>CP139504.1:380840907-380985641 GCA_021014915.2 Artemisia tridentata subsp. tridentata | reverse complement strand
GGTTTTCACCAAGTCAACGATTAGAATTATGGTACCGACGATAAGTCGTCGGCATAATACTGACATGAAAATTCAACGCAACCTTGGCTTGGTCAAGTCATTTTTTTGTCGTTTAGCGAATGCTGCCGACGACACTCGGTCGTCGGCACGGTGTCCGTCGCCCGTGCTATGTTTTCATGTAGTGAACTCAAAAACGCTTGAATCAAATGAAATCTATGCCTCCACCGGGCGGGTTTGCTCCGGTGAGATATGGCCGACGCATCCCATCAAAAGGACCCGCTGTTGCTATTTTCTTGGCTGCTTTTTTTGGGACTTTTTCTTGGGGTATGTACCAAGTCGGAAAGGGTAAGAAGATCCGCAGGTATATCTTTCATTTCTTGAAAAAGACCCAACTTTATTTGATGATGTTTTGGGGGGTGTTGATTTAGGTTTAGGATATATTTGAGATTAAGCTGTTAAAAATTGAATCTTGATTGATGTTTGAGTTAGCTGTTTGTATAAGCTTCTTTTTGGGCTTATGTGGTTTCCGCTTATATTTCGTAAACTCATTTCATTGGATTTGAAGTTGAATTAGTAGTTGTGATGTTTGATTTGGTGATATTTGACATTGGAATGGTAAAAGTTGGATCTTTTTCAATGGGAAGGGGAATAAGTTGTTTCTTAAGTTTAAGCTTATCTATTGGTTTCTGTGCATATTTGACTATAAGCATTGAAAAAAAAAAAAAAAAAAAAAAAAAAAAAAAAAAAAAAAAAAAAAAAGAAAAAGAAAAAGGAACACCCCTTTAAGCTTATTTTTTGGCTTATCAGCTTATCTCATTTCGGCTTATATTTCATAAGCCCTATTTTCCTGCCTTATAACATGGTTGAAGGTACTTCCAATGGTCCAGGTAGCTATCTATTACAGTTTCTTTTTAATGTTGGGCTGCTTATATAGCAAGTTTCAAATCTAGGAGTCCGTAATGTAATCTTTGTATGCTATGCAGGTAGAGACCTATTGGGAATGAAGTTACCAGGACTGCCTTTGGTACGACAAATTCACACGCTGAAGTTACGGAAAGAAAGGCAGCAAATCAGCTCTTGACATTGCAAAAAAATGATGCTCTCAATCAGGTGCCTGTTCATTTTTAATAGAAACAATGAAACAAAAAAAAAGTATGTAGTTGTGGGGTATTTGGGATTGCTTATATTTAACTGTAAGGAAATACTAGCCACTGAATTAAATTGCAGTTTTAGATATCAGTATATAAGCTGTTTTAATAAGCTGTTTGGACCAGCTTTCCTATTTGAATGTCAGCCTATTAGCGGTTTTCTTTCTTTGTATTATGAGGGTTCGTTGTTGACTTTATGGCTTACTTACACAAGATATGACTTTGCGGTTTCATGGTTTATTGCAGGTTAGTGTGTGCCAAGTTGCGGTATTTGGTACTAAATAAATGTTTCAGATATGTGGCACATCAAGGTATTATTTCAAATAATTTTGTCTCAATTGGATACTATTATCTTGAAATGTATACGTTAAGTTATCTGCCTTTTTGTTGCGTTTGTAAGCTGTTGAATACAGTTGTAATCAACTTTAGTTGGTAAATCTTTGTTGGTGCGCAAGAGTTCGTGATGTTGTCATTACGAATTTAGCTTACGGGTGTCCTAATCTTTGTGCTCTTAATCTTTGTGGTTGTCTTTTTATAACAGGTTTGTGCTCACTATATAGTTGAGTTTTAAACGTTAAACACCATTATTACCATAAATGCAATTCACACACCCCAAACTGGCACTGGTCAGGTTAAACAGATGCGTTACCTGTTAGAGTTTGTGTATAAATATTAATATTAGTATGTCCGGTTTCGAACCCGAGACTCGGGATTGCACACAATACGTAAGAGTTTCAATGGTTTGAATTAATTAAATATAGTTTTATATTTTATTTATTCATTTCACAAACAAATAACTTAATGGTCGTTAGGACTTAACGGGGTTTGGATAACGCTCGTTAAAGGACTAATATTGCAAAGATAGAAAGAAGGATCTAGAACCCCATGGGCTCTAGATGGCCGGCCACCCCTTAGGGTTTTGGGTCGGTTGGGTTTTCTTTGGCAGCAAGCCAAGAGAAACTATAAATACAACCCTTTGTGTTCATTGTTTCCCTAATCTTGAATCTCCAAGCAAGCCAAACTTCTTCCTCTTTCCCTCTTGTCAAAACCGATCGACTCTTTTAATTCCACTAGGAATTTCGATCCGAGTTTTTACATTAAAGTGTTTGGTTTGTTTCGTGATCTTGGACCTAGCTTTTCCCATTGAAACGCTAGTATTACGTGTGTACAAGAACGAGTAACAAGCTTACTTTAGCTTGTGTGTTTTTGGTGTTCGATCCATATAAACCCCACCCTAGGGTTTATAATTTTGTTCTTGAAGTACACGATTCCTTGTTCTTGCTAGGAATCAAAAGGTACGCGTCCATTTAATTTTTTAGTTAATTATTACATGTTATTGTAGATTTATTCCGCTGCATGTGCTTTGATGTTTATGTGTTTATAGTTTTTTATGATTCACATATTCCAACAGTGGCATCATGAGCCCGTTTTTAACATGTAATTAATTACTAAAAACCTTAAAAATTGAATCTTGTTGTATAGATACATGCAATTTTTTAGCTAGGGTTTTATTTTATTTTTCTGCTAACCCTAATTTTTTTAGATGGGTCGACACCCATTAAATAATTTTTAGGGTTTTAGCTTTGTAAAATTTAGTAGAAACCCTAGGATTGCATGCAATTTTTAGGGATTAATTAATGAGTACCTATGTGATGTCATTAATTAGATTGCATACAATATATATTGACATGATAATATGTGTGTTAATACAAATATCGTACTAAAAACGTTATTTATATTTTACGATCTTTGCTTATGTTTTGTTCATGACAAACACAAAGTATATTCCTTAAGCAAATTATAAATACTAGTTAAAGTCTTTTTCAAAACACATCTTTCATTTAACATGATCACTAACATTATACATATGTATTTCCTTTAATGGAAACTTTAATTTAAAAGTTACATAGTGACATCATGGTATACATCACAAATGCAATCTTGGTAAGATTGTGTGATATCTTGATTAGATACTCAAGTTACATAGTTGACATTAGAAGATATTGATTTGACAACACAAGGATATGGAAAGATTTGAGGAGATCTCATGTGCAACATTAGCTGTCATAACCGCGGATCCAAGTCTATACAAAGACGGATCCCTTCTGAGGGATCCGCCGGATCCGTAGGAGCCTTGCCTTGTTTGCCTATAAATAGCAGGCTTGGCATTTGATCTAATCATCCACTTAGAAAAGAAAAACACATACATTCACTTTAGTTACTAACCACAGTAGTTATATATATCATTGATGTTTCTTTTGTAGCAAAGAAGATCAAGTTAACAAGCTTCAAACAAGCAGACTGTTGTGAAGTTGTAGTATAGGTTCTGTGTAAACACCTTAAGTGTTTCTTATCATTTGTATCAGTTAGATCAGTAAGTGTGGTTAGTGCTTTAGTCCTCAAAGCACAAAGAGAGTAGGGAGTGGTTGTACCCGTGTAAAGAACTCGACATCTAGCTTAGTGTCGGTAAAGTAATTAGGCGACGTCAGGTTGGTTCTACCTTGTGAAAGAACTCGGTGTTTAGCTTAGTACCGGAAAAGGAAGTAAGCGACGTGTAAAGGTTTTCTCCACCTTGAAGGGAGTTTGTTTCTTAGTGAAAGATATCTCTCGAGTAAGCAACTCGAGGAAGTGGAGTAGGGCAAGGATAAAGATCTCTTGCAAACCGAACCACTATAAACACTTGTGTTATGTGGTTTGATCTTTCATCTCTTTATCTTTAGTTTATATTGTGTGATAACTTAATTTGTGATTGTTTCCTTTGAACTAACAAATTAGACATAAGAAACGGTAAAAACTATTCAACCCCCCCTTCTAGTTTTCCACAATTGGTATCAGAGCTACGTTACTCAAGATTTTTAAAATAAACTGTATTTTAAAACTTGAAACGATCAAATCGATTTTGAAAACTTTAAAGAAGGGAAATCCTTGCAAAAATCACCAGCCCTCAAAAACAGTTTTTATAGTTCGGAAAAACCATTTTTGAAATGTCAAAAGACTCAGATCTAGCTAGACACAATATTTCACCTAAAGCTTTTGATGAATCCATTTCTAGTAAGTATTTTGACAGGAAAGATCTTGACCCAAAATGGAAAGTTAAAGCAACAAATATTGAAGATTCTAAGGATCATTCAAGGATGACATTGGACGAGCTCATAGGATACCTCAAAGCTCATCTAGCAATAATGGAAAAAGATTCGGAGATACCTAAAGACAAAAAGGAGTTGATAGCCTCTAGTACTATAGCCAGATCTAGTTTCAACAGTAAAGATATGCTAAAAGACAACAAAGTGGATAGTACGGCTAACAAAACAGAAAAGGTATCCTCTGACTCTTCATATATATTTAATGACTACGACACATTAGATATAGAACACAATAGATTAAGTAAGCTCATTATAAACGTCATAAGTAAAAATAAGATCTTGAAAACTAAAGAGGAATACTTGATGAATAAAATACATAAGTTGAAAGAAAAAGTTAAAAGCTTGGAAGAAATGGAAACTGAATGTTGTGCATCATGTCAAGAAATAAAACTTGAATTAGAGTCACATAAACTCACACTAAGCAAATACATAAAACAAAATCTCAAGTTTCAAAGATTCAATAAACACATAAACTGTGCAGATGACACTATGAGAATTCTTAAATCATCTCATGGTAGCTTCAAGCCTGATTTTATGGAAAATGGTCATTTAAGTGATTTTGAAAGTCAAACGATAAATGAAAATCAAATCACACCAACTGAGTTGGTAACCCGCGGATCCCACGGATCCAAAACTTTGGATCCGCGTAGTATAAACAAAGGATCCGTGAGTACAGTAGAAAAATTGAAAAATCAATATTCAAGTAAGACTAATTCAAAAACGATCAAAGACAGGGATGTAGTTAAAACAACAGTAAAATCATGTTCATACATAGGAAATGAGCTTAGTAGACAAATACCATTTGACTATCTCGGAGATATTAGTGAACCATGGTAATATGTTGTTTAACCCAAAAAGGACCCATGAGATATTGGGGACCAAACACTCAAGTTTTCTTTAGGTATGCTTAAAAGGATTTGGTCTTTATGATCTTACTTAATCCCAAGATACATTGATGAATACAAAGGTATCTTCTCTAATCACTAAAGTGCTCATCCCGATCAATAGCACTTTTGGTATTAATCATCAAAAAGGTATGAACTCTCATAACCCTACTCATAATGATTATTCTCATAGATAATTCATGATTTCATAACTATTTCTTTGTGGTATGATTAATTATTACTACATATGTAATAATAGAGATTCTATGTGTATAAGATAGGATGATTACTAGGAAAAGGTTTTTAAAACCTTTGCTAAAACCAGATATAACACCTCAAGACAAATGTTGTCTCATATGTTACATCTCAACACTTAGGTAATACCCATACATAAATAAGTTCTTAGAACTTGCAAGAACTCTAACCAAGATAAGATTTAACCAACACATTTGTGATTATCACATCCATGAAAGTTCCTAAGAAAAGTTCTAACTTAATTATTCATAAAAAGTACTTGGAAGAAAATTAATTTTAGGATAATCTCACCATATTATAAAGGTTTATCTCTCCATAACTCATAATGATAATACATAGGTCTAAACAATATTGTTTGTGATAATCCCATCCATTAGAAAACATTGAGATCTAAATAATTTAGTTTCTCTCTAGAATCTAAGTAAGATTGATAACTCTAGAAATAAGAGCATTTGAACATATAGGAAAATCATATTCTCCTATTTCCGTACACACTAGCTTTAGCTAAATGTCTTAAAGTTATGGAAACACAAACAAACTTAGTAGAACCTCATCTCCTTATCAAGATATGCTATGACCAAAAATCATGCATGATAAGTAAAACTTCAAGTGCCAAACAACTAGGAATAAAAAATGTTTTCACTCATCTCAATCATGAAAATTTAGGATAATAATCATTCGCATTAAGGATCAAAATAGTAAATTGATTGGATAACCTTAAAAGTAGTAATACATTAAGTAGAACACCAAACCTTGTGTATAACTATCATTCTTAGATCATAAATAATGAAATCATAACAATTAGGTAGATCTCTAAACATGTTGTGTACCAATGTGAGACATTGTACCACAAGTCACTAAGAAACTAACGTTCCTTGATACTTAAGTGGTTAAGGAGAAGTGTGGAGAAAATACCCGTAGTTTATGTCTTTAGTCTCTATTGCCAATCTTCTCCTGTTTCGTCAACCTTGCAATCATTCATTACTTAGCTCGACTGTTTTATCCTTATTTAAACAGTGAATACAATATGTTGAGAAAGTCTCTCAAAAAGGATTACAGTGGTAAATCCTCTTACAAACATTTCAAGAAAGAAATCTCCGTTCCTTATAAAACATACTTAGAAGTAATCAAAACATTCGTCCAAATCTTAATTTAACCAAAAACAAAAATACCACAACCTTGTTCTGATCCTGCGGATCCAATTGACAACAAGGGCGGAACCCTTTTTAAGGATCCGCCGAATCCGTGAGTTGTCAAATCCGACTATGAATTACCAAACACTCCTTACTGCACTACACACTTAATTAAACCCTCAATATCAACTCATAATCGACTCTCATCATCCCTAACTCAAAAATTAGATCCTTCATATCAATTCGTGCTTGATCACTCACTGTAAGTTCACTAATTTATTTCAATTCAAAATTAGGGTTCATGCAATTTCAATAATACATTTCAGATTAATGTTCTTAATTAGACACTACAGATAATTCTTTTGTCAAAAATTAATAGGAATTCCATTTTGTTAAATACTTTAACAAAATTCAATAAAACCAAAGAAACCTCTATTCTAATCTTTTAAATTAGAATAAATTTTCTTTCAAAAACCCCGTAAGAAATCTTTTCATAATTAAATGAATTTAAAACATTGCTAATACAAAATCAAAGAAAACGTCAAACAGGAATGTTTGGGGTATAAAGTGTTTTGTCACAAAACATATTTTCAAACATCATAATAGGTCAAAGATAACCACACCTCCATATTTGTCCACATTTCATGTATTTTAGATTAGTGTAACTAAAACTATAAATTGTTTATGACTAGGAAAATCATGCCTCCTGCCACTAATTACGATCACAAGAAAACAAAGAAGTACCTACCCAAACATCATCAAACAAAAGGACTCACAGAAGCGCAAGTCCAACTTTTCAAAGCTTTAGAAAGTCGGTATGTTCATGAGGGTAGAACCGTAGACTCCATTTTTAGAAGAAACAAACATTCGTGAACAAATGGCCACCATTCAATTTGATTCACTTCTCGACATAGATGAACCTATCATTCCTCGATTCATTCTCGAACTTTATGCCTCAGTAAAACTTATTTCTGATGACAATGGATCATTTAGCATCAACTTCAATGTAAACCAAAACTCCTACAATTTTCCTTTAGACCATTTTGGGGAAGTGTTACACATCCCAAGTGAAGGAACATGCTTCTACTCTGACAAATGGTCCTTAACCATTCTAAATTCAAATCTAGGAAGGGAACATCCATACGACACTCCCCTAACTCCTAAAGAAATTATCCGAGATCATCTTTTTAACACTAGAACCAATCCAATTAAGAAACTTCGGGGCAAAGATGTTAATCGAGATCCATTTGCCATGGAACTCAATGAACTCAAACCTGAGTTCAAGAGACTCGAAGAAATTCTAAGATCTAATGTCATTAGTACTATTGGTAACAAAGATCACGTGAATGCTGGACTGTGCTATATGCTCTATTGTATTTCAACTCATCAAAAATTCAATCTTGCTTACTATATCGCCAAGAGGATGGTTGATATACGTGTCCTAGGGAAAACCACATTGCCATATGGAATGCTACTCACTCGTTTGTTCAAAGCTTCCACTCCTATCCTTCCAAATTCTGTTGGTTTTGTCCCAGATTACCCCGAAATCAAACACACCTTTGTCCCTCTTAGTGACCATAGAGTGAAAGTAGGAAAAGGGAAACGAGCTTGTCTCTCATCTTCATCTTCATCAGCTAGTGACGAAGATGGATTACCTAACTCAAAGCTCCCACTATTAGATTACTTGTGTCAACTTCCATCTCTCAATAATGAATCTGCTGAAAGCCGACAAACAAAGGGAGTTCTAAAGTGTGCAGGACGATGGATGATGAAACTCTGAAAAGATCAAAAGAAAATACTCAAACTATTGAAAGATAAGCGAGAATAAATGATTGTGTGGAACAGTTAACCTTTAGACCCTATATGGTCATATTTCTATGTTTGTTAAGACTTGTCTTTAGTACTTTATACTTATGTGTTTTAACTCTACTTAAACTAATGATAACACGTAGGGTTATCAATTTTCCAAACTTATGTCACTGTTTGGTTTAACATCATTTTTGATGAAGTTTAATGTTCAGGTCTATTTTCATACTTGGTTGTGTTTTATTTTGTGTATGAGAACTAACTGATTATTTCAGATTGATAACACTCGGGGTTATCAATTTACCAAGTCTAAACCTATGTTTGGCTTAACTCCTACTACGGTAAGTTTCTAAGAACGGATTAACCTATGATCAATCGTGTGTTAATATTATCACACTTAGTTGTTTTGCTATACATATTAGATGTTAAGTAAGGTCTAGATGAATTTTCAGGTTTTCGTCGAATAACGCATAATATGACAAGTCTTCTGTTTAGTTTTAGAAATTTAGGATACGGATCCGACGGATCCTTAAAGTTGGATCCGCCAAGGCTTATCGTTGGTTCCGCCATCCTCCAACCTGCGGATTTAGCGGACCCCTAACTTTGGTTCCGCACTTGATACTACTTGGATCTGCAGCTTTCTCAGTAAGTCTAAAACTTTTTCGACTCATCCTGATTCTTAAATCTTAGTGTTTAGTATCATTTAGGATTCATTCACTGATCATAATTCATCTTAGAATCATTTAGGAATTCTTAGAAACTTAGGAACAAAATTTCCCACCAAAATTTAAATTTTTGAATTTTAGGTGTGAGTTACCAAACTGATACAAAGAAGGAACCCTTTTTAGGGATCCGTCAAATCCGTGGAAATATCAAATCATCAGATTTTCCACTATCTCCTTGTATTTACTGCAAATCCATAACACATCACTCAACCCAAACTTAATGGATTGACTTTTTTGATGTGACCTGCACAAATCTCTGTTCCAAACCATTAGAAACCATTATGAAATTCAAAGAATATTTTCTTGCAAAATTTGATTTATCTGTTCTATCCCATCACACACAGACTGAACTTACTCCTATTAATCAAACAAATTTAACCCTTTTGAGTTATTTTTCTACACACTCTTATGTCAACTCCATTTCTATGGTTTGACTTTGTCAATAGGACAAACAACTTTATCTTGTTTCAAGTCATAGATATTCACACTCATTTAATCCAAACACCAATTTTCATACAATTAGGAAGTATAAATTAGAACCTTAGAGATGATCATAGCACACTAAACCTCCACAAAAATTCACATATCATCTCCAGAAAGTTCACATGTCTAGACCATACAGATGAACGGCTAGAATTAGTGTCAGACCTTATTGGTATGCAAACCCACTTCGTAATGTAACCTTTCCCGTTAGATCCACAAACACCACAACAACTCCTATTACGACTCCCATAGTCAACATATACTCTTCTTCAAATTCACCCGCTACAAACTCATCCAATACAACAACATCACCTCCTACCATTACTCCTGTAGCAACCACACCACCACTCGCTCCCGCTCCACCACAAACTAAGAAGTCTGCATTATCACCATACTCACCAAAACTCAAACCTATGGAACTCTTTAGGACACCACCAACATCTCCACAACCACATCTTGAAGAATTAGAAGATCTTTCACTTACATCAACCAATTCTCCACAAATAAGTCTTGAAAACTTAGAACCCATGATAGTCCATCCTCTCCATCCGAAGATTCATGAACCTCAATACCATATCACATCAATTATCAACACAACAATTGCCACACCAATTGTCACTTCACCAAGTGTTTCCACAACAATTGACTCCTCACCACAATCATCACCACCTAAAGAAAGAATCTCATCCCCATCTTCAAGCTTAATAATAGACCCATCACATGACATAATTACCACTCTTCAACACTTGGATGAATCAATGTGGATCAATAAAACAAACACTCAAGATGACAACAATATTGTCTCTAACCTCCACGACATTAGTAATTTAGAAACTAAATGGCTTGCCTCTATCATGTCATCATCAAAACAAGCAAAATAGAAGTTTGTAGTATCATCGCAATAATTACTTTTAAGATTTTATCGTCTCTAGGAACCTTCATGTGTAATCATATGTTTGAGACTTTTGTCACAAACAAATTTTCAATGTATAATTATGCTCTAAAATAATTAATGATATATTGTTTTGTCACAAAAAGTGATTTAGGCATACAAGATGAACGCCCTTTAAGATTAGTTAATACTATCATCATAACACCTTATTAGCTCAACATTATAGTTGTGCACCAAAACCTCATAAAAACACAATCATGTGTTTAACAAACCTCTTAAAAGAGATGTTTTAAGTCTCCTTAAACCTTGATTAGGATTAATAAAACCAAATCAATAATTGTAAGTAAATAAACCTTAGCTTGAACCTTCATTAGATCAAAACGACAAAAATTGACCAAATCAATTTCTGTCACACGGAACCCAAAGATAATAAGGACGGAACCAAAATTTTGGTTCCGCCCAATCCGTGGGTACCTGGTCAGTTTTTAACCATTTAGAAACCAAACAACCTTCTTGTAACCAACGAGTCTAGAATTTTCATCTCACACTTCATTATCTAGAACATCTTCAGTGTCTATAACGCCATCATAGGATCTCATCATCTTCATTCTTGATTTATATCAAGCAAGTCATTGTCAGTACTAACAGAACCATCATTCTCAACACATTCTTGAGCATCTAAACGTCATATAGGACCTTTTAAATTGTTGCTTTAGGATTTTTTATTTTTCTCTAGGATGTCTTTTTATTATACTTGTAACATCGTTTCATCATTGTGACTTTTGTCACAAAATTTTCAATATCTATGAATGTGATGTTTTATGCTTATGAGTGATCAACATATTGCATATTATCATTATCATTGTTAACTAACATCATTATCTAACCTATATTATACCTTGATTATGATTGCTTTAGGTAAAAATAATGATCAGACACTTAGTTTTGACTTTTAAAAGTCAAAACATATTAAAAGGCTTGTTTGGAAGATTACTTCACAAGCATTCTACTTCTTCATTGAAGTCATTCATTACTAACACTTCATTTGCAGCATATCATACCCTTCAAAGTATACGTTGGTACTCGAGAAGTGAGGAGTATACATCAAGGGGGAGCATTTCATTAATCTTTCATATTCTAACCATTTGTCTTGTAGGTTTATGCATCATTTACTTGTTACTCCATTTAGGGGGAGTATAAAACAAGGGGGAGCTATTAAAGTTCTCAAAATCGCATTCCGCTACGCACCTCTTCTTTTTGTTTCGACAAAAAGGGGGAGAAAGGAAAAAGGATTAAGTTTGCATAATACTAAGTTATTTCATAATAGTAATCAAAATTTGAATAACTCAAAACTTAATCTATATTTTTAAAAGGACTTAAACTATATTTACTTGTTTGCTTAAAAATATAATTTAGGTTTTGTCATCAACAAAAAGGGGGAGATTGTTAATACAAATATCGTACTAAAAACGTTATTTATATTTTACGATCTTTGCTTATGTTTTGTTCATGACAAACACAAAGTATATTCCTTAAGCAAATTATAAATACTAGTTAAAGTCTTTTTCAAAACACATCTTTCATTTAACATGATCACTAACATTATATTACATATACATATGTATTTCCTTTAATGGAAACTTTAATTTAAAAGTTACAAAGTGACATCATGGTATACATCACAAATACAATCTTGGTAAGATTGTGTGATATCTTGATTAGATACTCAAGTTATATAGTTGACATTGGAAGATATTGATTTGACAACACAAGGATATGGAAAGATTTGAGGAGATCTCATGTGCAACATTAGCTGTCATAACCGCGGATCCAAGTCTATACAAAGACGGATCCCTTCTGAGGGATCCGCCGGATCCGTAGGAGCCTTGCCTTGTTTGCCTATAAATAGCAGGCTTGGCATTTGATCTAATCATCCACTTAGAAATGAAAAACACATACATTCACTTTAGTTACTAACCACAGTAGTTATATATCATTGATGTTTCTTTTGTAGCAAAGAAGATCAAGTTAACAAGCTTCAAACAAGCAGACTGTTTTGAAGTTGTAGTATAGGTTCTGTGTAAACACCTTAAGTGTTTCTTATCATTTGTATCAGTTAGATCAGTAAGTGTGGTTAGTGCTTTAGTCCTCAAAGCACAAAGAGAGTAGGGAGTGGTTGTACCCGTGTAAAGAACTCGACATCTAGCTTAGTGTCGGTAAAGTAATTAGGCGACGTCAGGTTGGTTCTACCTTGTGAAAGAACTCGGTGTTTAGCTTAGTACCGGAAAAGGAAGTAAGCGACGTGTAAAGGTTTTCTCCACCTTGAAGGGAGTTTATTTCTTAGTGAAAGATATCTCTCGAGTAAGCAACTCGAGGAAGTGGAGTAGGGCAAGGATAAAGATCTCTTGCAAACCGAACCACTATAAACACTTGTGTTATGTGGTTTGATCTTTCATCTCTTTATCTTTAGTTTATATTGTGTGATAACTTAATTTGTGATTGTTTCCTTTGAACTAACAAATTAGACATAAGAAACGGTAAAAACTATTCAACCCCCCCTTCTAATTTTCCACAATGTGATTTCATGATTATATGTGCAATATGGGATCCATGACAAAATCTTGCATGTTTTGTCATGGAATGTTTTGTATTTAATTGCTACATGAATTTTTAAGATAAATATAAAATTAGGGAAGACCCTAATTAATATATTAATTAATTGTTTATGTGCAATGTGGTATCTAATTAATCAAAACTTACGCGGCCAAGTTATTTGGCGTCTGTGGTCCATTGGGCACAATGAGCTCGAAAACCAATGGGAGTTTTATTAATTACATACATTAAAATTCACATAGAATTATTAATAGGATTTATTGAAAAGGTTTGCATGTGGCTATATGATATTGTTAATGATCATATATGTGTTATTGAGTGTTTATATTTTTTTTAATTACTTGTTCTTTGTGTTTAATTATGATGGATTGTAACATCAAAGAGGGTAATTTTTGAATAAAAAATAAATAAATGAACCTAATAACTATGAAACCTTTGTAGTAAACTATTTAATTGCCAAGTCTTATGTGCCGACAGTGGTTCGCTTCGCACGGTAATTTGCTCCCAGGCGAGACTAGCAATTAATAATTTACTACATAAATGTTTTAAGCTTTAAATCTTAAAGTTTTAATTGATTGATGCGACTGTACAAAAGTGGTCGAAGCGGCAGACCTATTATTGACAAACTATAAAGTGGGTATAAGGAGGCTTGACATTAAATTGTCATCCGAAAGGGGCGCGTTTTTAATTAGCTTCGGTGGACGTTTTCCCCTCCGCTCGCCTGTGCGTCAATAATAGACTTACCATGTACACCATGAAAAAGTACGAAGCACCTTAAGGCAATGTTATAAGTTTCTCAACGCCATCAATTAAATTTTGTTAATTTAAGCTGCGAATGAGTAAACAGTTTTTGTAGAAAACATATGATACAAAGATGAATGCATGACATCTTTATACGTATTTTTTGATTACACACATCAAAATTTAATACCCTTAAAATTTAAGTAATATGCCATCCAACTACAAAAAGGAACACCTAAGGTTTCATCCTACATCACTAGCAGCCAAAGCTGAATGTGATGTTCAAAGGGTGGTTGTCTAAGGGTAAATTGAGTACTTTCATTGCTAGCAGCCAAAGCTGATGTGATGAAACGACGTCAATTTACATGTTTCTTAAGTTGGTTAACTTAATTGGGCACTTTCATTACTAGCAGCCAAAGCTGATGTAATGGAACGGTGCCAAGGCATAAAGATTTGGGGATGAAACATGCTTACATTTTGCAACTGATGTTGGCAATATAATGTAAGTCCCAAGATTTCTTGGAATTGCAATTGGATATTGGCAATTGGGTGATCCCGTACCTTATTGAGCACTTTCATTGCTAGCAGCCAAAGCTGATGTAATGAAACGGCTTCAATTAGGATCCTAGTTTTCAGTGAAAATTAAATGGTTATTTACCATGGGTGTTTAATTTTCTTGAAAAGTTTAATTATCGAAAGTACTAACTTTTGAACTTTTTCTGTAGAAATGGCCCAACCCGGAAACATGTCAAACATAACCTCTGCTTTCAAAATGATGATTGAAAAAGAGAAATTGACTGGGACTAAAAATTTCAACGATTGGTACCGTAATCTAAGGATTGTTAGGATAGCCAAACGTTTTGAATATCTTAGTGAGCCTCTTCCCGTTGCTCCTCCTGCTAACTCTCCTAATGAAATACTTAGAGAGTATAACGAAGCTTATGACAAGCACAATGATGCGGCTCGTCTTATGCTATCGGGGATGGATCCTCAGCTGGTAAAACAGTTTGAGAATTATGGTCCGATGGCTATGATTGAGGAACTCAAACGCATGTTTGAGAAACCTCCAATGGCTGAGTTATATGATGTGCTAGATTCTATAGCCAAGTGCAAGCAGGAAGCAACCAAACCCGTGAGTGCACATGTATTGGAGATGAAAGGATATCTTGACCAATTGGATGCACTCAGATGCGGGTATGTGGAAGATGTTAAAGTTGGCCTCATCAATAGATCCCTCAATGAGGAATTGTATGGTGAGTTTGTGCACAACTTCAATATGCATTGCAAGGGGAAGACATTTACTGACTTGCATGCAATGCTCATTGATTATGAGAAAGGACTCGCTAAGAAAGCTCCTACACCTGCTGTGATGGCAATTAGAGGTGGTAGGGTTGCTAAGCCCGGTAAACCGCACAATGTGAACAAGAAGGGCAAAGGGAAAGCTGACAAAGGAAAATAGGTCGTGATCCATCAGCAGAAGCCCAAGAAGCAGAATCCTCCTCCTAAGAAGGATTGTCCTAAAAAGGATACGGCTGCTTGTCACCACTGTAACACTCCTGGACATTGGAAGAGGGACTGTCCATTGCTGCTTGAGGAGTGTCGCAAGAATAAAAATGCCAAGGCTGGGCATGGCGCCAGCACATCAGGTATTTTTATGGTTGAATTATTTTCTTTTCCTCGTAAGCAAAATGCTTGGATATATGATACAGGATGTGGTACTCACATTTGTAATACATCGCAGGGGCTTAGAGGAGCTAAGAAGCTGAACTATGGGGAATGCTACTTGTATGTTGGCAACGGTATACGTGCAGCAGTGGAAGCCATAGGGACTTTTGACTTACTGTTACCTTCGGGTTTAATTTTAGTATTGAACAATTGTCATTACGCACCATCTATTGTTAGAGGTGTTGTTTCAGTTTCTTTATTGTTGGATATTGGTTTTGAGCATACTTTTATTAATAATGGAATTTCGGTTTCTCTTAATTCTGTTTTTTACTTTAAAGCAATTCCATTAAATGGTGTGTTTGAAATTGATATGGAAAATCATGCATCCAACGGAAATAATTCTGTGTATAGCATCGGAAATAAGAGAATCAAGTCTAACTTGGATTCGTCTTATCTATGGCACTGTCGTCTTGCTCATATAGGCAAGAAACGCATGGAAAAGCTGCAACACGATGGGCTTTTAAATAATATCAATGATGATTCAGTTGATAAATGCGAATCTTGCATATCTGGTAAGATGACAAAGAAACCTTTCCATAGCAATATGGAAAAGGCTTCAGATCTACTTGGATTAATACACACGGATGTGTGTGGTCCACTTAGACATGTGTCTAAGCGCGGTGCTAGCTACTTCTTGACCTTCACGGATGACTATAGTCGTTATGGTTATGTTTATTTACTTAAACATAAACATGAAGTCTTTGAGACATTTAAGGTCTTTAAAAATGAAGTAGAACTGCAACTCGGAAAGAAGATTAAGGCCCTTCGATCCGATCGTGGTGGTGAGTATTTAAGCCAAGAGTTTAAAGATTATCTAGCTGAGGTGTGCATTGTCCAACAACTCACTTCTCCTTATACTCCACAACAAAATGGTGTATCTGAAAGGAGAAATCGTACATTGTTAGATATGGTACGATCTATGTTTAATCTTACAACTCTTCCCTTATCCTTTTGGGATTATGCTCTTGAAACAGCTGTTCACGTGTTGAATAGGATTCCAACTAAGAAGGTTGATAAGACTCCATATGAAGTATGGACTGGAAAAGCTCCCAACTTTTCTTACTTAAAGGTCTGGGGTTGTGAGGCGTTTGTTAAACGTGACTCACCTGATAAACTCCAACAAAGATCTGTTAAGTGTATCTTCATAGGATACCCTAAGGAAACAAAGGGTTACTACTTTTACTTCCCACCAGAAAATAAGGTCATCGTGGCTAGGTATGGCGAATTTCTTGAGGATAATCTAATATCTCAAGAATTCAGTGGGAGAGTCTATGATCTTGAAAGTGATCATGAAGATACGTCACCTTCTGAAGGCACTAACACACTTCCTGTGGAACCTGAAAGTTTAGGTCCTCCACCAGAAGTTAAAGTGGTACCCATCCGTAGATCTTCAAGATCTACAAAAGCTCCTGATCGTCTATGTTTAAACGTAGAGTGTGAGGAAACTATACTAGGGGATCTTGATGAGCCAACTAGTTATAGTGCTGCCATTAATAGTCCTGATAAGGATAAATGGCAGGTTGCTATGGATGGGGAAATGCAATCCATGAAAGACAACAAAGTCTGGATTGAAGTAGACCTTCCTCCCAATGCTAAGGTAGTTGGGAGTAAGTGGCTCTTCAAAAAGAAAACGGACATGGATGGCAATGTACACACCTACAAAGCTCATTTGGTGGCTAAAGGCTTTACCCAAACATACGGTGTTGACTATGAGGAGACATTTTCTCCTGTGGCTGACATTAGAGCTATTAGGATTCTTATAGCCATAGCTGCCTACTATGACTATGAGATTTGGCAGATGGATGTCAAAACCGCCTTTCTGAATGGTCGCCTAGATGAAGATATCTATATGGCGCAACCTGAGGGGTTTGTGAATCCACAATTTCCTGAGCGTGTATGCAAGCTTCAAAGATCCATTTATGGATTGAAGCAAGCATCCAGGCAATGGAATAAGAAATTTGATGAGGAAATCAAGAAGTTTGGATTTACTCAAAATTTCGATGAGCCATGTGTATACCACAAAGTTAGTGGGAGTAACACTACTTTTCTTATCCTATATGTCGATGACATATTAATCATGGGAAATCATATACCAAGTCTTGATGAAGTTAAGGCTTATCTGAGTAAATGTTTTTCCATGAAGGATTTAGGAGAAGCAACTTATATCCTTGGAATCAAGATCTATAGAGACAGATCTAAGCGGTTGATCGGTTTAAGCCAAAGTGCTTACATGGATAAAATATTGAAGAGATTCAATATGCAAAATTCCAAGAAGGGATATTTGCCCATGCAAGTAGAACATGGCTTAAGCAGCGAAATGTGTGCTTCTACACCTGAAGAGGTGGCATACATGAAGAAAGTTCCGTATGCTTCGGCAGTAGGATCTATCATGTATGCAGTTAGATGTACAAGGCCAGATGTGGCATTCGCACAAAATTTAACCAGTCGTTATCAGCAAAACCCAGGAAAAGATCACTGGCATGCTGTTAAGAACATTCTTAAGTATTTGAGGAATACTAAAGATATGTTTCTTGTATTCGGGGGAAATCCAGACGCAGAACTGAATGTTACAGGTTTCTGCGATGCGTCCTTTCAAACTGATAAAGATGATACGAAGTCTCAGACGGGTTACGTTTTTGTCATCAATGGAGGAGCAGTAGACTGGAAGAGCAAAAAGCAGAGTACAACGGCCATGTCTGCTACAGAAGCTGAGTATATTGCTGCATCAGAAGCTGCACAAGAAGCTGTTTGGATAAGGAAATTCATATCGGATCTTGGAGTGATTCCGTCAAATGAATTACCTATAAATGTGTATTGCGACAACTCTACTGCAATCACATTCGCCAATGAACCTGGAGTTATGAAGGGCGCCAGACACATTCGTAGAAAGTACCACTATGTTCGAGAACAAGTCGAACTGGGTGAGATCAATGTACTCAAAGTTCACACAGATGACAATCTGGCTGATCCTTTCACGAAGGCATTACCTAAGGAAACGTTTACTCGACATGCTCAGGGTATTGATCTTCGTTTAGCCGATAGTTTCATGTAAATCTATGATTAGTATTTTGGATAAGAGACATGTAAACAATTATTATTTTAATGAAATAAAGTGCGGATAACGTTTATTCTTATTTATAATATTTGTGTCCTATATTTGCATGTTTAAATCCGTGAATAATTAATTTATTCTAAATAGTCCGTTGTGAATCAATAATATGGGAATATTATTGAACTAAGACAAATGTGAGGATTGGTAGAATGTGCTGTGCGGAAAACTAGAAGGGGGGGTTGAATAGTTTTACGTCTTTTTAATTTTATTATGAAAACCTTTGTTTATTTTTAAAACACTTACATTCAAGTTTGTATGAAAAATAAAACTTGAACCTTATTATTAGTTATATATGTATTCTTTTAAATTGATTGTAAAAGTTTTGGTTTCTTGAATGGATTTTCAAATTTATCTTTATGTGAAGTCGACCTCTAATTAATACTAGCAATTATATAAGCCTATGTGTATGAAAGTAATGACGATGCAAGTAAAGAAATAAATAAGGTATGGAAAGATCTAACCGAGACACGAGAGATTTATAGTGGTTCGGCTACAAGGACACCTTCCTTGCCCTACTCCACTCCCCGAGCACACCTTGCTCGAGAGTTTTCTTCACAACTTCAATAAGCTCCCTTATGGCGGAGAAAACCGTACACAACTTTGGCTTACACGGGTTTAACGACACAAAGCTAAATGTCGAGTTCTAATCGTAGCTAGAACCAATCTCACAACTTCACAACACAACTTCTTCACAACTTATTCACGACTACTTCACAACGGCTTCACGACTGCTTCACAACTTCTTCACGACTTCAACACGACCGCTACACAACCTCTATGATGCGGCTTCACGACTTCAACACCATGTCTTCATGACTAAGACTTCACGACTTCAACATGACCGCTACACAACCTCTATGCTACGGCTTCACGACTTCAACACTAGGACTTCACGACTAGGACTTCACGGCCTCAACACGACCGCTACACAACTTCTATGCTACGGCTTCACGACTTCAACACTAGGACTTCACGACTAGGACTTCATTGCTTTAACACGACCGCTACACAGCTTCTATGCTATGGCTTCACGACTTCAACACACGAACTTTACGACTAGGACTTCACAACTTTAACACGACCGCTTCACAGCTTCTATGCTACGGCTTCACGACTTCAACACAAGGACTTCATGTCTTCTAAGCTACGGCTTCACAACTTCTACACCACGGGTTCACGACTTCTACACAACGGCTTCACGACTTCTACACTTTGACCTCACAACTTCTATACCACAACTACTTACACAACATCTTCACTACTTACACACAACACTAATCTACAACACACACCTTACATACAAATGAATGAATGATTTACAAACTTTGTTAAACACACAACTTAAGTAACAAGATGATACTAAGTTGTAATACTTCTAATCTTGATTGATAGAAGTATTCTTCTTTTGCACTTGGATGGTGGAAGCTTGGATCACTTGGAAACCAATGCTTAAGATTACATGATCAAAGGTTTTTTAAGATATGAAATGAGATCTACAACAGAAAGTTTTAGTGCAAAAGGGTGAGTAAAAATCTAGGGGAAGGCAGGTATTTATAGGGAGAAAAACTGGACAGCTGGAGCCTACTGGAGCGGGGGCGGTCCCCTTAAATAGGGGGCGGTCCCCTTAATTATTAAGGGGGCCGCCTAGCAAAATTAAGGGGGCTGCCCCTACTGAACGTTGGCCAATTTTGTCCTTTTGTGGGGAAGGTTTTTCTGGAACATTTTAACTGATTTTGGTTAAAAATTTGAATTCATATTTTTATAAAAGATTAAACATTTTTATTTAATACCAAAAATGTTTTTCAAAAATATATAAAATGTTTTTGATGTTTTATAAAAAATCTAGTTATTAAGAAAATGTTCCTTTGATCATATAATGCATTAAGCATTAGTTCATTCATACCTTAAGTGATTTTAGTTGTAGAAGTGAATATTTACAACTAAGTACTTGTTTAATTTATAAGTTTATGTTTTAATGAGTTTACATTTTGTGATCATCAAAACATAGAGATATGAATAAATATTGATAATGTTTTTAGGCATTTATTTATGTCAACAATCTCCCCCTTTTTGATGATTACAAAACCTAAACTCATTAAATCAAAAAATTATTTTTGGACAAGTATTAAGTGAGTTTATATTCACTTCTCCCCCTTTTTGTAGCATCAAAAAGGTTGAGCCGACAAGTTTTAGAGACAAAATTTGTCGGAACGAGAACTCCCCCTTGATGTATGCTCCCCCTCGTTTGAGGGCACCAAGGAATCGATATATGGAATACTTGCAAGAAAAATATTAGAAGCACAAGCATATATATAGCAAAAATAAGCATGCATATAAAGACATTCATTAAAAATGTTGTGTATCAATACACAACCATCCAAGATTATATTCAATCCTACATTAGCTAGTAAGTAATGCAATCTACATAATCATTCTAGGAGTACATGATCTTCCATGGGGCTTGCACACAAAATGGTTTGAAAAATTATTTTTGATTAAGCATTGCATATGCTTAATTTGGTGAGAATGAAGGTGGTGGTAGTGTAGTGGGTGAAAATGATGGAGGTTGTGGTGGAGGTTGGTTGTTAAGCATGTGTTCAAGGGATGAAAACATGTAGTATATCTCATCTCTAAGACCAAAGATGATGGTTCGGTTGTGGATGTGGTGGTATTGGTGATGATGAGAAATGAGCATCAAGAGGTGTTATTGGTGATATGGAAATGACAAGTTGGGTGAATGGAGGTTCTTGAGTAGGAGGTGGAGTTGATACTCTTGATGGTGGTGATGAAAGGTGTGAGTTGATGTAGTTATTGATGGATGAAGTGGAAGGTATGGATGAAGATGTTGTGCCATGAGTGAAGGGTGTTTTTGATGGTGCATTTGGTGCACTTGGGGATTAACATTGAGGTGGTGGTGATGGAGTTTTGGTGTCTTAGAGATGATTTTGGTGATAGCATGGTGAATGAAAATGGGTGTTTGATGGAGGTGATGGTTGATTTAGGTAAGGTTTGGGCTAGATAAAAGGGGTCGCAAGATGCAAAAGAAAACAGTAAATTTTACTGCCCAGATGGCCGGTCCCCTTAATTGTAGGCCGGCCCCCTTAAAATTAAGGGGACCGACTAGGGAATTAAGGGGGCCGCCCATCTGGTGTTTTCCCAGGCGACCAAATTTGAAAAATTTCCAGAAAAGGGTCATTTTTAGGGCGTTTTTGCAGCAAGCTCCATTTGAATCATGTACATCAAGAATGATTAAATAGTGGCATAAACATGTTAAATACGCATGCATACATTTAAAACATATTATGGAATAAGCATGTTATTAATCATCAAGCATGTATATATATCATGATATCAAGTATACAAGCAATAAGCATAACAATCATATATTAAAGACAAGAAATAAAGCATTCATTAGTTGAAAATAATTATGTTAAAAACATAATTATTGATACAACACATATTTTGCTTATAGCATACAATAAGTAGAAAATTTTAAATTGCCTAAGATATCCATTTAACTTGCTTGAGACATGAAAAGCTTGAATTATTTTGGATGGATGATGGTAAAGAGGGGGTAAAAAAAATTGGATTAATGGGGTTGTAAGTTTGGGTGTATGGATGTTGGAGAGAGTGTTGATGGAGGAATTGGAGGTGGAGAGCTTGGACTTGACCATGTTGAATGAGGGTTTTGATGTTGTTCAAGTGGTGGTGTTGGATTAGATCTAGTGAGAAGATACTCAATCCAAGTGAGACGCTCATTTAAGGCGATGGTTTGATTTTGGAGAAAGATGCAACAAGGACAATTGTTGACATGTTTCTCAATTTGACTCAAGTGATGTGGTGATGATGGTAATGATGGTGAGATGGATGGTGATGGGTTTAAGTTGCTTTGAGCAAGGTGCAAAGCAAGGAGAGCATTAAGCTCATGGGCTTCCTTGAGTTCTTCAATGAACTTCAAGTGTTGAGTGGAAGGTGATGATAATGGAGAGTGGTTGTTATTTGGTGGAAGTGGTGGTGACACTCTTGGTGGTGGAGACATTTGTGAACTTGGGTAATTATGAGTGAATGAAGGTGGACATATGGATGATTGGTTATGTGTGTGAAAGGGTTCATTAGGATGAGGTTTAGGTGTTGGTTGAGTTTGAACAACATCATTTGTTGGGTTATGGCAAATGTCAAGCTTCCTCCTCCAAATGGGTATTTATGGTGTAGTGATGATGTGATTGTGGAAGGTAAATTTTTTAGGGTGGTTTGTGACAAAATGTGTTTGTGAATTTTGGGAAGTATAGGATAAAATGGGCTTAAAAATAGAAAAAGGGAGCAGCACCTTCGACCATCAGATGGCCGGTCCCCTTAATTAAGGGGCCGGTCCCCTTAAATATTAAGGGGCCGCCTAATGAATTAAGGGGGCCGCCCATCTGCTGATTTCCAGGTTACTGGAAATGGGTTTTTGGCAGAAAATTGTTGAAAGGGTTGTGTTTTTGGGTTTAGTTTCAAGCAAGTCCAACTTCTTTTGAGGCAATTTAGGATTTAATAACTTATGTATGCTGAGCATATTCATTAGACATTATTATCTAGCATGCAAACAACTCATTTAGCATGTAACATATATATGTTAGACAAGAAAACACTACATAGCACCAAGTAATTCATAGTATCATATTTAGGAAGATTAATAAGCTAGTTAAATAATCCTAATGAATATCTATGTACATGGGAATGTAGAGTTGTGATAGCATGGACTTCTAGACTTGTACCAAGTGAGGTCTTAGTGAATAAATTATGGTTGTTTTCAAATTTAGTTCACTTATAAATGTCACATACATAAATATAGATGACAAATATGAGATCACCATGCATGATTTAAAGAAATGTTTTTGGCATTATTCAACAATGTTTGAAAGTGGGTTTTTATGTGGATGTGAAAAATATTTTAATGAAATAGTTTTGGTTTTATTTCAAAATGTTTTTATGAGGAAAGAAAACATATTTTTCCAATCTTTGGTTTTGATAAACACGTAATTATGGACACAAGTTTGGAAGAAAGGTAGGATAGTGAAACATGTAAAATAGAAATGTGTCATAATCTTTTGAAAAATTATTTTTCCAAAACGTGAAGTTTTTGCAAATTTAAAAATAAGTCCCATTAATTATAGGTTTAAAAAATAATGGTTTATAAAAAACCTCATGCTCAAGTCTATTGTCACATGCTACCTCTTTCTACATATCCTATGACATTTACGCATGTATTATGACTAAATACAACAATACATCATGTCAGAGTAGTTAGAGAAAAACAAAAGCTATTATAATGACAATGCATTCAACTAAACAAATAATTACGAAGGCATGCAGTCAAATCACATAGGAGCAAGTAAACATCTAGAAATTTTATATATGCAGTATGACATACATGTAGGAATGAAAAGCTCTAGTGAAAAGCAAAGTTCATAACAGTAAACTATCGTTAGGTATATTTAGGAAGAATAATGTATTCAAGTTGGAGAATGAGTATGAGACTATTACTAGTGGTGCTCAATTCAGGCTAAACACGACCGTTTTTACGGGTGACACACACCCAACTTCTCACATAGAAGCAATTCAACCGTTAGGTCAAATTGAGTTTCTAGTCAATAGATTCTCCAGTAGTCATTCTCTTTTTAGAAGAAATTAAGTTCCTAAATTAACCTATCGAAGAGTACCAAATATGAAGATTGCTTGGTTTACTAATACTTAGGGGGGCTAACTAAAGAGTTTCTAGTTCATTAAGCCACAGAACGAATATAACTAAAGTGTAAAGGCAAAGCAACCTATCAGACTAAGCGTATCCTAAGGCATTAATAAGATTATATGCATGAAGTAATTACTTATGAAATTTAAAAAGAGAACTTACCTCACGTCCTAGCTTTTCTTCGTAATGTCTCAGATGATGATCGACGTGTGAATGATAGGTGAGTCGGATGATGATCTTCTCCTTCGTCTGTGTCACTCCATGATCTTGGATTGAGTTCACTTTGGAGTTGATTCATGTAGTCTTCGTCGCTAACACCTTCATTAACAACATTTGAACTAGTAGCACATGTATCTATTTTATCTAAATGTTTATCTATTAAATTTTCTAAGATAACTAATTCATGTACAAGATCAAAATCCTCATCTTTGGCTTGACATTTTTCTTGATGAAAGTTTAAGAAATTTTTACAAATATCATTTGCCGTTTTACAGAAGAATATTCTTTCATATTCAACTTTCGGCAAGGTTTTATAAATAATTATTTTAGCTTTATTATTTATTTCATTCTTTGTTTTCAAATAGTCAATTTGACTTTTAAAATCCGTTTTTGTTTGATTTTCAAAATCAGTTTTTGTTTGACTTTCAAAATATGTTTTTGTTTAACTTTCAAAATATGTTTTTGTTTGACTTTCAAAATCACCAATCGAAATGACATGCCAAAGATCTAGATCAATTGATTTCACATAAGTTTCAAATTTATTTTTCCATTCAAGAAAAGTATAGTTTTCAAATAGTGGTGGTTTTAGCAAAGATTCCCCTTCTAGATATTTTTCGAATTCCATAGATCGATTCAAGTTTTAAAATACAGTATATTTTAAAGATCTTGATTGACGTGGCTCTTGATACCAATTGTGGAAAACTAGAAGGGGGGGTTGAATAGTTTTACGTCTTTTTAATTTTATTATGAAAACCTTTGTTTATTTTTAAAACACTTACATTCAAGTTTGTATGAAAAATAAAACTTGAACCTTATTATTAGTTATATATGTATTCTTTTAAATTGATTGTAAAAGTTTTGGTTTCTTGAATGGATTTTCAAATTGATCTTTATGTGAAGTCGACCTCTAATTAATACTAGCAATTATATAAGCCTATGTGTATGAAAGTAATGACGATGCAAGTAAAGAAATAAATAAGGTATGGAAAGATCTAACCGAGACACGAGAGATTTATAGTGGTTCGGCTACAAGGACACCTTCCTTGCCCTACTCCACTCCCCGAGCACACCTTGCTCGAGAGTTTTCTTCACAACTTCAATAAGCTCCCTTATGGCGGAGAAAACCGTACACAACTTTGGCTTACACGGGTTTAACGACACAAAGCTAAATGTCGAGTTCTAATCGTAGCTAGAACCAATCTCACAACTTCACAACACAACTTCTTCACAACTACTTCACAATGGCATCACGACTGCTTCACGACTTCTTCACGACTTCAACACGACCACTACACAACCTCTATGATGCGGCTTCACGACTTCAACACCATGTCTTCATGACTAAGACTTCACGACTTCAACATGACCGCTACACAACCTCTATGCTACGGCTTCACGACTTCAACACTAGGACTTCACGACTAGGACTTCACGGCCTCAACACGACCGCTACACAACTTCTATGCTACGGCTTCACGACTTCAACACTAGGACTTCACGACTAGGACTTCATTGCTTCAACACGACCGCTACACAGCTTCTATGCTATGGCTTCACGACTTCAACACACGAACTTCACGACTAGGACTTCACAACTTTAACACGACCGCTTCACAGCTTCTATGCTACGGCTTCACGACTTCAACACAAGGACTTCATGTCTTCTAAGCTACGGCTTTACAACTTCTACACCACGGGTTCACGACTTCTACACAACGGCTTCACGACTTCTACACTTTGACCTCACAACTTCTATACCACAACTACTTACACAACATCTTCACTACTTACACACAACACTAATCTACAACACACACCTTACATACAAATGAATGAATGATTTACAAACTTTGTTAAACAAACAACTTAAGTAACAAGATGATACTAAGTTGTAATACTTCTAATCTTGATTGATAGAAGTATTCTTCTTTTGCACTTGGATGGTGGAAGCTTGGATCACTTGGAAACCAATGCTTAAGATTACATGATCAAAGGTTTTTTAAGATATGAAATGAGATCTACAACAGAAAGTTTTAGTGCAAAAGGGTGAGTAAAAATCCAGGGGAAGGCAGGTATTTATAGGGAGAAAAATTGGACAGCTGGAGCCTACTGGAGCGGGGGCGGTCCCCTTAAATAGGGGGCGGTCCCCTTAATTATTAAGGGGGCCGCCTAGCAAAATTAAGGGGGCCGCCCCTACTGAACGTTGGCCAATTTTGTCCTTTTGTGGGGAAGGTTTTTCTGGAACATTTTAACTGATTTTGGTTAAAAATTTGAATTCATATTTTTATAAAAGATTAAACATTTTTATTTAATACCAAAAATGTTTTTCAAAAATATATAAAATGTTTTTGATGTTTTATAAAAAATCTAGTTATTAAGAAAATGTTCCTTTGATCATATAATGCATTAAGCATTAGTTCATTCATACCTTAAGTGATTTTAGTTGTAGAAGTGAATATTTACAACTAAGTACTTGTTTAATTTATAAGTTTATGTTTTAATGAGTTTACATTTTGTGATCATCAAAACATAGAGATATGAATAAATATTGATAATGTTTTTAGGCATTTATTTATGTCAACATGCTGTAAGGTTGAGATACCAATATCACATGATATTCAATATTGGATAAATTGAATATAGGACTTATCCCAACCACATGATTATACTTTATGGATCGTAGTCATTAAGTAAATCATGAATATTTATCCTCAGACTTGAGATATTAGATAATTGCCGAGGATGTAGCTCATTTTCTGTAAGGTAGTCTAACGCTATCCGTAAAAGGTGGTTATAAGGGCTATTTTCGGAAGTGATGCGAAGTTCGAGGGTTATGCTCGTAGTCAATAAAGGATTTGTTCCTTCAACTTTGTGTTGAAGTTTAATACTGCTTGGCCACTCGTAGGATTGACAAGATGTTTGCGTGCGCACGCCCAAAGTCTATCTGGAAGACGTTCAGATGATTTGGTAATCTTGATCAATTATGTATAAACGAGAAACTAATTGTTAATTATGGAATGACCTAGATCCATATCCATATTAACGCGGTATTAGTAACAAAAGGATAAGTATGATGATAAAATCATCACGTGGTTTTTTCCAGGAAAACCATACTCGGATCAAACTGGAGGCATTGGGATCTGTTAAGCTAGACTAGCCCATGTCATTACTATATTAATAGTTATCCAAGTGGGAGCTGTTAGAGTTTGTGTATAAATATTAATATTAGTATGTCCGGTTTCGAACCCGAGACTCGGGATTGCACACAATACGTAAGAGTTTCAATGGTTTGAATTAATTAAATATAGTTTTATATTTTATTTATTCATTTCACAAACAAATAACTTAACGGTCGTTAGGACTTAACGGGGTTTGGATAACGCTCGTTAAAGGACTAAAATTGCAAAGATAGAAAGAAGGATCTAGAACCACATGGGCTCTAGATGGCCGGCCACCCCTTAGGGTTTTGGGTCGGTTGGGTTTTCTTTGGGAGCAAGCCAAGAGAAACTATAAATACAACCCTTTGTGTTCATTGTTTCCCTAATCTTGAATCTCCAAGCAAGCCAAACTTCTTCCACTTTCCCTCTTGTCAAAACCGATCGACTCTTTTAATTCCATTAGGAATTTCGATCCGAGTTTTTGCATTAAAGTGTTTGGTTTGTTTCCTGATCTTGAACCTAGATTTTCCCATTGGAACGCTAGTATTACGTGTGTACAAGAACGAGTAACAAGCTTACTTTATCTTGTGTGTTTGTGGTGTTCGATCCATATAAACCCCACCCTAGGGTTTATAATTTTGTTCTTGAAGTACACGATTCCTTGTTCTTGCTAAGAATCAAAAGGTACGCGTCTATTTAATTTTTTAGTTAATTATTACATGTTATTGTAGATCTATTCCGCTGCGTGTGCTTTGATGTTTATGTGTTTATAGTTTTTTATGATTCACATATTCCAACATTACCTGTGTCTTATGTATATAGCTTTCGATAGCTATACTTATCGAATGATCATACGCTAATTGACTTCTGCTATTTTTTTTCTTTTTTTTTATAGTTGATGCAGTAGCTGAAAGTGAATTTCCACCACGTGTTACATTAAAATTTGATATAACTCTTTTTCTACATACAAACGTAGCCAGGTAGTTTTCAAAACTTTTCAATTTTTATATCACTTTTCCTAAGTGGTAATAAACTGTTTGTACAGTTCTCATAAGATGTATATTGACCATAACCTAACATTATGCGACCAACTTTGGGTGACAGGAGTTTGTGAAAACCTAATTAGTAATAAACTATATATATGTTCAAAGTCTCAGTTTTGATGTCTGTATTTAGTGTTTGGATTATTGGTGACGGTTTTACGGTTTGTGTGTTTAGGTTGGTGTTAACTAAGCTACCTCATAACCCTTTGCTCATGTACAACAGTGGTTGATGTCAAAGTGGTCCAAGAGGGTATTTGTTAATGTTGAATTTTAGATTTTTAAAAGGTAACATGATTTTTGATTTTATCTTTGACTAATTATGTGTATTCCATATCCTAATAGGAATATGGTGGATAGGAGGCCCGGTTGAGAGCAGCGCATCAGAGGTAGAAGCAAATGCCCCAAGGCACTGAAGTTGAAGGTCAAATGCAAACAAAGCGGACAAGAGATTTTGAGTGGGAACCAGCGCGACAGGAATTATTGAAGGTATTGACTGGCTTATTCGTGATTGTATTTGAAATTGTTACACCCCGTTCCCGCTTAGACCAAAAATTGAAACTTTTTACGCGGAAACGACCTCTCAAAACTGACCTGCTGTCACTCTTTTATGAACTGACAAAAATGGGTACACAATCAGCCCTTGAGGCTATTTTAAATGAAACTAGACTCAATTACCTTCAAAACGATAGGTGGTACGACCCGTGACGACTTACGGATTAAAAGATATGATTTTCAAAGTTTACCAAAATCTGCCCAAATGAAACCGAAATTTGGCCATTTGGGATATCCATACCGAAATTTGGCCCTTTTTCACAATAATCGACCCATGCTACCTTATATCCACACCAAACTCACTCAAAGCCATTAACATAACATACAAAATCGTTTTCATACTCAATCAACCCGAAATAGTACATTAAAATTTTACGGGTTATGCACCATAACCCATTTTGACCCATTTACACATCAAACTACTCATACCACATCCGTTTTACACCAAACTTTACCAACTTTAATAATTTAACATATTAAACATGTTCCAACGACACTTGACCCGTTTACGCATTAAAATGGGTACATTTACCCCTTTGCCAAACACCCCCCTTAAACATTGACCATAAACCATTTAACACACTTGGCCACACCGTTAACCACCCAAACTTTACCAAAGGCATTATATTAACATAACAAACATGTCCCAAGGGAACTTGACTCATTTACAACCCAAAATGGGTACGTTTATACTAAATCCAAACGCCCCTTTAACATTACACCAAAAACACATAACCCATACTTTGACTTACCAAACGACTACCAAATCGTTATATAACTCTTGATATACGATGTGCCATACGGCCACACCTTAACAACCCATAAAAGACTAACGGGGGTACAAGCTTACACATGAGCCCAGTATCTACCTAAGCTCTACATTCTTACCAATCTACCCATATCGCATAACCAAGCCTTAACCCATATATCCAAATCATCCTTATAAGCATGCCAACCTACAAAATGGTTAGACAACTAAACCGTAAGCACAAAGGCTTAGTAAGTAAAACGATAATAACATACAATTATACTTCAATCCACATAATGCATCATATACATAAAACACTTACATCATAGCATACATACTCAAGCCTCATCTAGCACATAACATCAACATATTCCATAGCATCATCTCAACACATAAGCCATAGACATGGCACCACATAAGCATATCCAAGCTCATCCTCTCAACATAAACATACATAACACAATATGATAGAAATTCATATAACATATGCTATCATCATTTTACTTACCTTAATCCAAGCTAAACAACAACAAGAACATCATCATCATCACAATGATTCTTCATCATCATCATCCTCTACAACATAACCAAAACCTAACAACATAACAATCAAATACATAATCAAGGGTTAACAAAACCCATAAAACATACTCATCTACCAAATCATATCATCATATGATCATATCTTGATCATATGATGAAATCCCACTAACTATAACTCTTAACCTCATAACATCAAGATATAGGGAACACGTACTTGAAGAAGATCATTACTAAAGAAGGTTATTAATACTAGATCTTCATATTCTTCATCATAAGCCATCAACCATCTTTTTCCCTCTCTTTTCCATCTCTCTAAAAACCGGACTTCCACACTCTTGAAAGATATGGATTTCTCTAGAATTAGCTAGATATAATTTGTTAGGCACAAGTTTGGGCAATTGGCATGCATAGCCCCTCAAGCCTCTTTCCTTCTATTTTAGCCACAACTAACTTACTATAACACATATGGCATAGACAACTTAAGCCCTTGGAGTCTATTTCTTTATTGTTGTGCCACTCAATACTTTCTAAAACCACAATACTCATTCCTTGACTATCGGGTTGACTAAAACGTTACATTTATTGACTGGCCAATCACATAAAGCCTTTATTCATTTTCATCTAGGGTGGGGTCCCAATACCGGGGAAACGGGTCTAACAGAAATAACTTTGCTTAACTCATTCGCATCGATGTACCTCTTTTTTAACAGGTGATCACGACAATGAATGTGCATTTTATTACTATTTTTCACTTTATTTTTTTTATTCAAACGCGCAATGTGTTACTTTGAATGTGTACTGAAGCGGATGTGTATTCCAGGTTATCTATGACACAAAGTTACGATTAGGTTGTTTCGGGTAAGCAATTGACGGACCATTTGCAAAAGGGTCTGTTGAATCAAAATAGAAGGAAACAGCAGGTATCACATACTTGAAAATACTTCCGCAATTGCGCACAAGTGACTAGATCTTTATTATTTCCTATTTTGACGTTAATTTATTTTATCATGTTTGCAGCCAGTAGTAGTTCTAAAATGAGAAAAATCCATCTCAATGGATAAAAATCTGATATAGATGGAGCCAAAGATCTTACCTTTCAAGCATGATAGGACCCTTGCATTATCGGAGCTTGAAGAAGCAAGACAACAACTCAAGAAAAAAAAAAGGTTCGTTTTTAAGATGTATTTGTTAAGAGGCCAAAAGAGTGGTCCAGACAAATAAATGGGTCAAAAATGGGTTTGGATCAGGTTTAATAAATTTGTTCATTTCTAATGATGCTATGAATTTTCTTCTCACAAGGCTATGGAGATACCTGACATCCCCGCGTTTTGAAACTGATTTATTCTATTAGATCAACAAGAATGGCGCTTTTTGCTTTTGCTGAATTGTAGGAATGGATGTCGACAACGGGTGGCTGAAACTGAGACAATGGTTTGCAGCCATGCCGCAATTTGGGTCTTTCTATGACTCGAACCCTATTTTTATGTCTGAGCCTAACTATTTATTGCATCACTTTCACGGTTTTATACTGTTTATTTTATTTTTTTGATATATGATTTTACATTTTTGAATGGAGTTTCTTTGTTTGCTGCTGCTGCTGCTGCAAAAAAAAAAAAAAAAAAAAAAAAAAAAAATATATATATATATATATATATATATATATATATATATATATATATATATATCTTCGCATCTCAAATTGATAATATACGGTTTTATAAGATTCAGTTTTCCTTTCAATTTTGAGGGTAAAGACTGATTTTGATTGAACCTTAAAGAAAATTTTGTGGGTTTATGTTTAATTGGCATAGCGGCGATGACTGCTATGCTGTTGTTACATCATTGTTTGGTTGCTGAAATTTGCGCACAACCATATATATTGAAATGCAAATTCCTTTTCTTGGTTAAATGCAGGTTCCTATGAACCAATCAACAAAGCACGATGGTACACATCCAAAAGATTCCACCTTTGCTTTCTAATATCATTCAATGAAGTCGACATGTAAGTTCCAATTGTACTAATTTATTATTTACATGCTTCTGCCCTCATCCCTAGGCTAGGATATCCTAACAGTAACCAAAAAGCAAACTGATGAAATAGGTCAAAGTTAGGCCTTTGCTCAAGTTGCTAAACAATTCCTATTAGAGGTGTCAATTTAGAAAAGCTCATAAAGCATTAGTGTTTCTGTTAATGCCTTGAAATTTCTGCCTTTTTAGAGCGATGGGTGATGTCTCAGATCGCATAGGCAGACCTACAGACAATGGCCAGGTACATATTAAGCTGTTTAAATACAATAAGCCAGGTTTTGATTTTTCTAATGTCTTATCTTTCCTACCTCTTTGGCTTTGTAGATAGGCATAATTGACCCTGATTGCAGACTCATTGGACTCCATCTGTATGATGGACTATTCAAGGTAGTTGCACCTGATGTAACTTATATATATTTTCAACTTCAGAGGTCCTTTAGACATTACAATACATCCGATGTTACTTTTTCTTTCAAGTTATTCCATTCGATAACAAAGGACAACTTAAACAAGCGTTTAACATCAGGTAACTATTGGCATTCTTCTTCCATAACATGAAATCATAATATGTGCTTAAGCTTGATTCATACTTCAAAGTATGTGATAAGCTACAACCTGGAATCATAAACATATAAAAAAGTTAATATCCTTATTTTTTAATCTTTCTAGCACATTATTGCCAGATTTAAGGAAAGAAAAAATGGAACACGTCCGGAACTGATGAGATTGCTAATGGATGACGAAAGATTAGGATGAGATGAAGCTTGGGCTGTGAACTCAAAGTCTTTTTTTTTTTTTTTTTTTTTTTTTTCAGGAATTTTTAAATTTATGAAATTTCTTATAAATTAATATTGACCAATAATTCATTGAACGATTTGAATTGCTAAATTCTTTTGGACAACATGGCTATAAAAAACTAATGTCAATTCACCCCGCCGCAACGCGCGGACTACCCAACTCGTTTATGAATAATTATGAGTATAATTAGAAAATAATTAAAAATATGGCGAAATAAGTAATTTATATTACTTAGTCATTTACCATAAATTATTATGATTGAAAAACAATTATTAGCAAACAAGATACATGATTACGACTTAAGTATGATCAAATAATGTAAGGTGTCGTTTGCTTTTTTCCCAATAAGCACTTTTTCCCTCTTTTTACTTTTTTTGTCTGCGGGAGGGCAGAGGTTTATGTTTGTTTTTTTGCAGACATAAGTGCTTCTTTTAACTTCTTTCCTCTTCTAAATTTCAGACATTATCATTCACTTCTTATCTCTTCTTTCACAAACCCTACATCTCTTTCTCAATATCCTTTTTTATACATTTTCGTCCGTTTCCTTACGTTTTTGTCTCTTTTTTTACGTTTTCTTCTGTTTTTTTACGTTTTCGACCATTTTTTTATGTTTTCTTCTGTTTTTTTACGTTTTCGACCGTTTTTTTACGTTTTCGTTCGTTTTTTATGTTATCGTCCGTTTTTTTACGTTTTTGACCATTTTTTTTACGTTTTCGACCATTTTTTTACGTTTTCGTCGGTTTTTTTTTACTTTTTTCTAAGTTTTCATCTGTTTTTTTTACGTTTTCGTCTATTTAATTACGTTTTAGACCTTTTTTTTACACTTTCCTCCTTTTTTTTTGCGTTTTAGTCATTTTTCATCCGTTTTTTACATTCTTGCCTGGCTTTTTTTACGTTTTCATCCATATTTTTATGTTTTCGTTTTTTTTACATTTTCGTCTGTTTTATTACGTTTTCATCCGTTTTTACGTTTTCGTCTGTATTTTTACGTTTTTGTCTGTTTTTTTCGTTTTCGTCTGTTTTTTTACATTATCGTCAGTTTTTTTTTTACTATTTTGTCTTTTTTTTTACGTTTTCATAAGTTTTTTTACGTTTTCGTCTGTTCTTTTACGTTTTTGACAAATTTTTTACATTTTTGTCTATTTTTTTATGTTTTCATCAGTTTTCTTACGTTTTCGTTTGTTTTTTTACGTTTTGTCCATTTTTTTTACGTAAGATAACGTACAAAAACTTACGAAATCATATGAAAACGGACGAAAACGTAAAAAAAACAGACGAAAAATGTAAAAAAGGGTCGAAAATGTAAAAAACGTAGCAAAATGTAAAAAACGGACGAAAACGTTAAAAGTAATACCAAAAACGTAAAAAAGGATAAAACGTAAAAAAAAAAAGAAAACGTAAAAAACGACTAAAAACGTAAAAAAAAAGACAAAAACGTAAAAAGCAGATGATGACGTAAAAAAACAGACGAAAACTTAAAAAAAGGGTCGAAAACGTACCAAAACGTAAAAAAAACGGATGAAAACTTAAAAAAACAGACGAAAACGTAAAAAAACCCGATGAAAACGTTAAAAAAACAGACGAAAAAGTAAAAAAAAAGACGAAAACGTAAAAAAAAATGGTCGAAAATGTAAAAAAAATGTCGAAAACGTAAAATAAAATAAAAAACGGACTAAAACGTGAAAAACGTACCAAAACGTAAAGAAACGGACGAAAACGTAAAAAAAGACAAAAACGTAAAAAAATGTCGAAAACGTAAAAAACAGACGAAAACGTAAAAAAAGTCAAAAACGCTAAAAAAACATACCAAAACGTAAAAAAAAAGATGAAAACGTAAAAAAACAGACAAAACGTAAAAGAATGGTCGAAAACGTAAAAAATGTACTAAAACGTAAAAAATGAAGGAAAACGTATAAAAACGTATAAAACGGATGATAACGTATAAAACTGACGAAAACTTGTCTTTGATACTCTGTATCACAAAACATTAGTTAAAAAAAAGAAAAAAAGAAAAGAAAAGAAAGAAGTACTTCAATAGCACAAAAAACAAACGGTCTTTTTCTTGCAGATGAAGAGCTTCAGATGTATCTTTTCTTCTGCAGACATGGTTTGCAGATGAAGAGGTAAAAGCTCAGAAAAAACAAACCACACCTAAGTCTCTTACAAAAAACATATTGGACGTGATACACGTTACCTTTTCATTTATCTTATAGGGTTATAACAACTTTTGTTTTATTTAAATTTAATACATGAAAAAAATACTGCCCTTTGCTGTTAAGTAATGCGAGTTCATCAATTTAAGTATTTTAAAGGTTAGAGTAAATATCATAAATCGTCCCTGTGGTTTACCGGGTTTAACGAAAATGGTCGCTAATTTTTTTCCCCGGATCTAGTCCCTGTGGTTTTGACCCGTAACGGGTTTGGTTCCTCGACCGGGTTTTCCGTCAGTTGACCGTTAAATCGCTTCACTAGAGTAATATATGGGGGGTATTAATGGTAATTCAAGTTTGGCGCCATAACCCCGTGTATATCTAACCCTAGTATAACACATTTCATCCCTAAGGTAATTCACCCACCCGCCCACCCACCAAAAATTCCCTGTAAACCTGGTAATTCAGCATCAAATCAACAATGTTGTGTGAATGGAGAGTGCATAAAAAGGGTTCAGCATCTAATCTGTATCATGATTATTGTTAGTACCATTGTTACCACCAAACTCTTCCTTTTAGTTTATTCAGTTGGGTAGTAATTTTGAGTTTCTAATGTAAATCGTATTTTGTATGATCAGGTGAGTTTCCAACCGTTTTTTGTCTAAAGATTAACCATGGAGGTGCATTCACCAGTCATCCTAACATACGTTACAAAGGTGGGAAGGTAAATTGAATAGACACAATTGATTCAGATGAGTTCTCTGTTCATGAGGTTGCCACTATGATGAAAGAGTTAGGGTATGAAAATGTATATATGGACTTTTATTATAAGGTACCTAACTCTGATTTAGATAATGGTCTTAAAAAATTAGAAAATGATAAAGATGTGCTGGAATTGTTGAAGTACGTAGCTAAGTATAAGGTTATTGATTTATATGTTGATCACTCTGTTTCTAAGAAACCTGATAATACTGATGATGTACTAGAAAATGTGGATACTGATGTAGTTGATGATGTAAGTGAGGATGAGTGGTTGAAGGATGTTTTAAAGAAGGTTGGAAGGTTGAATAAGAATGTAGGCCAGTCAAGTAGGAATGAAAGCCCAAATGTAGATGTTGGTAACAATGGTTCAGATAGTGAACATGGTTCAGATAGTGACAATGAATCAGACAGTGATGATAGTGAGTTCATAGTTGATGAAGACCAAATGATGAATAATGTAGAGGTTGATATGGCTGGATTTAGGAGTAACATAGATAAAAATATAGAATGGGTTGGATGTGCAGAGACTGTAGAAGAAGTGACTGAGGTGGTTGATGATGAGGAAGTTGATTATGAGGATTTTGTTAGTGGGACTGATTCAGATGATGAAGGTGAGAGGAGAAAAGCATTAAGGAAGGTGGCTAGGATGAATAAGGTTCATGCTGGTAGTGAGGGTACAATATGGAAAGAAAATTTCTTTGTTGGTCAAAAATTTGGTAATAGCCAACTCATAAAAGAGATGGTGACAAGGGTAGCAGTTGAACAAAGAAAAAAGTTGTGGTTAAAGAAGAATGAAAAGCTTAGGGTGAGGGCAGTTTGTAGAGGAAAGATACCAATTTTTTCATCTAGTAAGGAACTTGTGGTTCATAGTGGGCTAGCTGATGGGCCAAAAGTAAAGGGTAAGCCTAATAAGTCCAACACAGGTAGTGGATCTAAAATTAGGTCAAAAGGTGTGTCTATTAAAGATAGTGAACCTGATTGCCCTTGGCAGTTGCATTGCTCAAAGTTACCAAATGAGGATACATGGCAAATGAAAACTTTTGTGGATGTTCACAAATGTTTACAATCAAGAACTGTTAAGAAATACACATCAACATTCTTCTCAAGAGAATTAGAGGAAACCATTAAACCAAATCCAAAAATTCTATTGAATGCTCTTAAAGACCAGTTGCAGAAACAACTTGAAGTTGGGATTTCAATGCAGAAAGTGCATAGAGCTAAGCAGATGGCTAAAGAAAGAGTGATTGGTGATCATACAAAACAGTATGCACATCTGAGAGATTACTGTATGGAATTACAAAAAATGAATCCCAATACAACTGTTAGGATTGATTTAGAAAGGCTAGATGACCCCATAAGAATTCTTGAAAGGAAGTTCAAAAGGATTTATATTTGTTTAGGTGCTTTAAAAGAGGGTTTTAAGAAAGGAAAAAGAGATTTGTTGAGGTTAGATGGTTGCTTTTTGTCTGGTCCTTTCCTTGGTCAAGTTTTGATAGCAGTAGGGGTAGATCCTAACATTGGAATTTACCCACTTGCTTATGCACTTGTGGAGGCTGAAACAAAAGAGTCTTGGAAATGGTTTCTTGATTGGCTTGGTGATGATCTAAATCTCTTCAGTAACTCAAACTTTACTTTCATAACTGTTAGGAAAAAGGTATGATTTATAATCACCTTGTTTATTATTTCATAATAAAGTTGTTATATATTATTTTCAGTTTTATTATTATCTCAACATGATTCTTGTTTTATATTAGGGAGTCATACCGGCAATTGTAGAGACTTTTCCAAGTGCTGAACATAGGTACTGCCTAAAGCATATTTATGACAACAAGAAGCTGTCATGGAGAGGGAAGATGTACAAAGATTTGTTATGGAAGTGTGCCACATCTACAACTGTTCAGATGTTTGACAGAAACATGGAAGTAGTTAAAGATCATAAAAAAAGAAGCTTATGAGTGGTTGAAGAAGTTTCCCCACAACATTGGTCTAAAAGTCACTTTTCTGGTATGTTTACATTATATGATCCAACTCATGAATAGTACAACTGTGACAACTGGTAAATTTCGGGAACATTTAATTACCGCATTACGTTTTTAAAATAAGCATTTCATCACTTGCAATCAATGTTGGAATGTGTTGGGTATTTTATCCGGATTTTTGATAATATATTATGAACTTTTATTGATGTGATGAGTAATGCCCTGTGTACCCAGTTAGGCACTTCGTGAGTCGGAACAGTTAGACCTAATATATATGAGAAATATTGATTATTTTGACGCGTTAATTGAACATTGATTATTTTTGACGCGTTAAATGAACATAGACGTATTTATAGTCGATTTGATTGGAAAAATTAATTTAAAAATCAGTGGTAAACATTAAAATTTCTCTGGAAGATGTCTCAGTACTTAAATCTATCCCGAATACGTTTCATAAGAAGTTTGGCCGAATGCCACTTCCCACCCTGCGCCCAAGTTACCATTTCAGTCCCTGAGGGACATTATACATTCAAACCTAGTCCTAAGCCTATATAAGCACATCTTATAACCCATTTAGGGTTATTTCATCTCTCCATACACATAGCAGCCGACCCCCTTTCTCTCCCATCTCTTCTTCTTCTCCGGCCAAACAATCCGGCCACCACCATACACACCACCACCTCACCTCTTCTTACACCGCCACCGCCAAACTTCATCTTTTAAACTCCTCATCCTAGTTCACCACAACACGCGCTCGAAACCCTCCACCACCATCACTACGCGCCACCTCGTATTTTTCTGACCAAGATCTATATATATCCAAGAGTTTAAAAGGTGGGTAACACCGTGTCACCCGTGGTTGTGACTCGGTGTGAAACAACTCGACTGTGTCGAGTTGATATTTACAGATTTTTGGTTCGATTGGGTGATAAAACATATGGGTTTCATGTTTTTGTTAACTAAAAATAACTAGTAAACGTTTGGTATGACTTTCTTGGTTTTGTTGTGTCGACTGTGGTCATGTCAAGGCTGTTCCGTGAGCTTTAGCTCACGGCCGAGGTCTATCGAGCATATTTGTGGTCAAGTTGAGTCAGTAGTCTCGTATGTCTTTATTGTTATTGTGTCGTGACTGTTTATGTTGGATTTAGGGTTTGGTAAAACCCTCGAGTACATGATGCGTGGTTTTGCAACCTTACAACAGGTTTTACCTCTCGAGGGATCTCAAGAGGCTTACAACCCCACCAGGCAGTGTACCTGACCGATGTAGTATAGTGTAGTGGTAAGTACGGGGGATTGATCGTTCTCCACAGGGAATAGTGTTCGTTAGGTGTGAAAGGCTACTCTAATTAGGTCTAAGGGTTGAGGAAGATTCTTTTTATGTTTTTATAATTTTTTATGAAAGCAAGTAAAATCTCGGGTTTGAAAGAGTGGGCGGAATTAGTTGCTAGTCAACTAACCCAAATAACTACAAATGCAAATAAAGTAAATAACTGAAAATAAAATGTGGTGAGAAACTTATGTGTAGAGAAATGTGTTTACTTAGATTTCCTTACTCCCTAACTATCTTTTACCGGTTAATTAGTGTGTATTAGTCGCGTGGATGACGGGTGTATTCCTTAATACCATTCGTGGGGTGGCGTACTTACTTCCCCAACTCTACAAGCTCCTACTTCACTCCTATGTCGAGCCGGCTAGGAAGCTCCTAACATGGGATCACTAGAATTCGCTTGTGCATTAAATACAACCATAAAAACCTTTAGTACGCATTTGGTTCATGTTTCTTAAGACGTTCAAGCAAGTTACCGAATAGGAAGTTAGCCAGTTTTCTTAAGCCTAACATAGATAAACAATCATCCAATACAACTAATAACACACTAATAACCAATAATCAATAGCTAGGTTTCATTAGATCTAAGCAAACACAAGATAAATCTAGCCTAACATGTTAAACAAAAGACAAGAACAAGATAAAATCAAACAACACATAGACATATTGAATGATTAATTGATAACTTATCTTTCAATGTAACATGGAAGATCTCAAGGCAAAAAGCCTTGAAAAAGATGCTAAAATCGTCTTAGGGTTTTCTCCCAAAATTCTACACACTAAGCTCTCTTTAATGACAAAAAATTAGAAAACTATATATAGATTTTTGGATCTGACGGCGTCACGTTATGGAGTGTGACGCCGTCACCTCGCCGCTTCTAGGGTTCCCGGATGACCTTCTTGACGCCGTCCCTCTTTAGCTCTTCCAAAATCCATTCTGGCTTATCAAGGCTTGACGCCGTCGAACCTTGAACGTGACGCCGTCCCCTTTTGATTTAAGCCGTGACGCCCTTGATCAAGTTAAAGCGTGACGCCGTCAGAATTCACATGCTATTTTCACTGGCTTATCATGAGTAAATTTCACGTCCAACTTTTCTTGCCAAGGCATGACGCCGTCCAGGGTAAATTGTGACGCCGTCAAAGGTAACTTTTAGCCGATTTTTGAGACTTTGCCGTTTTCTTCACTTTTATGCTCCAAAAACGTCCAAAATGTCTCCTTTTCCAGATTTCTCCTCAAAAGTACCTAAAATGACAAAAGGAACGATTTAGGGCAATATTTGATCAAATAAATACGATTTAGGGCTTAAATGACCCCTTAAAAGCGGTACACTTTTCGCTTCATCAAATACCCTTACACTTGAGATTTGCTTGTCCTCAAGCAAATGCGCTTTTATTCTAATCAAAATACAAGTTAGGGGTCATTTAATGCTAACATAAAAGTAATTACAACAAATAATCGTTCCACTTCAATCATAATAAGCACGGAGATTACAAACTAGCACCTCACAAGTAGTGTTTAGATACTCACATCTCTCAAGTGTCATCAAAATAAATCTCATAAATGAAAACGGATAATATCTCTCACTACCTGTCATAGCAAATAGATTACCATAGGCTTGGGAAAGGATCGAAAACCTCCTCCACTAGGCGTAAGCACCAAAGATAAACTATCAAAGAGGGCTTTTAAATGGGTTATAACGTTAGGTGTAGGGAAAAGGAAAACACGGTTTTGTTGGATAAGGGATATTTTACTGGTGGCGAGTTAAAGATCTTGATCAATTACATGTACTATACAATGTTGCTAAGCCAAGACTAGACTCGATCTTAAGCTAGAAACATAATAACAAAATAACAAAAACATAAAACAAACATAAAATGAAACGGGATGGTAGTCCGTATGTTTTTTCTATTTTTCTTTTTCTCATTTTTTTTTGTATTTTTCTTGATTTTTTCGATTTTTTTTTTATTATTATTATTATTATTTTTTTTTTTGCATACACTTTTGCCCTACCATCCAAAATAATACATCATAGGGGCATTGCATCCCCCTTACACTTGAACTTTTACATAACTTTACAAATACTAATCTAATGACTCGAATTAAGATAATTGAAAAACTTGGAGTACTTTTAAAAATATTTAGCACATATGGAGGTAATAAATGATGTTCTTCCCCATTACTCCATTACACTAGTACTTTACCCATGAGTCCCAATCGTCCCAAAACAATATGTACAAGGATATGACTCGACTTAGCAACCATGTAATCAACTAGATAATTAACTTGGGTTTAAACAAATGTTGTAACAATAATGCACAAAAAATGAGTGCATACAAGGTAGGCTAAGGCGATTTGGGTGTACATTTAAGTGGGGTGTAACAAATTCTTCCTTTAAGTAAAATGCTTAAAGGTCAAAACGAAAAGATAGGCTCTGAGGGGTGTACTAGGGGTATCGTGTACTAAAAATGGGTACAACGCAAAGGGTGTGGGAGAATTACTTGACCAATGTAGCCAACGTAATTATAACAAAAACACAGGTGTAAAACATTGGGTTAATCCTAATGCCTCTTATCATGTAGTAAATCTAACTACACGAATGTAGTCTCACTTGTGGCCTCGGAATGGTCCTAACGCAAGTTCTAGAATCTAAGTGCTACCGGTACACACATCATAGCATAAATGCTTTTCCTACCAATTCTAGGGGCGAACCTCACATATTTGGGGGTGGAAAATTTTTTTAGTGGTACGGTTTTTGTGCTAGTGATATAACTCCTATCCGTGAGACGCTTATTAAGATCAAAGTTTCACTCCTATATGTTGTAAAAAATTTTAAATTTGGCACTAAAATTGCCCTAACAGGTATTTATCTCAGTTTTATTACACATCTACTATTAAACAAACAAAAATCGAGCGTAATTGTATTCTCAAAAATCGTACTTTTACCCTCCCCTTACACTTAAGATGAACATTGTCCCCAATGTTCAAATAACAAGATGTAAAAGCATAAAGTAAAAGAATGAAATCAAATACTCCCCTGATTCGCTCGGTGGATAATGAAGTTACACGGTTAGATCTTCCTCCAAGGTAATGTTGAAGCTCCATGACTAATGCATCGCCATAAGCTTGATTCCATAAACATCTCCTTGTCCAAAATAACCTGTTAAACCTGAGAAAACAAACACGAAAACCTGCATAACATCGGCGGGATAAAATCTATATATAAGGATATAATGCTTGTGGAATGATAATTTTGCAGATTCCTGGAGATTATAAGTTGGAGATTTTAATAAAAACTTTTTATGAAAACAAAACTTTCAAAAATTTCTGAAAATTAAATCTGACGCCGTCAGGTTATAAACCCTGACGCCGTCAGAAATGACCTGACAAAAATTTTCATTTTAAGTTTCCGGAAAATTTCTGGAAAAACCTTTACCTTACTTCCTGGAAATCCTGCAAAACATCATTATGACTCGATACAAGCATTTGACTCAAACAAATACTAATATGTATGTTAATTTATTATTATTATGATTCATGTTAATTTGTGTTCTAATAAACCGATTTAGATTTCCCTTACACTTAACTTTTGCAAAATACCTTTATATGTAGTTAAGACGAAGTTAAAAACAAAATAAAGCATTTTCACAAATTAGTTTTTGAACATGAATCAATAATGATAAAAATTAAACACACATACGGAAACAAATAAAAACAAACAAACAAACGAATAAACACACAAAGCAAATAAAGATTGGGTTGCCTCCCAAGAAGCGCTTGTTTTTGTTCGAGTCACGAGCCTGACTCTACCCTTATTTAACAAAAATAGGGGAGGTTTTCCCTACACTTAGGATTAAGTGCGGGTGAAAGTAGCGATACACACCCTTAGGGTGTGAATATGCCACGTGAGGTGAAGGGGGTGAGTGAATGGCTTCCTTCATCCTAAAACTACCCGGATAATATTGGTTGATGGGTGGGTCGGTTCCTCTTTTTTCTCCTAGATGTAAATCTAAGGATGAAAAGTTGTGTAAAGGTTGAGGTTCCAATTCATCAACACTAGGAAATTCCCTAGAACTATGAGTAAGGTCATCACTAAAAGTGTGCAAACCTATATCCTCTAGTTGTGCTTGGTCCAAGGGTTCTACCTCCATCGGGATTCCTAAAGTCTCTTCTACTTCTTCCGGGTAAGTCACGGGCGGTGCGGGTGCCTCAAATGATGGTGGGTTTTGTGGAGTACTTGGTTTGGTGAAATCAATCCCACTCATGCAACTAGGTAGTTCAACACTAACCATCTCACAGTCTTGTTTTGATTCTAAGTCCATGTTCTTAGAAACTAGGTCTCTTTGCTCATACGAATCCACCAATTCGTTCCACTTATGGGTCATGGTTAGGAAGCTTTCCTCGAAATTCATCCAAAGGGCCTGACTAAAAGGAATTGATCCAGATAATGCTTGTCTAAGAGAAGTATCACATGCATAGAATTCATTAAACCCATCTAACCTTACCCCCAACTTCATTTGGATATCACAAAGATCACGAAACAATTCATAGGAATGATAGGAAACAAATCTCTTGGTGAAGTATAATTGTTCATCTATTGTCAATGATCTAAATGGAATTTCATCCGCCATAGTGACAAATGAAAATGGTTTTACAAACAAAGGGCACAAAGAAAAAGATAGACTACTAGAAAGCTAATAAAAAGAAAATAAAAATCTCACTAGATAGGAATCTAATGAGTAGACCTAATAGAAATAAATTTCAACCTAAGCAATAACTACTCCCCGGCAGCGGCGCCAAAAACTTGATGCGTGGTTTTGTAACCTTACAACAGGTTTTACCTCTCGAGGGATCTCAAGAGGCTTACAACCCCACCAGGCAGTGTACCTGACCGATGTAGTATAGTGTAGTGGTAAGTACGGGGGATTGATCGTTCTCCACAGGGAATAGTGTTCGTTAGGTGTGAAAGACTACTCTAATTAGGTCTAAGGGTTGAGGAAGATTCTTTTTATGTTTTTATAATTTTTTATGAAAGCAAGTAAAATCTCGGGTTTGAAAGAGTGGGCGGAATTAGTTGCTAGTCAACTAACCCAAATAACTACAAATGCAAATAAAGTAAATAACTGAAAATAAAATGTGGTGAGAAACTTATGTGTAGAGAAATGTGTTTACTTAGATTTCCTTACTCCCTAACTATCTTTTACCGGTTAATTAGTGTGTATTAGTCGCGTGGATGACGGGTGTATTCCTTAATACCATTCGTGGGGTGGCGTACTTACTTCCCCAACTCTACAAGCTCCTACTTCACTCCTATGTCGAGCCGGCTAGGAAGCTCCTAACATGGGATCACTAGAATTCGCTTGTGCATTAAATACAACCATAAAAACCTTTAGTACGCATTTGGTTCATGTTTCTTAAGACGTTCAAGCAAGTTACCGAATAGGAAGTTAGCCAGTTTTCTTAAGCCTAACATAGATAAACAATCATCCAATACAACTAATAACACACTAATAACCAATAATCAATAGCTAGGTTTCATTAGATCTAAGCAAACACAAGATAAATATAGCCTAACATGTTAAACAAAAGACAAGAACAAGATAAAATCAAACAACACATAGACATATTGAATGATTAATTGATAACTTATCTTTCAATGTAACATGGAAGATCTCAAGGCAAAAAGCCTTGAAAAAGATGCTAAAATCGTCTTAGGGTTTTCTCCCAAAATTCCACACACTAAGCTCTCTTTAATGACAAAAAAATTAGAAAACTATATATAGATTTTTGGATCTGACGGCGTCACGTTATGGAGTGTGACGCCGTCACCTCGCCGCTTCTAGGGTTCCCGGATGACCTTCTTGACGCCGTCCCTCTTTAGCTCTTCCAAAATCCATTCTGGCTTATCAAGGCTTGACGCCGTCGAACCTTGAACGTGACGCCGTCCCCTTTTGATTTAAGCCGTGACGCCCTTGATCAAGTTAAAGCGTGACGCCGTCAGAATTCACATGCTATTTTCACTGGCTTATCATGAGTAAATTTCACGTCCAACTTTTCTTGCCAAGGCATGACGCCGTCCAGGGTAAATTGTGACGCCGTCAAAGGTAACTTTTAGCCGATTTTTGAGACTTTGCCGTTTTCTTCACTTTTATACTCCAAAAACGTCCAAAATGTCTCCTTTTCCAGATTTCTCCTCAAAAGTACCTAAAATGACAAAAGGAACGATTTAGGGCAATATTTGATCAAATAAATACGATTTAGGGCTTAAATGACCCCTTAAAAGCGGTACACTTTTCGCTTCATCAGTACACGAGTTATTGATTTGGGAATGGGATTGGATACTGGTTTGGATACATGTTGTTATAATTTATTGTGTTGTGGCTGTTTCATTCGAACTTAAGGTTTGGTAAAACCCTTAGATTGCACCGAGTTATTGAATGGGAGTTGGAGTGGATACTGGTTTGGCGATTATGTTTTTTTTTAATTTGTTTAGTGTGGTGGTTATTACTGGTTGTTGATACCGAGAAGGCCTTAGGGTTGATTTGGTTTGATATGGTGTCGAGAGTTGGAGACAAGGTGTCGGCTTGGATATATTCTTGTGGTTGTTGTTGTTGCGTTGAATTATAGGAGGAGTTGCCAGATAACGAGCCGTAGATTATTTTGGCCGTTAAAATATTGTTGGTGGTTGATGGAATTTGCGGCATTGTTATTTAGATATATATTGAACTATGTTGATATTGAGCTAAGTCGAGTGTCTCCGAGACTTCTTAGTCTCGTTACGGCCTCGACAAGCCAAAATAGATATTTGGACTTTACGATTGATATTGGACTATTGAGAAATGAATATTGACTAGATTATGAATTAAACTCGGTAATGTGACTTGAAATATACAATGACTCGTTGAAACATAAATGACACTATTAAACGGTAACTTGAAAATATTAATTAACGAATATATGGTTAATTAATATTTTAAAGGTTAAAAAGAAAAAGTTAAATGACGCGTAAAAAGTTATTTAATGTTTTTGACAAATAAAATGAAATAAGTGCGAGTTATTTAATATTTTGAGGGCACGCAAATCGAGAAGTGCTATTTATGGAAATATACATGTTTTGTGGAGTTAGTGTCGAGTCACAAATCAGTTGACGTTAATTAACCTGGCCCACATGGTTATCGGACTTATTGGGCTGATGAGTCTAATAAAAGCCCAATAAGCATGTCAGAGGAAATTTATTAACGAGCAATTCATCCTTATGACTTATCAAGTATGGTAATTGAGCTTTGGATTGATAAATTAAACAAAGGAGTTGCAAGACTTATCGAGTTGACGAACCGATAAGAACCCGACAATTCGTCCGCATAACTTATCAAATCAAGACTTAATCATACGCCCTCGTCTTGCGAGTCGTTTAGGTTTTAGTCATTATGTGGTGTGAGTACACTTGAGTCATGTTGTGTCTCCACTGCACACCCGTTGATACCAAACGCTAGTAACTAATATAAGAATGAGATTTTGGAATTGAAATGGAATATACTTGGGGATAATTACCTTTTGGAAACTTTTACATTTGGAAATATATGTTAAGGCGAGTTTATATTATTAGGTTGTGCCGAGTTCATGAGTGCCGATACTTGAGAGCTGCTGAGTACCTTGCTTCTGTAGATTTGTGTTTGTGCTTTGCTTGATTGAGGTGAGTTCTCGTAGCCCCACTTTTAACGTTTTTTACCTTGGGGTGGAAATGGTACTCAATGCTTTACAAATGTTTTCATGCTGTGAACTACTGTTTTACATGATTTTGGACATATACGTGTGATGATGCGATTATATGCTATGACATGTTTGTTTTGTGAGTACATGACTGCGCCACTGTTAACTCTCTGCTGAGAGCCCACAAATTATAGGTTCAGTTGATGCAACTGTTAACTCTCTGTTGAGAGCCCACATGTTGATAGATCTATCGGGGCAGCTCCCCACGTGATATTGGTTATGCGTATGAGGAACACTATAGGTTCAGTTGGCGTGACACTATTGCTATTTGATAATGTGCTTGTAATTGGTATTCATTTCACTATGTCCTACGCATTATTCATTGCTTCATGGTTTAAACCTTAAACCTACGAGCTCACCAACTTTATGTTGACATTTTTGAGTATCCATTTTCAGGTGCTAAGACTGAAGTTACACTAGAAGGTTGAGTTCTGGCCTGGCTTAGCAAGACTTAAGACAAGACCCTTCCGGGTTATATCTGGTGAAGTTGCATTTTGTTATTTTCTAGTGATGTTGTTTAACTTTGAGACTTATGTTTATCTTGGATCTTTGTACTTATCCCGGTTGTGGGAGTTTGCGACTATTATTTGTCTTATGTTATACATTTAGTATTTCTCTATTGTGACACCTTGTGTTCTTGACTATGAGGTCATACCCCGTGAATGTCATTCCACTGCGCCATTTTTAGGGTGTGACAGATTGTTATCAGAGACCAAGGTTATAGAGAATTAGGTGGTTTAACCTAGACTATAACCTAAGAATCCTCATATAGTTTGCATTATAGGAATTACGTGTGTGATTATGTGTATAGTATGACACGAAGTGATGATGATAAGTAAATGCATCATGATGCTATATTAAAAATGCCTGGCCAACGTTTTTACGATAACATGATGCGGCTTAGACTTATCAAATTCATGGATTTTCAGATAGGAAGTTAAGTGTAGTAGCACGACACGTATACCGACCTATCTTACCTATCTCCTATCTAACGTTTACCAATGTCCTACTTTGTAGAATCATGCCTCCAAGAAGGTCGACTCGAGTTAACCGAGGTGTTCCACCACCGAGGGGTGGAAGGACTGGTGGACGACGAGGTAGGGCAGGAGGTCGCGGCACGAGAAGTGACGACACCAGCAATATTACTCTTGATGTTGCTACCATTATCGCCCAACAACTGTGGGAACTGTTACCCACCATTGTCACCCAAGTTGGCGACCATATCAGCAACCAAGGGAACAACATGAGTTGGAATGATCAAGCGGACAACGACGGTGGAAGTGATCACGTCAATGATGGGAACCATAACAATGGTAACAAGGGATGTACCTACAAGGAATTTACCGGTTGCAAACCGGTAGACTTTGATGGAAATGGAGGTGCGATAGCTTATATTCGATGGGTCGAGAAGATGGAGTCAGTGATTGACATAAGTAAGTGTGCAAGTCATCAGAAGGTGAAGTATGCTGCCTGTTCATTGACTGGAAAAGCATTGACATGGTGGAATACGCTAATTCAGGCTAAGGGCAGAGAAGCTGCCATAGGGATAAATTGGGATGAATTTATGGCATTGTTAAGAGAGGAGTATTGTCCAGACAATGAGATGCAGAAACTAGAACATGAGTTCTACCATCACACCATGGTAGGAACTGGTCATACGGCTTATACGGATCGTTTCCATGAGCTCGCTAGACTAGTATCTCATATGGTCACTCCTGAATCCAAGAGAATTGAAAGGTACATCTATGGGTTGGCCCCTGAAATTCGTGGAATGGTAAAAGCGACTGAGCCTGCTACTATCCAGAGCGCGATACTGAAATCTGCAACCCTAACGGATGAGATGATCAGGAATGGGACATTGTCTAAGAGTGGTGAGCAAAGGAAGGCCGTGGGTGAGCCAAGTAAGCAAGGAGGTGCAAATGATGACAATAAGAAAGCTAAGTGGGGAAAAGGATTTGTGGTAGCTGATGCCGTCAAGAAGGAGTATCAGGGTCCTTACCCTATGTGTGCCAAATGCAATTACCATCATCCAGAGACTAGGCCATGCCAGGTGGTATGCTTTAACTGTAAGCGACCTGGGCATATGGCAAAAGATTGTAGAGCAGTAGCTAAACAAGTGACACCAGTGAATGCTGTTAACCCGAAGACTTGTTATGAATGTGGAAGCCTGAATCACCTTCATAGTATGTGCCCTAGGTTGGGTAGGACACAGGCGCTAATGCATAACAACCAGAATCAGGCTATAGCAACTGGTGGAAACAATGTTAACCATGGGAACAATGGCAACCCAGCTCGTAGTCGGGTATTTGTGATGAACGTTGAAGAAGGACGTCAGGAACCGAACATCGTGACGGGTACGTTCTTTTTAAACGACCACTATGCTACTATGCTATTTGATTCTGGTGCCGATTATAGTTTTGTCTCCACTAAATTCATGCATCTGTTGAATGTGGAACCCAGTAGACTAGGCTTTAGTTATGAAATTGAAATAGTAAGTGGTCAAAAGGTAGAAACAAATGAGATCATTCGCGGGTGTACACTGGAATTAGAAGGTCATACCTTTAGCATCGACTTAATACCATTTGGACACGGAAGTTTCATCGTGATTGTGGGAATGAACTGGTTGTCTAAGAATAAGGCTGAAATAGTGTGTCATGAGAAGATGATCCGAATATCACTACCTAACGGTGAGTTACTCAAAGTCTATGGAGAGAGACTTGAAGAAAACGTGAAACATCTCATGAGCATGAAGGTAGACGAACAGAAACTAGAAGATATACCAGTCGTTCGAGACTTCCCAGAAGTGTTTCCCGACAACCTATCCGGATTACCCCCTACGTGAGAGGTTGAATTTCGGATAGACCTAATTCCTGGAGCAATGCCGGTTGCAAAGTCTCCCTACCGTTTGGCACCTACTAAAATGGAGGAGTTGTCTAATCAACTCAAGGGACTCCAAGACAAAGGTTTCATCCGACCTAGTTCTTCGCCATGGGAAGCACCGATATTGTTCGTCAAGAAGAAAGATGGTTCATTCAGGATGTGCATCGACTATCAGGAACTGAACAAACTAACCATTAAGAAGCGTTAACCTCTCTCGAGAATTGATGACTTATTTGATCAACTGCAAGGTTCACGGTACTTCTTCAAGATAGATCTCCATTTTGGCTACCATCAGCTACGAGTACATGAAGATGACATTCCAAAAACCGCATTTAGAACTCGATACGATCATTTTGAATTCACGGTTATGCCTTTTGGACTAACAAATGCACCTGCGGTCTTCATGGACTTGATGAATCGAGTATGCAGGCCATACGTAGATAAATTTGTCATCGTATTTATTGATGACATCTTGATCTATTCCAAGACCAAAGAGGAACATGAAACGCATCTGAAGATAATCCTAGAGCTACTCAAGGAGGAAAATCTATACGCCAAACTCTTGAAGTGTGAATTCTGGCTACAAGAAGTCCAATTTCTTGGACACGTGGTTAACAAAGATGGTATTCATGTAAACCCTAGCAAGATTGAGGCCATGAAAAATTGGGAAGCCCCTAAGTCCCCAACAGAAGTCCGATCATTTTTAGGACTGACAGGTTACTACCGATGCTTCATCGCGAACTTCTCCAAGATTGCCAAACCACTTACCTCACTGACTCAAAATAACAAGAAATACAATTGGGGCGAAGCACAAGAGAATGCCTTTCATACATTGAAAGATAATATATGTAATGCACCAATACTAGCCCTCCCCGATGGACCCAAAGATTTCGTAGTATACCGTGAGGCGTCATGTCAAGGCCTTAGGTGCATGTTGATGCAAAGAGGTAAGGTAATTTCCTATGCCTCTCGAAAAATGAAGGTTCATGAGAAGAACTATACCACCCATGACCAGGAGCTGGGCACTGTAGTATTCGCCCTCAAGATATGGAGACATTACTTGTATGGGACGAAGAGTATCATCTATACTGATCACAAGAGTCTCCAACATATCTACTGTGAAAACGTAGAGGGGGGGGTGAATACGTTCTGGTTTCAAAAACTTAAAACTTGTTGTATCAGATTTCCAATTTGGCTTGTTTTGATATGAAAGATGTCTGTTGTAGTTTATGTCTAGCATAAACTAAAGTATGTTTTCACTCAAGTATTATTAACTAATCACAACACAAGCAATCACATAATGCAATCATAAAAGTAAAGAGATAAGTAATAGAAAGCGCAAACCGAACACGATGATTTATAGTGGTTCGGTCACGGAGCTCCTCTCAGCCCTACTCCGCTCCCCGAGTACCCAACTCGAGAGTTACTTCACTAGATCAACAAGCTCTCTTCTCGGCGGAGAAAACCTTACATACGTCGCTTACACTTTTTCCGACACTAAGCTAGATTTCGAGTTCTTTACAAAGGTTCAACCACTCCCATCGTCGCTTATACAATTTTTGACACTAAGCTAGATGTCGAGTTCTTTACAAGGGTACAACCACTCCCGTTGGTTCTTTTACAAGAGTTCAACCACTCCCGCTATGTTTTACGGCCCAACATAGAAACCTTGTGTTTTATGGCACAAACACATAAACCACCTAATCTAGTATGAATTGATTGTGATGCAATGATGGTTACAACAATGATCCATGACATAAATGTCCACTTGATATAAATGCCTAAACTATATGAACTTTCATTTATCGTAAGCCTTCAATGAATGAAGATTACAAGCTCCCTAAACTTGTTGTGATGGATCTTCATGTATGCATGAACTTCTTGAATAAGAAGTCTTCAATCATTGAGGATGTCAAGTGCCCTTGAATCTTCATATGTTGGAATGATTTGGTGGATGATGACTTCAAGATCTTGTAACCTTCATGATGGATCAGGAAGTATGCTATGAATGATGACTCATGATCTTGAGCTTGCTTCAAAGGATCATAACAAATGTATGCTTACAACATGATAAAAGTTAGTAACATTATGATCATTATGTAAAGGGTGATTAATGTATGAATCTACATGGCTACTGATCTAAGTGTATGCAAAGGGTAAAGGGAATGTGTGTTCTTGTTGGATAAGACTATGGGTAAACAATGGGCTACTATTTATAGAAAAATAGTTTGTACATGCCACGGATTTGGCGGATCCAAATAAAGGGATCCGCCCTTTATGCAGTTTGGTTCCGCCGGAACCTAACAGCTAATATCTTAACAAATCTTTCCATATCATTTCATATCATGTTAAGTCATGTCAAGATCTTGCAAAGTCAACTTTGTAACTTAAAGATATTTCCAAAATATCACCTAAATCAAATCTTACATGAAATCTATCCAAGATCTTTCCAAGATCTTTCCATATCTATCCATATCTACCAAAGTCAACTTTGTTACTTAAGAATCTTTCCAAAATATATCTTTCCATATCTTGCCATATCTATCCATATCTACCAAAGTTAACTTTGTTACTTAAGAATCTTTCCAAAATATATTTCAAATCTTCCTAAGATTTTCTAATGAGGTATGCCATGATGTCATGTATATATTTCCATTTTAAGATTTAAAATGTAAATAATGTAAATGTATATATGTATGTAACATGTATCCTAGTGATCATGTAACATGTATATGCTAGCTTAACTAATATATGTTTGTAAAATGAGGTTCTAAGTAGAATGATTAACCTTTTAAAATACTTAATGACCTAACCGTATTTTAAACATTCTAAATGGTTTGTTAAGGGTTTGATCATAATGCCACATAACAAACATGTACGAACCTGTGTTGTATCATACGAGGACTCGAGAAGTCGAGAGGTGTTGGATGTATGTTGAGACAAAATAAGATTACAAGTAACTTGTACATTTTATGTTATGTATCAAGTTACATGTTTGTCATCAATCAAAACAAACGAGATTGCTTGAACTAGCAATCTCCCCAACAAGACTGCTTGCACTAACAATCTCCCCCTTTTTGATGATGACAAAATATGTAAACGTGATAGAAGGTAAAATGTAAAAAGTTACTTGTGTCCGTAATTACTTACTTTCTCCTTGTGTCCGATTCTCTGTTTACACCTTTCTCCCCTTTCTTCTTGTGTCCGTAATTACTTACAACTTCGTAATTACTTACTTTCTCCGTTTACACCTTTCTCCCCTTTTGTCGAAACAAAAAGGGTGTGTACTTGGAGTTAACTTCATTTCTCCCTAAAATGGTGAGCTTGCATCATCCCTAGTGAAGTTAAATAGACTACTCCAATCTCCTATGGTTGTTTCATTCCCTAGGTTGTTAGCGGATCCATGGATCAAATTAAGACTCTTAACCTACATAAAGGTTAGTGGTGTGCAACGTAAAAAGAATATATATAAAAAATGCATGATGAATGAAATGCATATAGCCAACGATACACGTGGGTAAGCAATGTTGGACTATGTTGACCTATCTCCTCCTTTTTGTCGAAACACAAAAGTGTGTCGAAAAATGTGAATTCTTAAGAATGTGTACATGCTCCCCCTTGGCTGTAGCTCCCCCTTAATCAATACTCCCCGTTGCTAGGGTACCAACGTATATGATGTAAGGATTATGAATGCTACAAAACAAGGATTAGTACATGATATGCTCCCCCTTGATCAATACTCCCCGTTGCTAGGGTACCAACGTATATGATCCAAGGATGAGAAATGCTACAAAATAAAGGTTAGTATGTGATATACAAAACAAAAGATTAGTGCACTAGAAACTATGTCTTAAGTCATATACGACCAAAGTGTATGGACGATGCAATATGAGTGCTAGACTGATAATCCTCCTGGTTTGAGAGCGTTAAGCAGCACCTATAAAAGAAGAAAAATAATCGATGCAAACTTCATCCTATGATGAGTATGCTATATACGATCGAGCGTATATGATGATGAACCTACAATGAAATGGTTAGTGCAATATATTTTATCTTAAAGAAAAATATTATGCAACATATCAATAATCTAATCACAAGCAACTTACCAATTGTGATTGTCTAATTAAAGAAAAATATGATGCAGCATATCAATTGTGATATCAATCGTGATTATCTAGTAAATCATGTTATAAAGTGTGTAATCTTCTAATAAGAATTACATTTACAAGAATATGATAAAGTCCTACAAAACAATGCCTATGAGGAGGATATGAAGTGGAGTTAAATTGAGTGAAGCTAGTGTTGGTGTTAGTTTACTAGTGATAACTCAATTGATAACTAAAGGTTGATGCAAGTAGGTTTTTCACTAATCCATGGGGTTGATGATTAGTGAAAGAGGTGATGGAAGGTGGTGGTTATAATGAATTTAGAAACTCTAGTGTATAGCAAGTGCTATAAGAGTATTGAAGACGGTTAAGGTTATGGTATTATCATCTACCAAAGATGACGAATCGTGCCATAATAAATGCTCAAATGAAGGAAGTGAATACAATGATCACTTAGGAATAGAGATTCCGTATACCTATATGAAAATGTAAATGACATCATATGATGAGAGTGTTGGTTGGACCAACGTGTTGAAAGTGATGGTTCTGTTTGCACTGACAATGACGTGCTTGATATGTATCAAGAATGAAAAGGATGAGATCCTATAATAGTGTTCTTAGACAATGAAGGTGTTCTAATGAAGTTGTTCTAGACCGTGAAGTTGTGAAAGTAAATCCTAGACTCGTTGGTTGTGAGAGGGTTGTCTGTTATGAATAGTTAAAATTGAACCAGGTACCCGCGGATTGGGCGGAACCAAATTTTTGGTTCCTTCTGTCTTATCCAAGGGTTCTTTGAGACCAGAATAGATTTGGTTATGTTTTGTCGATTTTGATCAAACGAAGGTTCAAGCTAAGGTCTATTTACTTATAACTACTGATTTGATTTCACTAATCCTAGTTAAAGTCTAAGGAGACTTAATGCTTCTCATTTAAGAGGTTTGTCAAACACATGATGTGTTTTTCACTTGACGAGGTAATAGTATAAAACTGTGATGTTGATCTAAGAAGGTTTGACATACTTGTGACTTTGTGAGCTTTGATTTTAGCTAAATGCGAGAATATAATTATGTGAATGAATTTCTCTCCCCCTTAATTGGTGGAAATTCAACATAATCAAATGAAGAATGAAGGTAAAGTGTTTAGGATGTTGCATGTTGATGAAATCGATGAGCTTAGTAATGTTTTTGCGGATGTTGGTTAGCATACAAAGAACTTCTTCCTTGAAGTTTCGTAGCTCTTCTCTATCAATCCGAGATGATCGCATGATGAGGCATGTGGTTTTCCTTATGAGAGGTGTATTGTTTTAACTAAAAGATGATGGAGATGTGTTAGGAAAACGGAAGCAACAATACGATTTGGGGAGAGGTATATTGAAAGATACCCAAACACAAATTTCAAACCTCTAAAGCTTAATCCTAGTAGCTTCAAAAAGCTATATGCAAGAAAATGGATCCCATAAACATATTATTAATCTAAGTAATAACAAAAGGACAACAATTACACAAGATATGCATAACAAAGAGAAATAACAAATAATTTGTTATCAACCTACAAGACAAGAGTTTTAATAACAAAAGATGTGAATATCATAAGGCAGCATCTTACAAACACAAATATTCGACTACTAGATAAAAAGCTACCATATAGCATAAAGACAAATAATCATATTGCAAGATAGCATGACGTTGTTTTAGATGCTACATTGTGAAATTGTTTTGAGGTTAGGCTTAATCACTTAAGCATGCTTACCCATTAAAAAAATGACTTCTAAATGTTCATCATACCAAATCCACTTTGACAAAGTGCACACATGGCAAACAAATATTGTGACAAAGAAGTGAGACTACAGATTCATGCAAATCATTATGACATTTAGGAAGCATGCATCATTTAAAGTATCCTACGAAAAAGCTCAATGAATGTGGACTAAAGATAAGATCTATCTAACACCATGACATATCGTAAGTTAACAAGAATCATGTTAATCTTGTGAAATATCATATAATTAACAAGTATCATGCAAATCATGTTAACATCTAGTAGCATGAAACATATATGCAGACAAAACCTTTCGAAGGTTTACACATTTGACTATCAATCAAATAATTATCATGATAACGTCAAGATACTAAATCATATCAAACACATAACATGTAATCAACACATATATATGTAATACAAGTGATTTTACTAAGAATAATCATATCTACTACTTGCTTGATTAATATTCCTAAGACAAGATAAATTATCTTATTTTAATACTTACTTTTAGGCAAGTATAGGAATACAGATTTTTCAAGTTGGAGAATGAATATGAGACTATTACTAGCGGTGCTCAATTCAGGCTAAACACGACCATTTTTACGGGTGATTCCACATACCCAACTTCTCAGCTGGAAGCAATTTAACCGTTAGGTTAAATTGAGTTTCTAGTTCAATAAATTCTCCAGTAGTCATTCTCATGTCTGAAAGATAGGAATTCCTATTTTTGCCTATCTAAATATGACAGTTTACCAATTACTGAGACTCAACTATTTCTATTAAAACTAATGTGATGAAGGTGTCATGTTATACACGGGAATTTGACAAATATGTGTCAACAGATTTTAATCTTTGTGTTTGGAATCTAAGGGTGACATCTTTTAAGTTGAGTTTAAGTATGTGTTATGCAAGTGATTTGATCATCTAAGACCAAGAGATATGTTTGTGTATGATAATGGAATATGTTAAGAACATTCTCAAGAAAGCTCTTTGGAACAAGAATCTGAGTAAAGTTACCAATTTTAATAGATCTTGTGTATGCTCTAGAGATGTTTAGGATACACACAAGGTTTGAACTAGATTATGAGCAAGGTTTGGTTATGATCTACGCTTGTGAGAAGATAGATACATAAAGTATCTTTCAACAAGTAAGGTTATCATGCTTATGAAAACAAGTATGAACAGATAAGGAAGAAAGTTTATAGAACTTGTAGGTGTTATGAAATCTCTTGTAACATAACCATTCATGTTGCAAGAAGAGAATGATGCATAGGATATACATTATCCTTTTAACAAGATGAAAACTAAACGCATGATTTAAGCATAATGTTTTCCGAAACATCATGTTTTCCTAAATAAAGATATGAACTTAAAGTGTTTGAGTTGGATAGACTTATCCTAAATTTACTAGATGAATACATGAGAAATTCACTTGAGTTTCTTATGTATACTCCTCAAGAATCATTGTCATGAGATTTGTTTAGAGATTACATTACAACATAAGTTGCTACAATGTTGATCTAAGGTTTAATGAAACTAATGCAGAAGTGAAATGACAAAGTATTACCAATACTTTGATGACTTGTGGTACTACTTAAACCTAGTGGAAATTGATAAACAATGAATGTGAGCATCATGCTCATCTGATGGTGAAGGTTCTAATCCTATAGGTGATAAAGTATGGTTGAGTTGATTCAACGTGCATTTGATGAGTGTTGAACTACAGGCTTTTTGAGCAATGCTCTCAACTGATTCAAATGATGGAAAGGATTATGGATTGGTTGATTTAGATGGAGTGTCTAACTAAGGATGTGGTGATGCAGAGATCTGTTGTACTATAGGAGTACTTTGGGTTTCATGAATGTTGAAAATGACAAGAATGGATATTGATTCTTGTGGTTCACTAGTGAATGAAGTGCTTGGTTATGTTTGTGAAACCTAGGGGCTAAATGGGATGAAGAACAAATGTTCTAGTCATGATAAGATAAGTGTTTTAACATACGTTGTTAAAATACTTGTGAGTTGATTGTTTCAGATATGACTTTTAATGACTACAATCATAAGTCAGATATACTTGAATATTTCAGACAAAATACTTAAGTTGTCAATCCTACTTGGAGAAAAGGATGACAAGACTTGATAATTACATCTATAACCTAAGTGTGAGTTACGAATCGATGTAAATCATCTTGAAGGATGACATGTTAACCAAGTGAGGCAACATATGTGAATACAGGATAATATCAGTCATGAGTTGGGTTTGTAATCTGTGATATCTTTGCACACTGTGAGTCTGGTTTAGTTAGGAAGTTGTCAATTTACAAATCAAGTTAATGGATAAGTAAAGGACAGGTGAATGTGTGTAATGATCATAAATGATCAGTAGAATAAACCTAAAAACTAGAATCAATAATTTAAGGATCAGGATTAGTCGGGAATTTTGAAAAAGTTACTATTGAAGCCTGCGGATCCAATCGACAACAAAGGCGGAACCAAATTTTTGGTTCCGTGGAATCCGCAGGATCAAGACTGGCGGATCCAAAATTTGGGATCCGCCGAATCCGCCATATGGAGATTCAGATTCTTAACAGAACATATGTCAAAATTTTCGTTACTCGTTCAAATTCCGAAAATTGTCCTCAAACATATGTAACTACGTAGTTGTGATAGATTCATAACAAAAACACAGGTAGTAACATATGTTAACATATAGATCAATCCGAGGATAATGAACTTACCATTAATGGAAGTTAAGCCAAACAGTGGCTTAAGCCCGAAAACTTGACAACATCAAAATGTTATCATCCTGCATTGTTATGTTAGTTCACATAAAAGTATAATGCCAACATAATATCCTAATAACATAACAAGTCATCTCATTATTGTTTGAAATTTTCTTATACCAAACACACTTACACAGATACAACATTTTTACACATTTTAACACTTGAAATTAAGTGAAGGTTTGTGCAAGACAATACATTTTAAGATACTAAACTAGTTTCACTCAGTTCACATTTCTAAGTAAGTTATGAAAAGTTTTCACATGACATATGCAAACAAAAATATCTAAGTCTATAAGTGAAACAAACACAGTTTATCAACTTAGTGCACAAGATCTAGCAAAAGTCCTATTGTGCATCAAACAAACAATTGATAAACAAGCAAATAATTGTCATAGAAAAACACTTATGTATTTCCTATCAACAAATGCAATCACAATTACCAACAGGCAAATCACATGTATGCAAATAACTTAGAACAGATAGACACATAGCATAGCATAAATGAAAAGATACTTTTCGTCACTTTGCGTTTAAATATGACGATGTATGCCAAGCTTGATTCATTTCCTTTATATTACCAAATTCTTTAATTTCAAAAGAAATCATATCAATGTTCAAAGAATACCAACTTACATTGCCCGACGTAAAAGTTTAAGTTACTGTGTCAAAATGAAACTTAATATTTTGAACAGGTTGTAGTATTTGATTTGTTTTACCTACTTCAATTTAGATTTAGGACATGAGATTATTTTTAAATGAAAGTAGACTTAATTCCCTTCAAAATGATAGGTGGCGCGACTCCTACGGACTTACGGTTAATTAGTTATGAATTTTTGAAGTTGGACAAAAACTGCATATAATACCGACGGATTTGGCGGATTCTTTTTGAGGGTTCCACCCTTTGTAACAAAGGGATCCGTGGGTGTCTGTGACAAATTCTCCTAAACTCGTATTTTGACATAGAGAAAACATGTAGGACTTGCTAGACTTAATATTAAACATATATTACACATATTTAACAACATTTCTACTTATGTGACTTATCTAAACATAACGGAGGTGATTTTTCAACTAAACTAATAGTTATCCCAAACGCCCCTTTAAAACCCGTGTTTTTCATAAATTAGCTTTATGCACACAATTTGACACTTAATCATTTTAAGAAATATTTTCTTTTGATTTTCCAAAGACATATTCAAGCTTGTATACAAAGTAATATTCAACAATAAAATTTCTAAGTATACTTAGCGAAACATTTTTCATATTATATTCTGCTTCAAAGGTAATTTGATACATGGATCGTACTCTATTTTAAAAACCATTTGTTTTGAAAATAAGAGCCACGAGGCTCTGATACCAATTGTGAAAACGTAGAGGGAGGGGGGTGAATACGTTACCGTTTCAAAAACTTAAAACTTGTTGTATAAAATTTACAATTTAGCTTGTTCTGATATGAAAGATGTCTGTTGTAGTTTATGTCTAGCATAAACTAAAGTATGTTGTCACACAAGTATTATCAACTAATCAAAACACAAGCAATCACATAATGCAATCATAAAAGTAAAGAGATAAGTAAAAGAAAACGCAAACCGAACACGATGATTTATAGTGGTTCGGTCACGGAGCTCCTCTCCGCCCTACTCCACTCCCTGAGTACCCAACTCGAGAGTTACTTCACTAGATCAACAAGCTCCCTTCTCGGCGGAGAAAACCTTACATACGTCGCTTACACTTTTTCCGACACTAAGCTAGATGTCGAGTTCTTTACAAGGGTTCAACCACTCCCATCGTCGCTTATACAATTTCCGACACTAAGCTAGATGTCGAGTTCTTTACAAGGGTACAACCACTCCCGTTGGTTCTTTTATAAGGGTTCAACCACTCCCGCTATGTTTTATGGACCAACATAGAAACCTTGTGTTTTATGGCACAAACACATAAACCACCTAATCTAGTATGAATAGATTGTGATGCAATGATGGTTACAACAATGATCCATGACATAAATTTCCACTGGATATAAATGCCTAAACTATATTAACTTCCATTTATTGGAAGCCTTCAATAAATGAAGATCACAAGCTCCCTAAACTTGTTGTGATGGATCTTCATGTATGCATGAACTTCTTGAATAAGAAGTCTTCAATCATTGAGGATATCAAGTGCCCTTGATTCTTCACATATTGGAATGCTTTGGTGGATGATGACTTCAAGATCTTGTAACCTTCATAGTGGATCAGGAAGTATGTTATGGATGATGACTCATGATCTTGAGCTTGCTTCACAGGATCATAACGAATGTATGCTTACAACATGATAAAAGTTAGTAACATTATGATCATTATGTAAAGGGTGATTAATGTATGAATCTACATGGCTACTGATCTAAGTGTATGCAAAGGATAAAGGGAATGTGTGTTCTTGTTGGATAAGACTATGGGTAAACAATGGGCTACTATTTATAGAAAAACAGTTTGTACATGCCACGGATTTGGCGGATCCAAATAAAGGGATCCGCCCTTTATGCAGTTTGGTTCCGCCGGAACCTGACAGCTAATATCTTAACAAATCTTTCCATATCATTTCATATCATGTTAAGTCATGTCAAGATCTTGCAAAGTCAACTTTGTAACTTAAAGATCTTTCCAAAATATCACCTAAATCAAATCTTACATGAAATCTATCCAAGATCTTTCCAAGATCTTTCCATATCTACCAAAGTCAACTTTGTTACTTAAGAATCTTTCCAAAATATATCTTTCCATATCTTGCCATATCTATCCATATCTACCAAAGTTAACTTTGTTACTTAAGAATCTTTCCAAAATATATTTCAAATCTTCTTAAGATTTTCTAATGAGGTATGCCATGATGTCATGTATATATTTCCATTTTACGATTTAAAATGTAAATAATGTAAATGTATATATGAATGTAACATGTATCCTAGTGATCATGTAACATGTATATGCTAGCTTAACTAATATATGTTTGTAAAATAAGGTTCTAAGTAGAATGATTAACCTTTTAAAATACTTAATGACCTAATCGTATTTTAAACATTCTAGATGGTTTGTTAAGGGTTTGATCATAATGCCACATAACAAACATGTACGAACCTGTGTTGCATCATACGAGGACTCGAGAAGTCGAGAGGTGTTCGATGTATGTTGAGACAAAATAAGATTACAAGTAACTTGTACATTTTACGTTATGTATCAAGTTACATGTTTGTCATCAATCAAAACAAACGAGATTGCTTACACTAACAATCTCCCCAACAAGACTGCTTGCACTAACATCTACGATCAGAAAGAGTTGAATATACGCCAGAGGAGATAGATTGAGCTCTTTAGCGATTATGATTGTGAGATTCGCTACCACCCAGGTAAGGCGAACGTAGTAGCTGATGCTTTAAGTAGGAAGGGAAGACTCAATACTAGGAAAGTAAAAGCCATGAGTATAACCATACTGTCGAGTATCAAGGATAAGATACTAGCGGCTCAGAGAGAGGCATCTATGAATATGGATGCACCCACGAAGAAGATGCGAGGCTTAGATAAGCAACTAGAGAAAAAGGACGACAGTGGAGTGCACTTTGTAGACCGAATTTGGGTACCGTTAACTGGCGACATGAGAACCCTAGTCATGAACGAAGCATATACAATGAGGTACTCTGTTCATCCAGGAGCAGATAAGATGTACTACAACCTTAGGGACTTGTACTGGTGGCCTGGGATGAAGAAGGACATAGTTGTCTACGTTAGCAAGTATCTGACTTGCTTTAAAGTGAAGGCTGAACATCAGAGACCATCTGGTTTGTTACAACAACCGGAGATTCCTGAATAGAAGTGGGAAAGGATAACAATGGACTTCATTACAAAGTTGCCTAGGACTAGTAGTGGGCACGATACGATCTGGGTTATCGTAGATAGGTTGACTAAGTCTGCACATTTCTTACCTATCCGAGAAGATTATACGATGGACAAATTGGCTAGACTTTACATCAAGGAGATAGTGGCGAGGCACGGTGTGCCTATATCGATCATATCTGATTGTGACAGCCTCTTCATGTCAAACTTTTGGCAATTATTGCAAAGGTCCCTGGGAATACACTTAGATATGAGTACTACTTATCACCCACAGACCGATGGTCAAAGCGAGCGTACCATACAGACCTTAGAGGACATGCTCAGGGCTTGTGCCATAGACTTTGATGGTAATTGGGATACCCATCTTCCATTAGCCGAGTTCTCCTATAACAATAGTTATCATACCAGCATAGATGGGGCACCATTCAAGGTACCTTATGGAAAAAAATGGCGTTCGCTTATTGGTTGGGCGAAAGCTGGAGATAGTCAAATGATAGGACCTGAGATAGTGTTAGAAACCACTAAGAAGATCATTCAAATTAAGGATAGGCTCAAGGCTGCTCGAGACCGTCAGAAGAGCTATGCCGACAACCGACGGAGACCGCTAGAATTCAGTGTTGGTGATTATGTGTTACTCAAGGTGTCACCTTGGAAAGGTGTTGTACGATTTGGAAAGAAGGGCAAGTTAGCACCCAAATATGTAGGACCTTTCGAGATCACTGAGAGAATCGGTCCAGTAGCTTACCGACTAAAACTACCAGAAGAGCTGACCGGATCTAAACACACACGTTGTGTTGGAGATACTTTGAGTATATACTTGATAGCACGCGGAATTTACTACCAAGTACTTAGAAGAATATATGATTACGTTTGGTGATTGAATAAGTAAAACAATAAGAACAACGATATCAACAAAACTTATCACTTCACTATATTGAACGATTACAATAGATCTGAATGATATGTATATCGTATTGTGTATGACATATATGTGAAACCCTAATCTAAGGATCTCCTTTTATAATGTAAAGAGTCCTTTACACGTTAAACATCTAACCATATCATTCTATACAAATAAGATATTTACCATATCTTTTCTATAATTATCTTCAAACGGTTTCAACATAATCTCTTAAGCAGTCTTAACTGTTCTTCCTTCAGCAGTTCTAACTGCTCTTCCATCAGCAGTCTTAACTGTCCTTGTAGCAACAGTCTTAACTGTTCTTGTTTCAGCCGTACAAACTGCTTAAGTTTAATTCCCAACAATCCTCCCCTAAACTTATGATTTCAATCAATAAGTTTCTTGAATTAAACTTCTGATTTCGTTGATGGGGTGGATTCTTTCAAACACTTGACTTGAATCACGAAACACTTTGAGAATTATCTTCACTTATCATACTCTTTTGGTCAACTCCTCAAAAGTTACCAAAATTAATTTAATTCCATCAAGGAATTAATTCCTTATACCAACCCAAAGTTAATTCTGCATATCAACCACACATTGAATGCCATTAAACCTTCATTAACTCTATAAAATCTCGCATATCCACACAAAATCTTCTTCAACACAAATCTTTTAACTTCTTCAATCACAATGTCTTCTTCACCAAACATCATAGAAATATCATCTGATTCCGAAGATTTAGGATGGAACAACTATTTTCCTCCAAATTATTCTTCAACTTCAAGAGTTAATCAATCCAAGAAAAAGACTAAAACATCCTCATCTGAAGAAACTTCCTCCGATGAACTTCCTCCTTATGTTGATGATTCATCCTCCTCTTCGTCTGACTCTTCTGATGATGATGATGAACTTCAAAAACTATCAAACTTACTCACAAAAGAATTTGAGAAAGCAGCATCATCAGTGAAGATCCCTATTCCAAAGAAGAAACCTGAGAAGAAAAAGCCTGAGAAGCAACAATTTCCATCTTCAAGATCAGTAATACTTGCACTTCCCTGCAAACAGATGTCTGAACTCATGGGTAGCAGAGGAGCCCGCAGCAAGACCATGCCGGATATTACTGGAAAAGGAAAAGGAAAACTTGAGTAGTTGTGTTGTCTTTTATGTTGTGTAGAATGTTTTGTTGGTAGTTGGTAGTTTTTGTTGGTTTTTCCTTGTAACCGTATGAAGCTTTGTAATGAATCCACCTTTATAATGAATAAAATTTAAGCCCTTCATTATAATTCATCTCTGACTTCTTAATTCCTCCCCTGAATTTCATAATCAGCAATCATCTTTAACAGCAACTAGAACAAACTTTAATCCTCCCCTGTTTGAAGAATCCTCACCATCAGATGAACTAGAACATAAGTTATCCAAGCTCAGCATCCAATAAGACCATTTGTACAAGTTACCATCAATTCAGTTGTTTAGTTTCAAACCGCTCTCAACACTTCCAGATGTATTACCTTCTGAGAGAGGTGTATCACAGAGCATAAAACTCAGTAGAAACCAGGTTTTTAACAATCAGGACAAACTGATGCAGCCAGCAGTTCAGACTGTTTACACCAGCAGTTCAGACTGTTTAGCAAAAAGTTTTTCAGAGATAAAATCAAATATTGAATTTTAATTTGTGGATTCGAAAACAATTTTGTCCACTTATAGTTTTTAGCAAACTATCAGCTAAGAACGGATTTGACTTGTCTTTACCAATAGCCGTTTGCTATGGACTAGCCAACTCTTCACACTTTAGATTTGGTGAGTTGATAACCAACCAATTTTTGGTAAACTGTCAACCAGTAACGGATTTGAGTAGTCTTTACCAGAAACCGTTTGATCTGGACTAGTTGATTCTTATGTTGATTAGACATGGTGAATCAATTACCATTTGTTGTGTGACAAGCATTCACACTTGACAATCCAAACCACCATTCTTTTAAAACCACAATCCAAAGCAAAAAGCTTTTCTTAACCTGAAATGTTAGTCCAAAACCAAAGAAAACACAATACATAATATTCTCTTTAACAATTATTCCATTTGACTAACAAATTCATAAGCAGTCTTAAAAACATTCAAGCAGTCTCAACTATACAAATAGCATAAGTAACAGTACACAATCCAAAAACATTTACACATTAATCTTTTGAAGGATTAAGCATTCCAATACCTGTTACCAAGTACTGAAATCTGCTTACATCAAAACCTTTTGTTAAGAGATCAGCAAAGTTGTTATCAGTGTGTATTTTAACAACTTGTATTAACTTCTTTTCATCACAGTCTCTTATAAAATGATGTCTAATTTCAATATGTTTAGTTTTTGAATGTTGAACTGGATTCTTAATGATACACATTGTGCTGTTATTGTCTATATGTATAATTGTGTTTAAGAAATTGTACCCATAATCAAGCATCTGGCTTTGAATCCATAAAACTTGAGTACAACAACTTGCAGCAGCCACATATTCTGCTTCTGTAGTAGATATAGCCACCATAGTCTGCTTCTTACACTGCCAAGAGATTAACCTTCGACCTAGGAATTAACAACCACCTGTTGTTGATTTCCTGTCCATGCTAGCACCAGCATAATCAGAATCAGAGAATGCAACAAGATCAAATGCAGACTCTTTAGGATACCACAGCCCCAAGTTAGGCTGTCCTTTAAGGTATCTGAAGATCCTTTTTACAACTGTGAGATGAGACACCTTTGGATTGACTTGGAATCTTGCACAGGCACACACAGCAAACATAATATCAGGCCTAGATGATGTAAGATACATCAGGGACCCAATCATAGATCTATACATGTGCACATCCACATCTTCACCACTATGATCCTTTAATAACAAATGTGTCTCCTTGTCAATTGGTGTGCTAGCAACCTTGGCATCTGTGAATTGAAATTTCCTTAAAATTTCACCAACATATTTATCCTGAGAGATAAATATACCATCTGACTTTTGCTTTACTTGAAGACCTAGAAAGAAGGTAAGCTCTCCCATAGATCTCATCTGAAATTGATCTTTCATCAGCTTTTCAAACTCTTTACACATTTGTTTCTTTGTAGAACCAAAAATGATATCATCTACATAAACTTGAACTAGTAGAATATCACCCTTGTCCTTCTTAATAAAAAGAGTTTGATCAATTTTCCCTCTATGAAACCCATTCTTCAGAAGATATTTAGCAAGAGTTTCATACCAAGCTCTTGGAGCCTGATGCAATCCATATAGAGCTTTCACCACCTTATAAACCTTGTCAGGATGCTCTGGGTCTATAAAACCTGGAGTTTGTGAGACATAAACCTCTTCATCAATAGTGCCATACAGAAATGCACTTTTCACATCCATTTGATAGACCATAAACCCCATAAATGAAGCATAAGCAAGAAATAATCTTATTGCTTCAATCCTGGCAACTGGAGCAAAAACTTCTTCATAATCTATACCCTCTTCTTGAGTATAGCCTTGAGCAACCAATCTTGCTTTGTTCTTTATAACAATTCCCCTCTCATCCTTCTTGTTCCTGAATACCCACCTTGTACCAATCACTCTCATTCCCTTTGGTAGATCAACCAGAACCCAAACATTTTGAATCTTGAATTGAAGTAGCTCTTCTTGCATAGCTTCAACCCAACTTGATGAGTCTAAAGCCTTTAACACATTCTTGGGTTCAACCTGAGATAGAAAACATACAAACATACACTCATGCTCATCTTCATGATGTTTCTCTTCATAAACCACACTGAGAAATCCATGATGATCTGGGTCTTGAATTTGCCTTCTGGTCTTGACTCCAGATTGTACATCTCCTATGATATTGGTAAGTGGATGATTCCTATGTACAATAGTATGGGGAGTAGAAGGAACTGCATAGCTAGTAGGCATGTTTTGCAAACCATCTCCAAAGAAATCAAACTCAGCATTGTCAACTGGTGAATGAGGTTGACTTGGTCCAGCAGTCTCAATATTTTGCTCAGCAGTTGGAACTTGAGGTTGAGCAGTGCTAACTTCATTTGAACTGCTCGTTGGAATTTCAGCTTCTTTACCATTCTGACCACTTGTTTCAGCAGCATCTTTCGCTTTGTCTACACCACTTGATGAAGGAATATCATCTTTCTTTGTAGAAGACTCATTCACAGGACTTTCTTCCATGACAGGTATGAAAATGCAATCATCATCTTCCTCCTCTGAACCTGCATCATTGTTAGTATTTGTACCTATAACAGGCACATAATTCATGGAATCTGAAAGTCTGTCTATATCAAAAATCCAATCAAGACCTATACCTACAACATTTGGTTTATTCTCCAAAAATTCTATGTGCAGATTTTCTTCTACATGCTTGGTGCTTGTATTGTACACCCTAAAAGCCTTACTGTGCAGAGAATAACCAACAAAGAAACCTTCCTCAGATTTCCCATCAAACTTTCCTAGTTGGTCTTTGGAATTTAGGATAGTAACATGACAACCAAAAGGTCTCATGAAGCTTAAAGCACGGGTTCTACCTCTAAGAAGCTCATAAGGAGTCTTATTGTGAGGTTGTACAACTAAAACCCTATTCAATACATAACAAGCAGTGCTAACTGCTTCAGCCCAAAACCAAGTTGGTAGCTTAGAGTCAGCTAACATTGTCCTAGCAGCCTCTATAAGAGTCCTATTCTTCCTTTCAGCTACACCATTTTGCTGTGGTGTTCTAGCTACACTAAACTCCCTTTTAATACCTTTTTCTCTGCAAAAGTCATCCATCACTCTATTCTTAAATTCAGTCCCATTGTCACATCTGATTACTTTAACCTTCTTATCAACTAGGTTTTCTACTTCAACAATACAAGTCTTAAGGATGTCACTTGTCTCATCCTTAGATTTCATAAAGAATACCCAAGAAAACCTACTATAATCATCAGTGACAATAAGGCAGTATCTCTTAAAGTTCAAGCTATTCACAGAGGTAGGACCAAACAAGTCCATATGCAACATATATAAAGCTTGAGAAATAGAGTTCTGGGTTTTTGGCTTACATGAGGCTCTGTGTTGCTTACCCTTAAGGAAAGAAACACAAGTTTGGTCATTGAGAAAAGTTTTGTTTGGTAAACCTCTTACCAATCCCTGTTTAGCAATTTTGTTAATGGTTTTAAAATTAACATTACCAAGCCTCCTGTGCCATAACATTGATTCTTCCAATGTGGCTTTTGCAACAAGACAAGTAAGTCCAACCTTAGGAACTAGTTTATTCATCTCAACACTGTATGTAATATCCTTTCTAGGGATTTTAAGCAATACTTGACTTTCATCAGGTAGCTTGAAATCAGGGGAAAGTATAAGACAATCAGTATCAGTAAATAAAACTTTGTTCTGTTTATCACAAATTTGTGATACACTGAAAAGAGTGTACTTAAGTTCTGGTACATAATACACATTTTCAAAATCAAGGTTACCAATTTTAATTACCCCTTTACCAGTAATTCTTCCTCCAACACCACCACCAAAGAAAACTGGTCCTCCATCCAGAGCAATAAAGTCTGAAAGATATGACTTGTTGCCTGTCATGTGCCTTGAACATCCACTGTCTGAAAATCCTCTATCTTCTTTGTCATTAGAGGGATGTTCCTGCACACAAAATAAAGGTGTTAGTTTCTTTTGGGGATCCAAACCATCACTGGTTTGGATCTACCTTGTGCATCAAGATAAGAAAACTTGTTTGAGGTCATTGATGCACCATTGGGTTGAGTAAAATGTTTATCCCAATGAGCTGAGGCCTTGACAGCATTGCCCCATTTTCCCTTAGCATTTAAGTGTCTAGCAGTTTGATTTGCTGGTCTAGCAGTTGGAACTGCTTGTTTAACCTTAGGCACCCACTTCTGATTAGCCATTGCTGTTTTCTGATAAAAATGACTTTTAACTGTTTGTGCATGATTTGAAAATTGTTTTGCACTAGAAACAGTTTGCTTGTTATTAAACCACTGATTTTGACTAGCAGTTGAAACTGTTTTAATGCCAGTCTTTAACATAACAGCTTTAGGTGACATCTTGTGATTTGCATTAGGGTTTGTCAATCTAGTTGGACCATTTTGAGTTACCCTAGCATTATTATTCCTGTTCACCCTAGCATTCCCAGTAACCCTCTTTTTCCATGGGTTAGAATCACAATAAGCAGCCATATGCTCAAAACTTCCACAAACAAAACATACTTTTCTAATCATAGCAAACCTATCATCCATTTTCTTAGATTTTGAATGATTCCAATTCCTATGACTACTCTCAGAACTTGATGATCTGTTCTTAGTCCTATACATCTCAGCATATCTAACATTTTTTCTAACTGGTTTTATGTTTTCAGTCTTGACCACTTTAGGAGCATGTTTAACTTCTACCTTAACAGCATTAGGTTTTTCCTTAACCTCTACTTTCTCATCATCAGATGTCCACTCCTCAATAGTTGGAGCATCTGAGTTCCTATCAGAGGACATCTTTTCCTCAGAAAGAGATTTATCACTAGCACTCACAAAAGCATCTTCTGCCTTAACAGATTTAACAGGATTCTCACTAATTTTAACACCATATCCAGGAAATTCCATATCCTTAAACTCTTCTAAACCTGTATGAGCTAAATCTATTCCTGGTGGAGCAAACATTCCTCTAAAGGGGGGTGCAACTGACTTATAACCTAAACCAGATTTAGCTTTGTTAAGTATTTGACTCTCTACAATCTTTTTAACTCCGTTTGAAATATATTCAAGAGTGCCTACACTTAATTGGATGTTATCTTTCTCCTTTTTAAGCTTCTCTAGTTCATATACAAGTCCACTCATTTTATTTTCTTTTATTTCCAAATCCTTCTTTAAAAGACCTATCTCATCAGTAAAGTTTGACTCATTCTGTTTATAAAACACAATTTGTTCTTCCAAAACAGCTAATCCTCTTTTATGATTTGACAGACTAAAACTTATTTGATTAAATTCAGTTTTAAGATCACCATACTGTTTCAAAACATTTTCATAATCTTTTAAAGCACGACAAGAGTTAGAACATTTTTCAGGTTTATATACCTCAGTGTCTGAGAAAGCCATCAAACCCAAGTTAGCTGGTTCATCTTCTTCCTCCATGAAGCTCCAATCAAATCCAACTCCATCTAAAACTACCATAGCCTTGGAAGAAGACTCTTCAACATTAACAGTTCTCCTTGACCCTTGTTGATTCGTAAACCCTTGACCCTGGTTGCTTTGTTGTCTTGGACCTCTACATTCCCTGGCAAAGTGTCCCAACTTGTGACAATTAAAGCATTCCACCTTAGACTTATCATACCCAGCAACATCTCTTCCATTGAAGGTAATCTTATTCCCAGTCCTGTGGTAATACTTCTTAGCCCTGATGCTTATCAAAGCCAACTGCCACTTCAAATCCATAGCTTCCAAATCATCTTCAGCAATTTGAAGAAGATCTTCATTAAAGATCTTTGACCCTCTAGACTGTTCTGATACAAATGCATATATGGTCTCATCAGTCAAGCCAACAGTGCTAGTTTTTACACTAGCAGTGCTAACTGTTGGTATAGCAGTACCAACTGCTTCTTCATCTTCATGTTTAGAACTGTTTGAAGAAGATACAAAAGCCATATTCCCTGAACTGGAACTGGTGCTACCACTCTTCTTGACCTTTTGCTCAACAATCTTGAGATTATTGTAAAGCTCATTCATTGTCATATTCTCCAGTTCTGGTTTATTGCTCTAAACCACAACATAAGTATTCCATTCAGCAGGTAAACTGTTTAGAAACTTCATGTTGAGGTCTTCTTGAGGTATCACAATCTTCAACACAGTAAGTTGACTGATGATTTTATGAAGCTTATTAAAGATTTGATCCAAAGTTTCATTGCTTGATGCAGTGAAGTTCTCATAACTTTGCTTGAGTAGGGTTTTCTGTGCCTTCTTGGTAGCTTCATTGCCACCAAATCTTTCCACCACTGCTTCAAAGAGAGTTTTAGCCGACTCAAAATGGCTAAAGTTCAGCACTTGATCATTAGGAATTGCCATTAGTAACAAATTCCTAGCCTTCTGATCATTCTTCTTCTTGATTCTCTCCTCGTTTGTAACTGGCTCAGTGTTCAGTTTTGTAACCTTGGAACCATCAGCACGTGTTTCTTCAACAGCAACTGGTTTGAAGGAATCACCATTGATAATAATATCCCATAATGCATAATCTTGCACCATGAAGTATTGCTCTATCCTGAGCCGCCATAAGTCGTATTCATTTTGCTTCAGCATGGGTAGTTTAGCAAGGATTGCACTACTAGAAAAAGGGCCTTTAATGACATGCTTTTTATGACACACACAATATAATGACGCGCAAAAGTGTGAGTCATAAAAAAAATGTCATAAATTGTAAAATCTAAAGAATAGACGACAGACATTTTTGTGTGTCGTCAAATTCATGTCGTATCTCAAAATTTTTAAAAAACACGGACTACATTTCATTTCCCACTCCAACAAAACATATATCCCGCTAAAACAAAAAAAACCCAAAAACATTTATCACTCAAACCCTAACCAAAAACTCATACTAGTATTTCATTTTCATCTTCATTCTCCTCTCTTGCCGCCGGCCACGCCACAAACCACCACCACCACTACCCATAAAACTACACCGCCACCACCAAAACACTCCTCATCATCTCCTCTTTCTCGTGACACCATCCACGCGCCACCAAACATCATCACCACCTCGTTTTATTTACACCGCCGCCATCAAACACTACCACCATCATTTTTATGCTCTAAATTCCATAGATCTATTGAAGATACGATAACGAAACGCGTTTTTACGCATGGGTTGACTCACCACCGAGTCAACTCGTGGTTATTATTGATTTTTCGGGTTAAAAACAAATGGGTTTGTCGTGTTTCTGTGGTACCGAGAGCCTAAGCTCACGAGTTTGGGCTTCTTTTTGGTCTTTTAGTTCTTGTGGTTATGTGGTTTGTTGATGAAGTGGTGAAACCGAGACCCTTTGGGTTCGGATATTTGTTGAGGCGCCGAGAAAGCTTAAGCCGAGACCCTCATGGTCTCGGCAATGCTTGTGGGTTTTGAGATTTTTTTTGATATTCTTGTTACTACTCTTATTGCTATTGTTGAGGTGGCTGTTATTGTGTTGTTGATGTAAATATGGAGCCGAGAACCCTTTGGGTTCGTTTGTTTGTTTCGGCGTGAAAAAGCTTAGCCGAGACCCTCATGGTTTCGGCAATGCTTGTGGACTTGGAAACCATTTTGATACTACTCTTGATAATATGTTGTGTTGTTGTTTAGTTTTGTTGTTGGATTGTGAGGCCGAAGACCCCAAGGGTCCATTCAGTTTGGTTTATGGCAAAGGAATTAAGCCGAGACCCGTATGGTCTCGGCAATGGATGTGTTGTTTTTATTTTTGTGGTCTCGGTACAGTGTGATTATGTTAATCAAGGTCAGCTCTCCTGGGGCTTGCCAGTATCCTCGTCAATTGAGAACTGTAAGTTTGCATTAATCTGTTTACTCATGGCTCTAATTAATGCCACAAAAGAATTTGCCAATCTTAATGTGTTTAGCTGTTGGCGCGTATGGTGAGGGGACCCCGGGCTCAAACCTGGATAACAGACACCAAACTCCTGGTGAGTAATGCATGTGTGTTGCTACGTTTTTGTTTTTGTCTAATGTTTGTGTTGTGTCCCATTCCTCAAACAATATTTCTTGATGCAGGTTCGACATGTAGTATTTCGGACGATAAAATCTGTCGTGGACGAACTGCGGGTTGTTCCAAAAGAAACTCTACTGACACCATCTCTTTGTTGGATACAAGGCCTTCTAAACGAGCAGTTCACGAGTCGCTTGGTAAGCCAATGCAGTACCTTCCGTTTGCCAAGGTTTGCGTTCATACAATATGTTATCTGTTGGGATATACTGTTGTGAAAAACACCTGCCCCAAGTTTACTAATTTTTGTATGCATATCCATATCATTAGGTGGCGGCCCGTTTCTCTTGGATTTTGGCACAGGCAGTGTGTTGAGGGAAACTGCTGATGACGTTCTCCAGCAACAGATACGAGACGAGCGTGTACGTTTGTGTGTATATATTTTTTGGTGAATTTTAGAATTTTAAAGTCTCCGGATTATGGCTGTATATATTTTTTGGTGAATTTTAGAATTTTAAAATAACTTGTAGTTGTATGAAACACATTGTTTTGATATATATGAAATTCGCTCTTTTGCTATTTGTGTATAAATTTGTATTATGAGATTAACATATATTTAATGTGTGGATATTAGTAATTTTATAAAAAATATATATATTTTTTTAAATTTGAACCATGACACGCAAAAAAGGTGTCATAAAATAGTGTCATAAAAGTATGTCGTAAAAGGGTGTCATAAATTCATGACGCCGAAATGCGTGTCATAAAGATTTATGACGGGTCGATTTATGACACCAAAAAGTGTGTCATCTGACCCCTTTTATGACACGCAATGCGCGTCATTAAAGGCCTTTTTTCTAGTAGTGTTGAAGTCTGAGGAGTCTCCATGTCCATCTTCTTAGATAGCTAGTGAGTAAAAACTTCTGATTCTTCTAAACTCAACGTATCAAAAACCTTGGGCTCTGATACCACTTGACCGGATCTAAACACACACGTTGTGTTGGAGATACTTTGAGTATATACTTGATAGCACGCGGAATTTACTACCAAGTACTTAGAAGAATATATGATTACGTTTGGTGATTGAATAAGTAAAACAATAAGAACAACGATATCAACCAAACTTATCACTTCACTATATTGAACGATTACAATAGATCTGAATGATATGTATATCGTATTGTGTATGACATGTATGTGAAACCCTAATCTAAGGATCTCCTTTTATAATGTAAAGAGTCCTTTACACGTTAAACATCTAACCATATCATTCTATACAAATAAGATATTTACCATATCTTTTCTATAATTATCTTCAAACGGTTTCAACATAATCTCTTAAGCAGTCTTAACTGTTCTTCCTTCAGCAGTTCTAACTGCTCTTCCATCAGCAGTCTTAACTGTCCTTGTAGCAACAGTCTTAACTGTTCTTCTTTCAGCCGTACAAACTGCTTAAGTTTAATTCCCAACTAAAACTACCAGAAGAGCTGAGTGGCGTTCATGATACATTTCACGTGTCGAACCTTAAGAAGTGTCTTTCTGATGAGACCTTACACTTACCCTTGGAAGAGATTCAGGTAGATCCTAAGATACACTTCATAGAGAAACCGGTTGAAATTTTGGAAGGTGAGATCAAGAGGTTGAAGCGTAGCAAGATACCAATAGTTAAAGTCCGTTGGGACTCAAAGCGTGGACCCGAGTTTACATGGGAGCGTGAGGACGAGATAAAGCGAAAGTACCCTCATCTCTTTTCAAACGTATCAGGTAACTCGAACTGAAACCCAGGACGGGTTTCTTCTGAGGCTGGGAGGTTGTGACAACTGGTAAATTTCGAGAACATTTAATTACCGCGTTACTTTTTTAAAATAAGCATTTCATCACTTGCAATCACTGTTGGAATGTGTTGGGTATTTTATCCAGATTTTTGATAATATATTATGAACTTTTATTGATGTGATGAGTAATGCCCTGTGTACCCAGTTAGGCACTCCGTGATTCGGCACAGTTAGACCTAATAAATACGAGAAATATTGATTCTTTTGACGCGTTAAATGAACATAGACGTATTTATAGTCGATTTGATTGGAAAAATTATTTTAAAATCAGTGGTAAACATTAAAATTTATCGGGAAGATGTCTCTGTACTTAAATCTATCCCGAATACGTTTCATAGGAAGTTTGGCCGATTGCCATTTCCCACCCCGCGCCCAAGTTACCATTTCAGTCCCTGAGGGACATTATACATTCAAACCTATTCCTAAGCCTATATAAGCACATCTTATAACCCATTTAGGGTTATTTCATCTCTCCATACACATAGCAGCCGACCCCCTTTCTCTCCCATCCCTTCTTCTTCTCCGACCAAACAATCCGACCATACACCACCACCGCCTCTCCTCTTCTTACACCGCCACCACCAAACTTCATCTTTTAAACTCCTCATCCTAGTTCACCACAACACGCGCTCGAAACCCTCCACCACCATCACTACACGCCACCTCGTATTTTTCTGACCAAGATCTATATATATCCAAGAGTTTAGAAGGTGGGTAACACCGTGTCACCCGTGGTTGTGACTCGGTGTGAAACAACTCGACTTTGTCGAGTTGATATTTACAGATTTTTGGTTCGATTGGGTGATAAAACATATGGGTTTCATGTTTTTGTTAACTAAAAATAACTAGTAAACGTTTGGTATCACTTTCTTGGTTGTGTTGTGTCGACTGTGGTCATGTAGAGCCTGCGCCGTGAGCTTTAGCTCACGGCCGAGGTCTATCGAGTATATTTGTGGTCAAGTTGAGTCAGTAGTCTCGTATGTCTTTATTGTTATTGTGTCGTGACTATTTATGTTGGATTTAGGGTTTGGTAAAACCCTCGAGTACACGAGTTATTGATTTGGGAATGGGATTGGATACTGGTTTGGATACACGTTGTTATAATTTATTGTGTTGTGGTTGTTTCATTTGAACTTAAGGTTTGGTAAAACCCTTAGATTGCACCGAGTTACTGAATGGGAGTTGGAGTGGATACTGGTTTGGCGATTATGTTTTTTTTTATTTGTTTAGTGTGGTGGTTATTACTGGTTGTTGATACCGAGAAGGCCTTAGGGTCGATTTGGTTTGATATGGTGTCGAGAGTTGGAGCCGAGGTCTCGGCCTGGATATATTCTTGTGGTTGTTGTTGTTGCGTTGAATTATGGGAGGAGTTGGTAGATAACGAGCCGTAGGTTATTTTGGCCGTTAAAATATTGTTGGTGGTTGATGGAATTTGCGGCATTGTTATTTAGATATATATTGAACTATGGTGATACTGAGCCAAGTCGAGTGTCGCCGAGACTTCTTAGTCTTGTTGCAGCCTCGAAAAGCTAAAAGCGATATTTGGACTTTACGATTGATATTGGACTATTGAGAAATGAATATTGACTAGATTATGAATTAAACTCGGTAATGTGACTCGAAATATACAATGACGCGTTGAAACATAAATGACACTATTAAACGGTAACTTGAAAATATTAATTAACGAATATATGGTTACTTAATATTTTAAAGGTTAAAAAGAAAAAGTTAAATGACGCGTAAAACGTTATTTAATGTTTTTGACAAATAAAAAGAAATAAGTGCAAGTTATTTAATATTTCGAGGGCACGCAAATCGAGAATTACTATTTATGGAAATATACCTGTTTTGTGGAGTTAGTGTCGTGTCACGGATTTGTTGACGTTAATAAACCCGGCCCACATGGTTATCGGACTTATTGGGCTGACGAGTCCAATAAGAGCCTAATAAGCATGTCGGAGGAAATTTATTAACGAGCAATTCATCTTTATGACTTATCAAGTATGGTAATTGAGCTTTGGATTGATAAATTAAACGAAGGAGTTGCATGACTTATAGAGTTGACGAACCCGATAAGAACCCGACAATTCGTCTGCATAATTTATCAAATCAAGACTTAATCATACGCCCTCGTCTTGTGAGTCGTTTAGGTTTTAGTTATTATGTGGCGTGAGTGCACTTGAGTCATGTTGTATCTCCACTGCACACCCGTTGATACCAAACGCTAGTAACTAATATAAGAATGAGATTTTGGAATTGAAATGGAATATACTTGGGGATAATTAGCTTTTGGAAACTTTTACATTTGGAGATATATGTTAAGGCGAGTTTATATTATTAGGTTGTGCCGAGTCCGTGAGTGCCGATACTTGAGAGCTGCTGAGTACCTTGCTTTTGTAGATTTGTGTTTGTGCTTTGCTTGATTGAGGTGAGTTCTCGTAGCCCCACTTTTAACGTGTTTTACCTTGGTGTGGAAATGGTACTCAATGCTTTTCAAATGTTTTCATGCTGTGAACTACTGTTTTACAAAATTTTGGACATATATGTGTGATGATGCGATTATATGATGTGACATGTTTGTTTTGTGAGTACATGACTGCGCCACTGTTAACTCTCTGCTGAGAGCCCACAAGTTATAGGTTCAGTTGATGCAACTGTTAACTCTCTGTTGAGAGCCCACATGTTGATAGATCTATCGGGGTAGCTCCCCACGTGATATTGGTTATGTGTATGAGGAACACTATAGGTTCAGTTGGCGTGACACTATTGCTATTTGATAATGTGCTTGTAATTGGTATTCATTTCACTATGTACTACGCATTATTCACAGCTTCATGGTTTAAACACTAAACCTACGAGACGAGCTCACCAACTTTATGTTGACATTTTTGAGTATCCATTTTCAGGTGCTAAGACTGAAGTTACACTAGAAGGTTGAGTTTTGGCCTGGCTTAGAAAGACTTAAGACAAGACCCTTCCGGGTTATATCCCGTGAAGTTGCATTTTGTTATTTTCTAGTGATGTTGTTTAACTTTGAGACTTATGTTTATCTTGGATCTTTGTACTTATCCCGGATGTGGAAGTTTGCGACTATTATTTGTCTTATGTTATACATTTTGTATTTCTCTATTGTGACACCTTGTGTTCTTGACTATGAGGTCATACCCCGTGAATGTCATTCCGCTGCGCCATTTTTGGGTGTGACAACAACAGTCTAACATATTGATTCATGAGATTGCAGATAGGGCAAAGTGTGATGTCCTTTGGAACAAGATATGTGAAGTTTTGAACAGGCAACTGGTAGATAAAGGACAAGCCAATCATCACCTATTTGGAATTCATCAGAGAATACCTTATGAAAAGGATAGTAAATGTTCAGAAGGTAATAAGCAAGACTGATGGCCCACTTACCCCTCATGCTGCTAGGATGTTCAAGATTATCGTTAAAGAAGCAGGACAATTAAAGGTAAGCCACACTACTCAGTTCTTAATCATTTTATTTGTTATAAGTCATAATGTCTTAAGTGGAATCCCAAGCCAATCAGCACTAGTTAATTTGTATAATTTTATAGGTTAAGTGGAATGGGGGTGACTTGTATCAAGTAAATGGTCCTTGGGGTGATCAGTGTATAGTAAATATGAGGGATAGAGACTGTAGTTGGAGAAGGTGGGAGTTGAGTGGGATACCCTACAAACATGCAGTTGCATCCATATGGGATATGGCTAGCAATAGGATTGAAACTGGAATACCAGAGTCATATTGTCATCCATGTCATTGGCTTTCAACATGGGAAGAGATGTATAGGTCTAAGATTAATCCCAATAGATCACCAGAGTTTTGGGAAAAGATAAATGATTCAAATACAATTATCCCACCAGATCATCACATACAAATTGGAAGGCCAAGGAAAAAGAGGAGAAAGACTGCTTCTGAACTTGCAGATATAATGGTAAAAGGATCCAAATTAAGCAGGGCAGGAAAGAGTGTTACTTGCAACCTGTGTAAGCAAGTTGGTCACAATCAAAGAAGTTGCAAGGGTTAAACTGCTGGTGGTTCACAGAATGTTTGTGGTTCACAAACTGCTGGTGGTTCACAGACTGCTGGTGGTTCACAGAGTGCAGGTGGTTCAAAAAAAGCTAGTGGTGGTTCAAAGAAAGCTAGTGGTGGTTCAAAGACTGGTATGGGTTCACAATCATCACAACAAACTCACAGAATGATGGTGTTGGTTCATAGCAATCACAATCTACATGGGCGAGACCACTCCCTTTACTCCTACAAGCATCACCAACAAAGATGACAAAGACATCTACAAGTAGACTCAATTGAATTATGTGATGCTTGTATTTACTACTTAGTTTTAATCAGACTTAATGTTATGTTTGTGTTACACACTATGGATGTATGTTCCTTATGTCATGTTAAGTTAAAGGTCATTTTGTGTTTCGATAGTTTGGCCTATTCTGTTATGGCCATTTCATGTTAACTCAAACTTGATGTTAAGACAATATGTATGGATTCACTTGTTATGTATTTATGAATGGTTATGGTCTTATGGTGTTATGGTCTTTTGCTCTTTTGTTTGGAATGATTATGGTCTTATGCAGAGTGGTAGCAAAATGTTTCTTATACCAAAATGTTTCTTATACCAAAATGCATATACTTAACTGCATATACCAAAATGCAGATACTTAACAAAGTCAAAGTCAAAGTGTGGTTATGCAGTGTGGTTATGGTCTTTTGCTCTTTACAAGTCAAAGTCAAAGTCAAATTGTTTCTTAAACCTAAATGCAGATACTTAACTGTACATACCAACCAATGCTTTAATGGCATTTACTTTTACATTGAATTATGTGATGCTCATTACTTTAAATTAACATACATACACACAACATTACACCATAGAAAATCTGTCAAACACTAAACCTAATCCAGACTTCTCCATAATGTTTACCTTTTGATGGTTCTGTAACAACCACTATGTAATTAAACTATGCATCTATGTATTCTCCTGCTATGTAATCAACTATGCATCTATGTATGCAGTATTTTGGAATGTAGTAACAGTTGGTTTTCAAGTTGAAAATGCTATTTTTCATTCATCTTAAACCCAAAATACAACTTGAAAAAACTACTACACTGTCTTGCTAAACTACACCATTCTTCCTTTACCAAAATACAACCTTCTTACATTCATTACCTACTGATTCAATACATGAACCATATCACTTTAATAATAAATAAAGGAAAAAAACAACCAACTGATAAACACCAACTTCTTCATTCTTTTAGCTTCAACATATTTTTCTTCTAGTTCTCCTTGTAGGCGATTCATTGAATTTAATAAACCAGGAATGATTTGCACAACCTATCACAAATAGGAGGATCATACCGATCTATTATCCCACAATTTGATACCTATTAAAATTGAGAAAAATTAATTAGGTTAAATTATCCTAAATTGGGGGTTTTTTAAAAAACTACGAAATTGAAGACTTACTCTTTTACTACAACAATAAAATCGTCTGCCTGAGTTATATGGTGTCCATGAATTTTTGATGATGGCTTGTGATCCACAGTGGTTGCATCTCACCATTGATTCATCAGTGTGTGTTTCTGAGTGTGTTTTAGGGAAGCATCGAACCAGGAAATGAAAATATAGTATATAAAACTATTAGGCATTTAGGTAATGACTATAATACCCCCCACATATTACCCACGTCACAATTATTAATGGTCAACTGACGGAAAACCCGGTCAAGGGACCAAACCCGTTACAGGTCAAAACCACAGGGACTGGATCTGAGAAAAAAAAGTTTAGGGATCATTTTCGTTAAACCCGGTAAACCACAGGGATGATTTATCACATTTACTCCAAAGGTTATGATTAACAAAACCTTTAATTATTAATGACACGCCTGTACTTTTCCTTAAGCCATTATTTACGTAAAAAATCTATACCATTTGACGCCATACAATTGAATATGACAATTTTTTTTTCTGCATGGATCATTTTCCTTTCTTTATTTTGAAGGGGAAGTCAATATAAACACATGCATGCAAATATAGAATAAAAGTTTTGATTGTACAATAAATTGCATGACCAGGCCTTCGATGGTAATCAAAGGATATATGGGGTGTTGAGGTTGTGCCAAACTTGTCTTTAACCTGAAATAAGAAATACTAAGATAATACGTTAAGTGATTGCGCAGGGATTGGACCCTGCGAACCACCTCCGGCGTGCGAATAAGTATGTGATATGGTAAGTTGGTAGTAAATTGAGAGAGTTGAGTTAACATACCATTGTTCTTGCACGTCTAAGCTATTTATAGGGGAGCAAATAGGCTTAGAGAGCTCTTGCACATAATTCGGAGATCATGGGGGCGTCTCATGATTTGTGGTAACCGCTAGGGCTTTGTGACCTACATTCTCCTTTTTGGAGGGAAAGCCTAAGGGAAAAGGGGACGTGGTTATGACCAGGTCAGTATGGTTCTCTGTCCTAATTCCTTCAGAGGAGGTACCCCGAAGGGCTTAAGGATTCGATTGGCGGATTCCTATATGGTAACCACTTCATAGATGAATGGTTTTACGCCAATGAAACGTTTTAGGAGATTGACCTGGGCATTCGAAGAGAAGGCTTCGTACAGGCTCAAAGGGGAGTCCTTCGACCCATTCGGAGGGTACATCATCAAGCCACCCAGTCAAAAGTGATATATACTGATAGGATCTAAACACACGCCTTGTGTTGAAGATACTTTGAGTATATATTAACTAGCACGCGGAATTTACTAGCTAATACTTAGAAGATATTGTATATGATTGTTTGTGTGATGAACGAATGTAACAGTGAAAGTATGAACACAATTGTTTAACAAACCAAATAGCTTCAATATTGCTACGAGTGATCTTTGATGACCGCTAGCGATCTACACACACTCCTTGTGTTAGATGTGATACTAAGAATTATACATAGTCTAGCAAGCGGAATTTACTAGCTAGCACTTAGAAGACTTTATATGTTTGTGTTTTGTATGGTTTGAATGTAACAATGAATGAACACAGAATGATGAACTTCAACTTCAACGATTCAATATTATTAGAACAATAATATGAGTGATCTCCTATCACTAGGGTTTACAACCTTGAATCTCTATGAAAAATAAGTCATTTTTCTTCTATGTGTATATGTAACCTTAAACCTAAGCAATCCTTTTATAGACCAAGGATTCCTTCACAAGATAACTATCATTCTAATCGTATAAGATATACACAATATCTTTTCCATATTTATCTACTTACACGTTTACAAAATAATAAGCAGTACAAATATTTCTTTCATAACCGTACTAACTGCTTATGTCTTCAAAACTCTTCAGCAGTACTAACTTCCATCTTCAACAGTCCTAACTGCTATCTTCAACAGTTCTAACTGCTATAGCTTAATTTCCTAACAATCCTCCCCTAAACTTATGATTTCTATCCAAATCACTAAGTTTCTTCAAATTAAGCTTTATCTCTTATATGAATAGAATTCTTCCAAACACCTATCAAGCAAATCTCTTAGATCTAGCTTTCACTTCTTCTGCAAGGTTGAATATCTTTGTCACCAACATATCAGCCATCTCAGATTCTTCATTAGCCTCTAGCATAACATTTACCATAATTGTCAAAACACCTGGTCTGAGTGGATAATCTTTTTCAACCAGCATATAGATCTCTATTCCATCCTTGGTAGACACTCTATGTACTTCACACGTTCCAAATAACTTCCAAGTGACATCCTTGACTTGTGCTTGAAATCTCCATTTTGACTCTCCTCCATCTGGTTCATAAATTCTCTTTAGTTGAACCCATAATTCTTTATCTTTATCTTCAATAAGATCTTTATCTCTGAATCTCTCTTTCACTAAGCTCCATAGTTGATTAAGATCTTCTCTGTCAAAACCTTTGTGTAAATCTTCAAACAACTTGTACCTTTCAGAAATATCTCCAAGTCTGATTATCTTCCATCCTTTCATTCTTCCATCAGTGAACACTTCCCAGTCAATGATTGGATGTTTTACTTGTAAAGGCTTGATATAAGAAGATTCTGGAACAATCATCATCATACTCTTGATCTTCTCATTTGTTAACCCTTCTTCTTCAGCCTTTTGTCTCTTTACAACATCTGATTCCATAGTTTCTGATTCTCTTTTCTTACCTGTTTTGAAACCTCTTCTTGGAGTGTTCAGAATAACATAAGTTTCATAGAATTCCCTTTCAATTATAGCATAAGATTTTCCCTTGAAGTCATTCATAGTGTAACTTGCTGAGTTCTTTAAATAATGTTTCATAGACTCAACTTGTTCCTTCTTTGTTGGCAACTTTATCTTGTATCCTGACTTCTGCCTTTCTCTTATCCTCTGAATCAAATCTTCCCATGTTGCTACTCCATTCTTTTTGAGTATGAACTCTTTAAGATCCTCTGTCTTTTCTTCTTCATTCAACTGTTTGTCTTTGAGAACCATTGAAGCTTGAGCTCTTACAATCAAATCAGAATCCAACAAATATTATAGCTGTTCATTGAACTCCTCTTGATTTACCTCTTTAGATCTTGTTCTTTCCATGAATTCAGCTATGTTTCATACATCATCAGCAGCCATTTTTCTTGCAAATTCCTCATCTTGAGCTATCTGAGCTTGTTTAGCTTCTTCATTAGCCAAATCTTCTTCTATCATTTGCCTTGCAACTTCTGCATCATGATCTATCTGGATTTGAGTTTTTGGTTTTAATCTCTTAAGCCTTTCAAGTTCTTGAGCAGCAGCAACTTCTTCAGATGTCATTGGCTTCTTTCCCTTATCTGCCCTTTGAACTGCTTCATGCTCTGTCTCAGCAGTCTGAACTATTTCATGCTCTGTCTCAGCAGTCTGAACTGCTTCAACAGTTTGAACTTCTTTATGTGTCTCAGCTATTTCTTGAACATAACCAGAACCAGAACCAATATCTGCAACATTACCAAAACCTTCATCTTGTTCTGAGCCTTTATCATGCCTATCATGCCTCCCTTGAGAACCTAATCTATCCTTGTCTTTACCAAATTTCCTCCCTGTTTGGAAGAATTTTCATCATCCCCTTCTGAACCATCTGAATCATCATCAGAAGAATCATCATCCAATATCACTTTTGCCCTTTTCTTCTTTAACTGATCTTCAAGCTTCTTCACCCTTTTAGTTAGCTTGGTGTAGACTTTGGAAAACATTGCTTTATGAGATTTCAGCTCCTCATTGTTCTTCTTAAGCTCCTCCTCCAAGGTCTTTACTCTGTCAACTAACTTGGTACATATTTCCATCAATTCAGTTTGTGAAGAGCTACCCTCATCACTTCTAGCTGTGTGACCTGCTAGGAGAGGTGAATCTTTGGGCAAGGATCTAGTCACAACCCTAGTTAGACTAGGTTTAGACCTTCTCCTATAAGTTATGGTTGGTGGTTGGGTTGTTTCAAGTTCGTGAGTGGATGTGTGATGGGGATCAGTTGGAACTGTTGAACCTTCACCCAACTCAGTTTGAAGCATTTAAGGAAACAATGGAACTGGTTCCCCTTGAAAAAGCCTACTAGCCATAGCCATATTTTGAAAAACTTTTGATTGAAGGCTAGGCGTAGCAAAAGTTTCTGTTGGTTTTGTAAGCAAATATTTCTTTTTATTCAAAAGAGTTTGAACAAATCTTGGATACATTAGAAACTTTGTTTTACTGTCAACATTTGATGCCATACCCTCAAAAATAAATTTTGAAAAATTAAAAACTCTGTTTGTAGACAAGCAAATGAGAGCAATAGCAATATTGCTACTGAACTGCTCTCAAGCAGTCTTTTTAGGACTTAAACAACTTAAAAGGGTATGTATCAAAAATCTCCATTGAGGTGAGAAACATCCTTTTTGAAAAGTTAATTTATTTTCAGATGTATCATACCCCATTTTGGTAAGTTCTTCCCATATTTCAGTATTTAGCATAGTGTGGATACCATCTGAGTCATTTAATTTAAGATGTCTCCTAATTATAGACTCGGTAACAACAAACTTAACACCATCTACTTCAGAATGAATTTCTATGTCTCCATCATCACTTGTCAAGATAGATGAATTCTGCCAGAACTGTGTGATGTGCGAGACATAAAGAGTAGGAGAAACGGTTAGAGCATACCTTATGTGAGAGTAGTTGAGAAAGTCCACAATCTCATAAAACTTTGGCCCATCTCCTTGCTCTGTTTTCTCTAAAAACGCAACCTGGTTGTGATGCTTAACAAATTCCAAATTAGCCATTCTTCTTGGTAAATTTTAGTTAACAGCCGTGAATAGTAATAATTTTGAGTGAAAAGATAGAAGATGAAAGCAAAATTGAGATTTTATGGAGAGAGTTGTAGGGTTTCAATTGACCGACTTAAAGAATATGGTAACTTTTATTTTAGAATAAGAATATAATAGAATAAAAGTTAAAATATCTATAAGAGGATCCCTCGAAATCCGTAATTCAATCAGTAAAAATCGCAACAAACCGCCAACGGCTAGTTTTTACCCCAAAATTAATTACTGACACGTCAGTCATAACGGCTAGTTGAACCGTACCAATATTTTTAACTAACAGTTCCAACTGTTGAAAAAATTTTGTGAGCCGTATGAACTTATTTAAAAGGATTTTAAAATACCATGGCTCAAACATAGTTTTTAGCAAACTATCAGCTATCAACGGATTTGATATGTCTTTACCAATAGCCGTTTGCTTTGGACTAGTCAACTCTTCACATTTAGACATGGTGAGCTGATAACCATACAATTTTTGGTAAATTGTCAACCATCAACGGATTTGATTAGTCTTTTCCAGAAACCGTTTGCTCTGGACTAGTTGGTTCTTATGTGGGTTAGACATGGTGAACCAATTACCATTTGTTGTATGCAAAGATCACATACTAATCTCCAGAACACCATTTAGTCCAAAACATCAAGCATTCATAATCCCTTGGTGTTTTCCCTCCAATCCTGCAATTGTTAGTCCAAAAACAAAGAAACAAGATACAAGCATATGACTAACAATGCATAAAACAAGAAAAAATAATTTCCTTGTGGTGCCCAAGCTAATACAGACTTAGGCTTTCCTCTAGCATCAACAAAATTCATTCTTTTCAAAACAATCTTAGCACCATTGGGTTTAATTGGTCTCCATACCCAACATGCTGATGCATTCACTCCAGTACCCATATTTCCCTTAGCAGTGTTTTTATTCATACCAGTACCAACTACTCTGCTAGCAGTTGGAACTGCTGGCTTGGTAGTTGTCACCTTTGGTTTCCAAACTTGGTTTTTCACCACTGCTTTCTCATAAAAAGTTCTTTTACCAGTTTTGTATGATGGTTTAAAAACAGTTATTACATTTTGAACTGGTGGCCTTGGGTGAATTGTTCTCATAGGTTTGCCAGTCTGAACTGCTGGTCTAGCAGTTGGAATTCCTCTATAGGGAGGTGGAACTGACTTATAACCTAGGCCTGACTTAGCTTTATTTATGATCTGACACTCAATTATCTTTTGAACACCTTTTGATGTGTATTCTAGTGTGTCTACACTCATCTGAATGTTCTCCTTAGCTTTCTTAACCTGTTCTAGCTCATGTTTTAACACAGTAATTTCATTTTCTCTAAACATTAAGTCTCTCTTAACAATAATCATATCATCAGAAAACTTAGACTCATTACTTTTATAATGAACAATTTGTTCTTCTAACACAGCTAAAGCTCTCTTATGATTTGCTAAGCTAAAAGCAGTTTCAACTAACTCTTTTCTCTGATTCTCATATCTTTTCTTAAGTGTTGCTAGATCTTTTAAAGCTTCACAAGATTTAGAACATTTTGAAACTTGTACCTCAGAATCTGAGAATGCCATGAGAGCAACCTCTGTAGATGCTTCTGCTTCCTCCTCTGCAATGTAGCTCCAGTCAAATCCTAAGCCATCAATGGCAACCATGGCTTTCGAGCTTGAATCAGTAACCTCCACAACCCTTGACTTGTTTCCATAACCTCTGCTCTTTCCATCTTGTTGGCTTGGTAATCTGCACTCCCTTGAATAATGACCTTTCTTGTGGCAGTTGAAACACTCAATCTTGGACTTGTCATACCCTGCAACATCATTATTGTTTATGACAATCTTCTTGCCAGTCTTCTTCAAGAATCTCCTAGCTCTCAAGCTGAGAAGAGAGAGCTGCCACTTGATATCCATCTCTTCAATATCATCTTCATCAATCTCTTGAAGATCTGAATGAGTCAACATACTTCCATTGTGCTGAGTAGTCAAGAAAGCACAATAAGTATCATCATTCAAAAGTCCATTAGTACTGCTTGAGGTGCTAGCAGTACCAAGGTTTACACTAGCAGTACCAACTGCTCCAGCAACTTGCACTTCTTCATCTGGACTTGAGGAACTGGGAGCTGATACAAAGGCCAAATTCCCTGAGCTTGAGCTTGAGCTTGATCCAGCAGACTTCTTAATATCATGTTCAACTATCTTGAAGTTGCTATAGAGATCCATTAAGCTCATGGAATCTATATCAGGCTTGTTTTTCCATACAACCACATGCATAGCCCATTCAGCTGGTAGACTCCTCAGAAATTTGGAGTTGAGATCTTCCTGAGGCATCTCAATTCCTAAAACAGCCAATTGACTCACCAGCTTTTGAAGCCTATTGAACATATGATCCAACGACTCATTGCTTGTTGCTGTAAAGTTCTCAAACTGATGCTTGAGAAGGGTCTTCAGGGTTTTCTTGGTGGCTTCATTCCCACCATATCTTGCAACAATAGCTTCAAAAAGGGTTTTAGCACACTTAAACTTGCTAAAATTCAACAACTGGTCATTGGGAATAGTCATCAGAAGCAAACTTCTAGCCTTAACATCATTCTTGTACCTTGCCTTCTCTTCATTAGTGGTTGGCTTTGTCTGCACTGTAGTCTCAGATTTTCCTTCAACAAGAGTTGTTGTTGTTACTGGTGTAAAAGAGTTTCCTTCTTCAATGATCTCCCAAAGTGCATAGTCTTGCACTTGGAAAAACTGCTCAATACGAAGTCTCCACATGTCGAACTCATTAAGTTTAAGCATAGGAAGCTTAGCAGCAATGTTAGTTGTGGTAGGTGTTGTTTCCATGTCCATCTTTGTTCTTCTCAGATCTTCTAAATCTAAGTATCAGCAACCTGTCTCTGATACCACTTGACCGGATCTACACACACTCCTTGTGTTAGATGTGATACTAAGAATTATACATAGTCTAGCAAGCGGAATTTACTAGCTAGCACTTAGAAGACTTTATATGTTTGTGTTTTGTATGGTTTGAATGTAACAATGAATGAACACAGAATGATGAACTTCAACTTCAACGATTCAATATTATTAGAACAATAATATGAGTGATCTCCTATCACTAGAGTTTACAACCTTGAATCTCTATGAAAAATAAGTCATTTTTCTTCTATGTGTATATGTAACCTTAAACCTAAGCAATCCTTTTATAGACCAAGGATTCCTTCACAAGATAACTATCATTCTAATCGTATAAGATATACACAATATCTTTTCCATATTTATCTACTTACACGTTTACAAAATAATAAGCAGTACAAATATTTCTTTCATAACCGTACTAACTGCTTATGTCTTCAAAACTCTTCAGCAGTACTAACTTCCATCTTCAACAGTCCTAACTGCTATCTTTAACAGTTCAAACTGCTATAGCTTAATTTCCTAACATTTGATTATCACTAGGGTTTTACAACCTTGAAGCTTTTACAATAATACGTATATTCTGATATTACTAAGTAATCTTGAAACCCTAACCTAGGATCTTCTTTTATAACACAAGAAGTCCTTTACAAGTAAAAACATATTCGTATCAAACTATAACAATAAGATATACACAATATCTATTCTATATTTATCTTCACACGTTTCTGTCTTCATCTCATAATCAGTACTAACCATCTGTACTAGCAGTACTAACTGACTTAGTACTGTTAGTGTTAATCTTCAGCAGTTGTAACTTTGACCTAGCAGTACTAACTGTTGGTTTAATTCCCAACAATCCTCCCCTAAACTTATGATTTCTGTGCAAATCATTAAGTTTTTCGAATTAAACTACAACATTGATGATGGGGGGAATTCTTTCAAACACTTATCTTCAAACTTGAATCACTTCAGAATTTTCTTCACTTTTAAGCTTTGAAGAAACCATAACAGCAAGCACTCCAACATTTAATCTTCATCATTCTTTGATTTTGAATTGATACTTATGAAGTAAGATCTTCACAAAGAATATTTTCTGAAAATGAATACTTTTCTTTTTCCTCTGTTTATCCTCCCCTGAGTCACATAATCATCTTGAATCGAGTTAACACCAAGATCTTTATCCAACTGAGCAAGTTTCCTCCAATATGAACAATTATCCTCCCCTGTTTGGAAGAATTGTCACAATCACTTGAATTTGAACTTATGATTCTTGAGCTCAGCTTCCAATATGACAATTTGTACAAGTTTCCATCAATTCATTTAGTTTCAAATCTACTCTCATCACTTCCAGATGTGTTACCTTCTGAGAGAGGTGAATCCTAGAGCATAAACACATTTCAAAGCTAGTTTAAACTAGCAGTACAAACTATTTAGTAAAAATTTTCAAGAGCAGTATAAACTCAATGTGGACTTGAAATCATTTGTGCCCACTTATAGTTTTTAGCAAACTATCAGCTATCAACGGATTTGATGTGTCTTTACCAAGAGCCGTTTGCTTTGGACTAGCCAACTCTTTACTGTGAAGTATGGTGAGTTGATTACCATATAGTTTTTGGTAAACTATCAACCATAAACGGATTTGATTAGTCTTTACCAGAAACCGTTTGCTCTGGACTAGTTGGTTCTTGATGTGGGTTAGACATGGTGAACCAATTACCATTTGTTGTGTGCTAAGATCACACACTTTAAATTCCAAAGCACCATACTTTCCAAACTTAATTCACTTAATTCACATACTCCAAGCCATTTGCTTATTCAATCTGCAAATGTTAGTCCAAAACCAAAGAAAACACAAGACAAAGTATTTCCTTTTTGACAGTTATCAAAAGTGACTAACATATTTATATAAGCAGTACCAAAATTGAACAAACAGTACAAACTATACATAGCAGTTTCATCAGACACAACTAGCAGTACAAAATCCTTTTGATAACAAAAACACTTAGACATTGAACTTTCAAGGGTTAAGCATTCCAATACCTGTTACCAAGTACTGAAACCTTGTCACATCAAAACCTTTTGCTAATAAGTCAGCAAAGTTGTCATCAGTATGAATTTTGACAACTTGAACTAACTTCTTTTCATTACAGTCTCTTATAAAGTGATGTCTAATTTCAATGTGTTTAGTTTTTGAATGTTGAACTGGATTTTTAATTATACACATGGTACTGCTATTGTCTATGTAAATGATTGTGTTCAAGAAATTATACCCATAATCAAGTAACTGGTTCTGAATCCAAAGAACTTGAGCACAAAAACTAGCAGCAGCCACATATTCAGCTTCTGTTGTAGAAGTGGCCACCATAGTTTGCTTTTTGCACTGCCATGAGATAAGTCTGTATCCTAAAAACTGACAACCACCAGTTGTAGACTTTCTATCCATACTAGCACCAGCATAATCACTGTCTGAATATGCTACCAAATCAAATGGAGAGTCTTTAGGATACCATAGACCTAAGTTTAGTTGACCTTTAAGATACCTAAATATCCTCTTCACTACAGTCAAATGAGACACCTTGGGATTTACTTGAAATCTTGCCCAAGCACATACTGCAAACATAATATTAGGCCTGGATGATGTAAGATACATCAAAGACCCAATCATAGATCTGTATGTGTGCACATCCAAAGCTTCGCCACTTTGATCTTTCAAAAGCAAATGTGTCTCCTTATTAATAGGTGTACTAGCAACTTTAACATCTGTAAATTGAAACTTCCTCAATATTTCAGCTACATATTTATCTTGAGAGATAAATATTCCTTCTGGTTTCTGCTGTACTTGAAGTCCTAGAAAGAAAGTAAGCTCTCCCATAGAGCTCATCTGGAACTGCTGGCTTGATAGTTGTTACCTTTGGTTTCCAAACTTGGTTTTTCACCACTGCTTTCTCATAAAAAGTTCTTTTACCAGTTTTGTATGATGGTTTAAAAACAGTTATTACATTTTGAACTGGTGGCCTTGGGTGAATTGTTCTCATAGGTTTGCCAGTCTGAACTGCTGGTCTAGCAGTTGGAATTCCTCTATAGGGAGGTGGAACTGACTTATAACCTAGGCCTGACTTAGCTTTATTTAGGATCTGACACTCAATTATCTTTTGAACACCTTTTGATGTGTATTCTAGTGTGTCTACACTCATCTGAATGTTCTCCTTAGCTTTTTTAACCTGTTCTAGCTCATGTTTTAACACAGTAATTTCATTTTCTCTAAACATTAAGTCCCTCTTAACAATAATCATATCATCAGAAAACTTAGACTCATTACTTTTATAATGAACAATTTGTTCTTCTAACACAGCTAAAGCTCTCTTATGATTTGCTAAGCTAAAAGCAGTTTCAACTAGCTCTTTTCTCTGATTCTCATATCTTTTCTTAAGTGTTTCTAGATCTTTTAAAGCTTCACAAGATTTAGAACATTTTGAAACTTGTACCTCAGAATCTGAGAATGCCATGAGAGCAACCTCTGTAGATGCTTCTGCTTCCTCCTCTGCAATGTAGCTCCAGTCAAATCCTAAGCCATCAATGGCAACCATGGCTTTCGAGCTTGAATCAGTAACCTCCACAACCCTTGACTTGTTTCCATAACCTCTGCTCTTTCCATCTTGTTGGCTTGGTAATCTGCACTCCCTTGAATAATGACCTTTCTTGTGGCAGTTGAAACACTCAATCTTGGACTTGTCATACCCTGCAACATCATTATTGTTTATGACAATCTTCTTGCCAGTCTTCTTCAAGAATCTCCTAGCTCTCAAGCTGAGAAGAGAGAGCTGCTCACTTGATATCCATCTCTTCAATATCATCTTCATCAATCTCTTGAAGATCTGAATGAGTCAACATACTTCCATTGTGCTGAGTAGTCAAGAAAGCACAATAAGTATCATCATTCAAAAGTCCATTAGTACTGCTTGAGGTGCTAGCAGTACCAAGGTTTACACTAGCAGTACCAACTGCTCCAGCAACTTGCACTTCTTCATCTGGACTTGAGGAACTGGGAGCTGATACAAAGGCCAAATTCCCTGAGCTTGAGCTTGAGCTTGATCCAGCAGACTTCTTAATATCATGTTCAACTATCTTGAAGTTGCTATAGAGATCCATTAAGCTCATGGAATCTATATCAGGCTTGCTTTTCCATACAACCACATGCATAGCCCATTCAGCTGGTAGACTCCTCAAAAATTTGGAGTTGAGATCTTCCTGAGGCATCTCAATTCCTAAAACAGCCAATTGACTCACCAGCTTTTGAAGCCTATTGAACATATGATCCAACGACTCATTGCTTGTTGCTGTAAAGTTCTCAAACTGATGCTTGAGAAGGGTCTTCTGGGTTTTCTTGGTGGCTTCATTCCCACCATATCTTGCAACAATAGCTTCAAAAAGGGTTTTAGCACACTTAAACTTGCTAAAATTCAACAACTGGTCATTGGGAATAGTCATCAGAAGCAAACTTCTAGCCTTAACATCATTCTTGTGCCTTGCCTTCTCTTCATTAGTGGTTGGCTTTGTCTGCACTGTAGTCTCAGATTTTCCTTCAACAAGAGTTGTTGTTGTTACTGGTGTAAAAGAGTTTCCTTCTTCAATGATCTCCCAAAGTGCATAGTCTTGCACTTGGAAAAACTGCTCAATACGAAGTCTCCACATGTCGAACTCATTAGGTTTAAGCATAGGAAGCTTAGCAGCAATGTTAGTTGTGGTAGGTGTTGTTTCCATGTCCATCTTTGTTCTTCTCAGATCTTCTAAATCTAAGTATCAGCAACCTGTCTCTGATACCACTTGACCGGATCTACACACACTCCTTGTGTTAGATGTGATACTAAGAATTATACATAGTCTAGCAAGCGGAATTTACTAGCTAGCACTTAGAAGACTTTATATGTTTGTGTTTTGTATGGTTTGAATGTAACAATGAATGAACACAGAATGATGAACTTCAACTTCAACGATTCAATATTATTAGAACAATAATATGAGTGATCTCCTATCACTAGAGTTTACAACCTTGAATCTCTATGAAAAATAAGTCATTTTTCTTCTATGTGTATATGTAACCTTAAACCTAAGCAATCCTTTTATAGACCAAGGATTCCTTCACAAGATAACTATCATTCTAATCGTATAAGATATACACAATATCTTTTCCATATTTATCTACTTACACGTTTACAAAATAATAAGCAGTACAAATATTTCTTTCATAACCGTACTAACTGCTTATGTCTTCAAAACTCTTCAGCAGTACTAACTTCCATCTTCAACAGTCCTAACTGCTATCTTTAACAGTTCAAACTGCTATAGCTTAATTTCCTAACATTTGATTATCACTAGGGTTTTACAACCTTGAAGCTTTTACAATAATACGTATATTCTGATATTACTAAGTAATCTTGAAACCCTAACCTAGGATCTTCTTTTATAACACAAGAAGTCCTTTACAAGTAAAAACATATTCGTATCAAACTATAACAATAAGATATACACAATATCTATTCTATATTTATCTTCACACGTTTCTGTCTTCATCTCATAATCAGTACTAACCATCTGTACTAGCAGTACTAACTGACTTAGTACTGTTAGTGTTAATCTTCAGCAGTTGTAACTTTGACCTAGCAGTACTAACTGTTGGTTTAATTCCCAACAATCCTCCCCTAAACTTATGATTTCTGTGCAAATCATTAAGTTTTTCGAATTAAACTACAACATTGATGATGGGGGGAATTCTTTCAAACACTTATCTTCAAACTTGAATCACTTCAGAATTTTCTTCACTTTTAAGCTTTGAAGAAACCATAACAGCAAGCACTCCAGCATTTAATCTTCATCATTCTTTGATTTTGAATTGATACTTATGAAGTAAGATCTTCACAAAGAATATTTTCTGAAAATGAATACTTTTCTTTTTCCTCTGTTTATCCTCCCCTGAGTCACATAATCATCTTGAATCGAGTTAACACCAAGATCTTTATCCAACTGAGCAAGTTTCCTCCAATATGAACAATTATCCTCCCCTGTTTGGAAGAATTGTCACAATCACTTGAATTTGAACTTATGATTCTTGAGCTCAGCTTCCAATATGACAATTTGTACAAGTTTCCATCAATTCATTTAGTTTCAAATCTACTCTCATCACTTCCAGATGTGTTAACTTCTGAGAGAGGTGAATCCTAGAGCATAAACACATTTCAAAGCTAGTTTAAACTAGCAGTACAAACTATTTAGTAAAAATTTTCAAGAGCAGTATAAACTCAATGTGGACTTGAAATCATTTGTGCCCACTTATAGTTTTTAGCAAACTATCAGCTATCAACGGATTTGATGTGTCTTTACCAAGAGCCGTTTGCTTTGGACTAGCCAACTCTTTACTGTGAAGTATGATGAGTTGATTACCATATAGTTTTTGGTAAACTATCAACCATAAACGGATTTGATTAGTCTTTACCAGAAACCGTTTGCTCTGGACTAGTTGGTTCTTGATGTGGGTTAGACATGGTGAACCAATTACCATTTGTTGTGTGCTAAGATCACACACTTTAAATTCCGAAGCACCATACTTTCCAAACTTAATTCACTTAATTCACATACTCCAAGCCATTTGCTTATTCAATCTGCAAATGTTAGTCCAAAACCAAAGAAAACACAAGACAAAGTATTTCCTTTTTGACAGTTATCAAAAGTAACTAACATATTTATATAAGCAGTACCAAAATTGAACAAACAGTACAAACTATACATAGCAGTTTCATCAGACACAACTAGCAGTACAAAATCCTTTTGATAACAAAAACACTTAGACATTGAACTTTCAAGGGTTAAGCATTCCAATACCTGTTACCAAGTACTGAAACCTTGTCACATCAAAACCTTTTGTTAATAAGTCAGCAAAGTTGTCATCAGTATGAATTTTGACAACTTGAACTAACTTCTTTTCATTACAGTCTCTTATAAAGTGATGTCTAATTTCAATGTGTTTAGTTTTTGAATGTTGAACTGGATTTTTAATTATACACATGGTACTGCTATTGTCTATGTAAATGATTGTGTTCAAGAAATTATACCCATAATCAAGTAACTGGTTCTGAATCCAAAGAACTTGAGCACAACAACTAGCAGCAGCCACATATTCAGCTTCTGTTGTAGAAGTGGCCACCATAGTTTGCTTTTTGCACTGCCATGAGATAAGTCTGCATCCTAAAAACTGACAACCACCAGTTGTAGACTTTCTATCCATACTAGCACCAGCATAATCACTGTCTGAATATGCTACCAAATCAAATGGAGAGTCTTTAGGATACCATAGACCTAAGTTTGGTTGACCTTTAAGATACCTAAATATCCTCTTCACTGCAGTCAAATGAGACACCTTGGGATTTACTTGAAATCTTGCACAAGCACATACTGCAAACATAATATTAGGCCTGAATGATGTAAGATACATCAAAGACCCAATCATAGATCTGTATGTGTGCACATCCAAAGCTTCACCACTTTGATATTTCAAAAGCAAATGTGTCTCCTTATCAATAGGTGTACTAGCAGCTTTAACATCTGTAAATTGAAACTTCCTCAATATTTCAGCTACATATTTATCTTGAGAGATAAATATTCCTTCTGGTTTCTGCTGTACTTGAAGTCCTAGAAAGAAAGTAAGCTCTCCCATAGAGCTCATCTGGAACTGATCCTTCATTAGCTTTTCAAACTCTTTGCACATCTCCTTCTTGGTAGAACCAAAGATGATATCATCTACATAGACTTGAACCAATAGGATATTACCCTTGTTCTTCTTGATAAAAAGAGTCTGATCAATCTTTCCCCTATGGAACCCATTCTTCAATAGATAAGTAGCCAGAGTTCCATACCAAGCTCTTGGAGCTTGATGTAAGCCATAGAGAGCTTTCACCACCTTGTAAACGTTGTCAGGATGATCTGGGTCAATAAAACCTGGAGGTTGAGAAACATAGACCTCCTCATCAATTGTACCATATAGAAAGGCACTCTTCACATCCATCTGGTAAACCATGAAACCCATAAATGAAGCATAAGCTAGAAAAAGCCTTATTGCTTCAATCCTGGCAACAGGAGCAAAAACTTCCTCATAATCAATTCCCTCTTCCTGAGTATAGCCTTGAGCTACAAGTCTTGCTTTGTTCTTTATCACTATACCTCTTTCATCTTTCTTATTTCTGAATACCCACTTAGTACCAATAACCCTCATGCCTTTTGGCAAATCAACTAAGACCCATACCTTCTGAATCTTGAATTAAAGCAGTTCTTCTTGCATTGCCTCAACCCAACTTGAGTCTTCCAATGCCTTGAGCACATTCTTTGGTTCTATCTGTGATAGGAAGCACACAAACAAACATTGATTCTCATCTTCATGGTGTTTTTCTTCATAAACAACACTGAGAAAACCATGATGATCTGGATCTTGTATCTGTCTTCTAGTTTTCACACCAGATTTTACATCTCCAATCACATTAGTGAGTGGATGATTCTTGTGAACTGTAGTTTGGGGAGTAGAAGGAACTTCATAATTCAATGGCATGTTGTGCAAACCAGCTCCAAACATATCAAAAGAATCCATTTGTGGAGCAGTAGTATGACTTGAACCAGCAGTAGGATTACTTTGCCCAGCAGTAGAATCTTCTGGCTTAGCAGTACTAACTCCATTTGTACTGCTTGTGGGAACTTCCTTTTCTTGACCATCTTGTCCACTGTTTTCACCATCATTCTTCTCTTTATCAGCATCACTTGATGATGGAACATCATCATTCTTTGAAGAAGAATCATACAATGGACTGTCTTCCAAAATAGGCATCAAGATATGATCTTCATTAGAATCTTCTGAACCTGCATTATCATTAGTGTTTGTACGTGTAACAGGCACATAATTTATAGATTTTGAAAGCCTATCAATATCAAAAATCCAATCTGGACCACTAGCTGCAACATTTGGTATATTTTCTTGAAACTCAATGTGCAGATTTTCCTCTACATGTCTAGTGCTCTTATTATACACCCTAAAAGCCTTACTATGCAAAGAATAACCAACAAAGAAACACTCATCAGATTTCCCATCAAACTTTCCTAATTGGTCTTTGGTATTAAGAATAGTGACATGGCAACCAAAAGGTCTCATAAAACTTAAGGCAGGTGTTCTACCTCTGAAAAGTTCATAAGCAGTCTTATTATGAGGTTGCACTACTAAAACCCTATTCTGAACATAACTAGCAGTACTAACTGCTTCAGCCCAAAATGAAATAGGTTACTTAGAGTAAGCTAACATTGTCCTAGCAGCCTCTATTAGTGTCCTATTCTTTCTTTCAGCTACTCCATTTTGCTGTGGGGTTCTAGCTACACTAAATTCTCTTTTAATACCCTTTTCTTTGCAAAACTCATCCATAACTCTGTTTTTAAATTCTGTCCCATTATCACATCTGATTATTTTTACCTTCTTATCAGCTAGGTTTTCTACCTTAATTATAAAGGACTTAAGGATCTCACTAGTTTCATCCTTAGTTCTCAAAAAGAAAACCCATGTAAACCTGGAATAATCATCAGTAATAACCAAACAATATCTTTTATGATTCAAGCTATTAACAGAAGTAGGACCAAACAAGTCCATATGAAGCATGTATAAAGCTTGATTATTAGAGTTATGAACCTTGGGCTTACAAGAGGCTCTGTGTTGTTTACCCTTAAGGCAAGAAACACAGGTTTGGTCATTTTGTAAAATCTTATTAGGTAAACCTCTTACCAAACCATATTTAGCAATCTTATTAATGGTTTTGAAATTAACATGACCAAGCCTTCTATGCCACAACATTGACTCATCCAATGTGGCTTTTGCAACAAGGCAAGTAAGACCTTCTTTGGGAACAAGTTTATTCATCTCAACACTGTATGTGTTACCCTTTCTGGGGATTTTAAGCAATACTTGACTTTCACCAGGTAGCTTAAAGTCAGGAGAAAGAATAAGACAGTCAGTATCAGTAAATAAGACCTTGTTCTATTTATTACAAATTTGTGACACACTAAAAAGGTTGTACTTAAGCTCTGGTACAAAATACACATTTTCAAAGTCAAGATTACAAGTTTTAATAATACCTTTACCATTAATCTTACCACCAACACCACCTCCAAAGATAACAGGTCCTCCATCCAGAGGTGTAAAGTCTGAAAGGTATGACATGTTACCAGTCATGTGCCTTGAACATCCACTATCTGAGTATCCTCTATCTTCTCCATCATTTGTAGGATGTTCCTGCACACAAAATAAAGGATTTAGTTCTTTTTGGGGACCCAAGCCATCACTGACTTGGATTTGCCTCGTGCATCAATATAATTATATCTATTGAAAGTCATTGATGTACCATTGGGTTTGGTAGGTTTCCATACCCAACGTGCTGAGGCCTTCACAGCATTGCCCCATTGACCCTTAACAACATTCATATGCCTAGCAGTAGAAATTTTTAGCCTAGCTGTAGAAACTACTGGTTTAACTTTAGGCATCTATTTTTGATTATACAAAGATGTTTTCTTGTAAAAGGGCCTGTTAACTGTTTGTGCATGATTTGAAAATGGTTTTGCACTTGAAACAGTTTGTTTGTTATTAAACCACTTGTTTTGTCTAGCAGTAGAAACTGATTTAATGCCAGACTTCAACATGACTGCTCTGGGTGTCATCTTATGATTTACATTAGGGTTAGTCAATCTAGTATGACTGTTTTGATTCACCCTAGCATTGGTATTCTCATACACCCTTGAATTCCCAAAAACCTTCTTTTTCCATGGATTTGAGTCACAAAAAGCAGCCAAATGATCAAAATTACCATACACAAAACATACTTTATTTTGCATAACAAACTCATCACCAAGTTGTTGAGATTTTAAGTTATTCCAGTTCCTTTGATTGCCCCTAGGAACTAAAGATCTATGTGTAGACCTATACATCTCAGCATATCTAACATTTTTCCTAACTAGTTTTATGTTTTCATTTTTGACCACTTTAGGAACATGTTTCACTTCTACCTTAACAACATCAGGTTTAACCTTAACCTGATCATCCTCATCTTCAGATGTCCAATCCTCTATGGTTGGTGCATCTGAGTCCCTACCAGAGGACACCTTATCCTCAGAAAGTGATGTATCACTTGCACTCACAAAAGAATCCTCAGCCTTAACAAATTTAGTAGGACTCTCATTGGTTTTAGGATCATATCCAGGAAATTCAACATCCTTAAACTCTTCTAAACCTGTATGAGCTAAGTCAATTCCTTGTGGTACAAACATTCCTCTATTGGGGGTGCAACAGACTTATATCCTAGACCAGACTTTGCTTTATGAACTACTTGACTCTCTATTAGTTTCTGAACTCCTTTTGATGTATACTCAAGAGTGTCAACACTTAACTGAATGTTTTCTTTTTCTTTCTTAAGCTTTTCTAGTTCATATATAAGCCCACTCATCTTATCATCTCTAAGTTGCATATCTCTTTTTAAAACAGCTATATCATCAGTAAAGTTTGCTTCATTCTTTCTATAAAAAACAAGTTGCTCTTCTAAAACAGCTATTCCTTTTTTATGATTTGAAAGACTAAAGTTAACTTCATTAAATTATGTCCTAAGATTATCATATTGTATCTTAAGAGATTCATAATCTTTCAAAGCTTGACAAGAATTAGAACACTTTTTAACCTCATGTACCTCTGAGTCAGAGAAGGCCATCAATCCTAAGTTGGCTGGTTCCTCCTCTTCTTCCATGAAGCTCCAGTCAAAGCCAGCTCCATCAACAGCTACCATTGCCTTGGAAGAAGTCTCTTCCACATTCACTGTTCTCCTGTTTCTCTGCTGACTTCTATACCCTTTACCCTTGTTGTCCTGTTGTCTGGGGCTTCTACATTCTTTGGCAAAATGTCCCATCTTGTGGCAGTTGTAACACTCCACCTTGGATTTGTCATAGCCAGCAACATCTCCTCCATTGAGAGTAAGCTTCTTTCCAGTCCTTTGAAAGTACTTCTTTGCCCTAATGCTTATCAAGGCCATTTGCCACTTCAAGTCCATTGCTTCCAAGTCATCTTCATCAATCTGTACAAGGTCTTCATTGTAGATTTGAGACCCATTGGATTGCTCAGATACAAAGGCATAGATAGTTTTATCACTCAAGCTAGCAGTACTAGTTTTTACACTAGCAGTAGTAACTTTAAGGCTAGCAGTACAAACATCTGGATCATCCTTAGTACTGCTATTGCTGGGGGATGACATAAATGCCATATTTCCAGACATAGAACTGGTGCTTCCTCCTTTCTTCACCTTTTGTTCAACAATCTTAAGATTGTTGTACAATTCATTGAGTGTCATCTTCTCCAGTTCAGGCTTGTTGCTCCAAACAACAACATGGGTGTTCCATTCAGCAGACAAGCTATTGAGAAACTTTAAGTTTAGGTCTTCTTGTGGAATCACAATCTTCAAACCAGCAAGCTGACTCACAATTCTCTGTAGCCTGTTAAAGATTTGATCAAGAGTTTCAGTGCTTGTGGCACTAAAATTCTCATAGCTCTGCTTCAGTAGTGTTCTCTGTGCCTTCTTAGTGTCTTCATTGCCACCAAATCTCTCTACAATAGCTGCAAAAAGTGTCTTTGCAGTCTCATAATGACTGAAGTTTAACACCTGATCATTAGGGATTGCCATGAGTAGCAAACTCTTGGCTTTGACATCATTCTTCTTCTTGATCCTCTCATCATTGGTGACTGGTTCAGTGTTGAGCTTTGTAGTTTTGGAGCCATCAGCAAGTGTTTCTTCAGAATTTGTTGGTTTGAAAGAATCACCATTGATAAGGATATCCCATGGTGCATAATCTTGCACCATGAAGTATTGCTCAATTCTGAGCCTCCAGAGATCATATTCGTTTTGTTTGAGCATTGGGAGTTTGGAAAGGATAGAGGTTTGTGGTGTTTCCATATCCATCTTCTTTGTTGAGAGAGAATGAGCACTTCTGGATCTTCTTATTCAAAGTATCAGAACCTGTCTCTGATACCACTTGATAGGATCTAAATACACGCCTTGTGTTGAAGATACTTTGAGTATATATTAACTAGCACACGGAATTTACTAGCTAATACTTAGAAGACATTGTATATGATTGTTTGTGTGATGAATGAATGTAACAGTGAAAGTAAGAACACAATTGTTTAACAAGTCAAATAGCTTGAATATTACTACGAGTGATCTTTGATTATCACTAGGGTTTTACAACCTTGAAGCTTTTACAATAATACGATATTCTGATATTACTAAGTAATCTTGAAACCCTAACCCAGGATCTTCTTTTATAACACAAGAAGTCCTTTACAAGTAAAAACATATTCGTATCAAACTATAACAATAAGATATAAACAATATCTATTCTATATTTATCTTCACACGTTTCTGTCTTCATCTCATAATCAGTACTAACCATCTGTACTAGCAGTACTAACTGACTTAGTAATGTTAGTGTTAATCTTCAGCAGTTGTAACTTTGACCTAGCAGTACTAACTATTGGTTTAATTCCCAACATATACGTACGAGTATAAATTGCTTACGACTCAAAAAATTAACATATACTCTATCCCCTTCGTCACAAAATGCACGAGAAAAAGATAAGTACTTAACTAACTGCGCATTAAATGCGCCTAATGATTATTCGCCCACTTGCGTCACAGCCATAACGGCTATGTTTTCGGTAAATGTAAACGTCTTTTCAAAATTTTACCATGCGTTTGAAGTCCGCATATGTGTCCATTTCAGATGAATACGTGTACGGCTGGGATTAAAAATAAATGGGTATATAAACCCTTGGGTATGGTAAACCCTAGCTTATTTTTACCTCCGCCCAAAATACACCTACACACTTCTGTGTTTTTGTGCTTCCATTGATTCGTAAGGTAAAATTCTGTCCCTCACCTTTGATTTCTTGCTCTTGTTATTTCAATATGAGTATGGCAGCAAAAAGAATCATTAAACAACAAAAATGCACTTTATCAAAAGAAGCATTGTCTGACTTTCTTGGTCAATATCCCATACCCAAAGAGTTCAAAGTTATGCTTCCGAGCAAAAACCAGAATATCTTTGATGCTCCCGCAGGGTATGTGGGCTTATATGTGCATGCATTTACCCAGTCTAACTTTAGGATACCCATCCATCCGTTAATTTTGGAATTTTTACAATACTACAAAGTTCACATTTCTAGGTTAAACCCTTTTGGCCTAGCTAAATTAACCACCTACATTGTTATGTGCAAAGCGTACGGTTATGAGCCCACACTAACTGTGCTTAGGGGCTTTGTTAACCTATATCCTGGTGAACATGATGTGCCCTACCTAGTGACCAAACCCTTTTCGAATATCAGGAATTGGAAAGGGCAATTTTTCTATGTTGAAAACACAATCATACCTTCTGAGTACCCTGCTTTGTTGGATGAAGCATTTATGTTGGATGAAAAAAGGTTCAATGACCCCTTGCCTTATGAAATAAGAAGCAGTCCCATGTATCAGCGTCTTGCACGTCATCCAGTTGATGTGCAAACATTCCCTGAGCCAATCTTGTTTATGGCGGGCATTGTGAACCGTTGGGAAGGGTCTCCGTCAAAGCCTGAGATAGTTTGTGAAGGACAAAGTATGTACATTCCCATTTAAATAAAGTAAATAACTTATCTCCTAATATTTATCTTTTCTCGTTTGTTGTTGCAGGAATGACGTTCAGAAACTTCGTTGTGTCAGGAGGTGCTAAAGAAGCTAGTTTCATTCCCAAGGATCCAAAGGATGTGAACTACGGAGTAGGGTCTCTGTCCGTATCTGTGAATAACAATGATGTTGATGCCGAGACAGTTCAGCCCATTGCAGTAATCTCACCTACCAAACCGGTAAACACTGAGGAAACCCCCCAATTTGTTGAAAACATTGTTGATTCTGATGATCCTCCCTCTGAGGGTGTCCAAATGTCGATCGTAGGGTCCTCTGGTATCGCAGACAGAGTGCGAAGCCGAAAGGGGACAAGTGCAAGGCCTTCGAAAGCTACCCCCAAGAGAAAGTTAAACATCCCTACTCCTACTTCAAGGACCACGAAGCAAAAGACTTCGCATGGGAAGGCAATCATGTACTCAACTGAAGAGGTCGCTGATGATGATGATATCCATGGTAAGCAAAGAATTTTGTAATTCCCTCTTCCTTAATGTGCTTCGTATCTTATGGATGTGTTGTATGCAGGATTGCCGAACACCAAAGAGCTACCAAATGCCCTTACCTGCCATCTACTGGTCGAGAATGTTGCTCCTCCCCAATGGAGGAGAACTCTGAATGATATGTCCCTTGAGAAGCTTTGTGATCTGCACGACAAAAGCTATACAAGACAAGCTATGCTGGATAATCATCTTAACACTCGTACAAGGGAGTTGATTCGTATGGTGAAGGATGCTAAGGAGGAGGTAGCTGTGATTGTTGCTAAGGAGAAGAGCAGGGAAAGTCAGTATGCGAAACTAGAGGCCAAGTGTGATGCGGCTATGTTGGATTTCGAAAAGAATCCTGATGCGTTTTGTTAAAGATGTGTATATTATATCCTAAGCATCACTCAAATTTTAAATTTATAAAACACCTTTTTACCGATTATTAAGAAAACACATACGAGCAAGTATACTCGTTCGTTTGTAATATGGTTTGTGGTAAATAGGGATCATCCCAAGAGACTACGCGTTTAAGATTAAGCAATGTAGATAGTAGCAAAAGAAATAGTACTTCAAGATTGTCACACTCTAAAGCACCGTAGGTAAACAAACAAACAATGGTTCCAATTTAAATCAATCAAACGAACAAATACTTGTTTAGGAATAATGACTAATCGTGATAGAATGTTGAATCATGTTTGGGAGAAACATAGAAGGCACATATCAATTTTCACAAGGTTTTCTAGTCAATGGGTAATATCAAGAAAATCCATGTTTCTACTAGTTTCACGGGTGAGTCCTTTCGGCCAATATCTGATCCCATTACACTAGCTCTTTGTGTGACCAATGTATGAAAAAGATGATTAGTTACATTAGTTATTACGAGTTCTTTCAACCCAATCTCGTGATTAAATACTCCCGAATTCATTTAAAAACTTGAATACTTAATATGTGTCAATTATCAAGTACCAATCCATTTGTGACCAACTTCTTGGAATCAAACAATATTAGAAATCATTTCCACCTTTAAATCCAATAACGTTTAACCAACAAGTTTTAGAACACGAATTATATTTAAACAAACTCATGAAAACAATCACTTTTTCTAACCAACTAACCATTCACCATTCATACGAAAGTCCACATCATTCCCAAACAAGTATCACAAATTATTCCATAACAAGTGTCATCATCAAACATAACATTTCATTCAACATCAAATGGTTCAACATGATTAATTAAAGTAAAGAAAGTTACCCAAAAGCAAGACTACAATGAGTAAATAAAGAGTTATAGCACTCCTTAGGGCCTCCAATTGAACAAGGGAATCTTCCACCTCTTCTAGTAAGTATCACCAACACTTTCTTCATTTCTACTTGGGATTTTCTTGAGAATGGCAGAGATTATTAAGCTTTTTCGGGTTTAGTAAGTAATGTGATCAAGTCCCTATGGTGTAAGGCTTGATTGTAAGTGTTTCTCCATTATGGGGTAATTAGGGCCTTATTTATGCTTGAAATCAACCCCAAAAACTGTCATAAGCCTTCAATAACCATAAAAGAAAGGAAGTGATCGGACTCAAGTCATTATGGTAGTTAAAACCAAGAGTTAATGCAACTCTTCAACTCAGAAAATACTCAACCCACGGTTCAGACTTGAACCGGCGGCTGGGACGTCAGACTTGAACCTTAGGTTGAGTTTTTTAACCTTGGGTTTGAATCTCAACTTCAACCTTGGGTTGAGATTTGTTTTGCACATGTATTTCAACCTTGAGCTAGCATATAACTTCAACTTTTAACACACTTTTTGGCACTTAATCTTGACTCCATCTTCACATCTTTCTCTTATACAACGGAAATAATCATAGCGTGATTCAATATCTTTGATGACAATCTTTTCTTTAATATTCTCTTGATTTCATAGCTTTTCTTCGTCATTCCTTGATATTTTCTTGTACCTACTCCTGAACACATCTTAACAACTTTTAAGCGTAAAATGATCATAAACATAACTTAATAATATACAAAAACATACAAATAACGCGACTAAAGTATGTACAAAATGAGTGTTATCAAATCCTCGGTATGAAGCCCTCCGATCCAAGATTGACAACTTAAAGAACAATTGAAATAGGCTCAAGCGGAGTGCGGTAGACTAAAGATGGAGGAGGCCAAGGTTTTTGGTTATAAGACACAAGTTACTTCACTTGAGTCTAAGTGTGCAGGTCTCAAGACCGGAAGGGACATGTTGGTGGAGCAGGAGATCAAGCTACATGAGGAGTTAGATGGACTGAAACTCCAATGCAAGAACTTGAAGAAGGACAGAGCTGAGGTGGTGTCGAAGGTTGTTTCTTATGTTGTGATGGAATTGTACCACAGTGATGAGGTGGGGGAGATAGTTGGGAAGCTGGTGAACGCGTCCATATTTTATGGGAAATGCACGATGTTGGAGGAAATCGCAGAGACCAAAAAACTGGTGGTCTTGTCGGAGGTACCTTACTACCAACCACTGTCCGATCAGGAGTACAACGATGCCGGCAACGCGTACACTACAGCAGAGTACCCTTTCCTCACCGAAGCAACCAAGGACCCCTCAGCCTCAATAGAAGATCTCCTGTCAAAGAAACCGAGAAAGATTCAGCCTCCCTCTCCAACCAAGAAGACCGCATCCTTGAAGCCTCCGTCTCCATCACACCAAGAGGATCCAAATTCCTCGAAAAATGCATGAAGGCTGCCGTGTTGGCAGTAATTTGGTCTTAAGGGTAGCATGTACCCTTTTAAACAATGTCCCATGATGTTAAATAGGCCTGTGCCTATGTGTTTAACAATTTGTCTCTTTTGCTGTCTGGGCATCGACCCATACTTTTAGACAATTGCTTTAATGTTTATTGTTGGCTTATGACTATATATTTAGCCTTATGAATGCCAATCAGGGGACGATGTCCCGCTTTTGATAACATGCTTATCTTCTCTTATGCTTATGCATAAACGTAAAGATACAACCTAAGGTTATAACCTTATTGTGTGTATTTTGGACCAATATTTTTAGCAATTGTATAGTTTGATTGCGACAGAGGGTCGCGACCCACTCCGTCTTTATCCTTAAGATACAAAGGGCTTAGAATACCCTAAGTCTTGTAGGAAAGTTAATGTGAATTGTAATGGATGTTATGTGTATACAAGACATGTGTCTTGAATCATCCTTCGACATTGAAACTTGTAAAGTACTTGGCTGAGCAAATCTTTGTTGTATAGAACGAAACAAGATATTTTGAGGGAAATATTTTATATCATTAATTGGGTAGGGAGGATTACATCATTTTAAGAAATGAACACTAAGACACCTACCATTAATGCTTCTTTCCCAAGTGAGAAGAATGCGTTACATGAATTTGAAAGACAAGCTAAGTGCTTTAAAAATAGTAAGTCTTATATGTAAAACTTACGAAGGTTGGTACCATTCCAAGTCCTATTCATGACTTTTCCCTTAAGCATTCCGAGCTTGTAGGCTCCATTGCCGTAGGCTTCTAACATGACGTAGGGTCCTTCTTATGTAGGCCTTAGCTTTACTTGTGCTGTTTTAGCCAAAGGACATATTCCTATGTGCCTGCAGAATTTGGGGTAGTTCGTCTACCCACTCATGCTGGTATTGTCCTAACCTTATCTCGATCTCAATTACAATGTCCCTGTTGATGACGTCAACAGAAGTGAGCATTTGCTTTATATTTAGGCCTTCGCAGAAAGATGGGAATACCCCTTCGGCAAATTGCTTCCCGTTGTCGGAGGTGATGATGTGTGGGACTCCAAATCGGCAAATTATGTGTTCCCACGCAAACTTTTCCACATTTCTTCCTGTTATTGATGCCAAAGGTTTGGCTTTGACCCATTTGGTGAAATAGTCTATGGCTACTACCAAGAATTGTACCCCTCCCGGAGCTACTCGTAGAGGTCCGACAATGTTGAATCCTCATTGGCAAAAAGGCCTTGTTAACGTGACAGAAATCACATCATGCTCAGGTAGTCTTGGAACTTTTGAGTGTGTCTGACATGCATCGCACATTTGTGTTATTTCAGATGCGTCTTCTAGCATCGATGGCCAATAATATCCCAACTTCATTATTTCCGAGATAATGGAACGAGGCCCTGCGTGCAATTCGCAAGGTCCTTCATGAACCTCATAGATTATGTTCGAAGCCTGTTTCAATCCCATACAACGAAGCCATGGAGATAGAAAGGACCTTGGGTAGATATTATCCCCAATGAGTCTATATTACGGAGCCTTGTCCCTGACCTTTCATGCAAGCTTAGGATCTTCTGGCAGAATACCACTGATCAAGTACTCCCTTATTGGTGTCATCCAATTGGTGTCTTCTTCAAGTATGACGTCAGGCACTTCATTTCGTTTGATTGACCTATCGGCCAAGACTTCCACTAAAACCTCTTTTGTTTTTGGAGGCTTTTCCTTTAGGATTTCCTTGTTCTGATTAGGTCTGGAAGGTGTTTTAGCGAGAAAATCTGCAAGTATCTGACCTTTGACGGGGTTTTGACCCTTGTATTCTATCTCATGCTCTCCCAATTCGATAGCCCATTTGGCTACTCTACCTGATTTCTCATGCTTCAACAATATCTGCTTAATTGGCTTGTCAGTCAGTACCGTGATGGGATGAGTTTGAAAGTACCTTCGAAGGCACCTTGCGGCATAAACAAAGGCTAGGATTAGTTTTTTCAACTCCGGATAGTTTAACTCAGCCCCTTGCAGGACCCTGCTAACGAAGTAGATTGAGACTTGCTTCTTTTCCCTTTCGGATAAGGTTCCTTACCCTTCTTTATACCCTTCACCAAATGTGCTAACTGCCCGGACTTTACAGCTTCTTCTATATGCTTTTTTAGCTCCCTACAACTGTTTGTATCATGGCTATAATCTTCATGGAAATGAAAATACTTGCTCGTATCCCTGTTTTTACCCTTGCTTGTCATGCGAGGGGGTGCTTCGAAGGCTTTAGCAGCCCTATCCGTTGCAAGTATTTCCTTTGGAGACTTAATTAGGCTTCCTAGCAAACCGTGGTTGGGACCTTTGTTGTATGGAGAAAACCTGTCTTTGTTTTTGTTTTTGTTCTTGTTCTTTGACCCTTCCAACGTAGAATGCTTCAAAAACGTTTCTTTATCGATCGGAGCACCATTGATGCGTGGTTTTGCAACCTTACAACAGGTTTTACCTCTCGAGGGATCTCAAGAGGCTTACAACCCCACCAGGCAGTGTACCTGACCGATGTAGTATTGTGTAGTGGTAAGTACGGGGGATTGATCGTTCTCCACAGGGAATAGTGTTCGTTAGGTATGAAAAACTACTCTAATAGGTCTAATGGTGAGAGAAGATTCTTTTTATGTTTTTATAATTTTTTATGAAAGCAAGTAAAATCTCGGGTTTGAAAGAGTGGGCGGAATTAGTTGCTAGTCAACTAACCCAAGTTACTACGAATGCAAATAAAATAAAATAACAGAAAATGAAAAGGTGGTGAAAACTTATGTAGAGAGAAATGTGTTTACTTAGATTTCCTTACACCCTAACTATCTTTTACCGGTTAATTAGTGTGCATTAATCGCGTGGATGACGGGTGTATTCCTTAATACCAATCGTGGGGTGGCGTACGTACTTTCCCAACTCTACAAGCTCCTACTTCACTCCTATGTCGAGCCGGCTAGGAAGCTCCTAACATGGGATCACTAGAATTCGCTTGTGCATTAAATACAACCATAAAAACCTTTAGTACGCATTGGTTCATGTTTCTTAAGACGTTCAAGCAAGTTACCGAATAGGAAGTTAGCCAGTTTTCTTAAGCCTAACATAGATGAACAATCATCCAATACAACTAATAACACACTAATAACCAATAATCAATAGCTAGGTTTCATTAGATCTAAGCAAACACAAGATAAATCTAGCCTAACATGTTAAACAAAAGACAAGAACAAGATAGAATCAAACAACACATAGACATATTGAATGATTAATTGATAACTTATCTTCAATGTAACATGGAAGATCTCAAGGCAAAAAGCCTTGAAAAAGCTGCTAAAATCGTCTAGGGTTCGTACACACAAAGTTCCTCAATAAGTTCCACACTAATGACAAAAAATTGCAAAACTATATATAGACTTTCAGATCTGACGGCGTCACGTTATGGAGTGTGACGCCGTCACCTCGCCGCTTTTAGGGTTCCCGGATGGCCTTCTTGACGCCGTCCCTCTTTAGCTCTCAAAAATCCTTTCTGGCTTATCAAGGCTTGACGCCGTCAGACTTAGGGGTGACGCCGTCCCTCTTTAAATTAAGCCGTGATGACCTTGATCACATTAAAGCGTGACGCCGTCAGAATTCCATGCAAATTTCTCTGGCTTATCATGAGTAATTTTCACATCCACCTTTTTCTTGCCAAGCCATGACGCCGTCTAGACTAACATCTGACGCCGTCAAAGGTAACTTTTAGCACAATTTTGAGACTTTGTCGTTTTCTTCACTTTTATGCTCCAAAAACGTCCAAAATGCCTCCTTTTCCAGATTTCTCCTCAAAAGTACCTAAAATGACAAAAGGAACGATTTAGGGCGATATTTGATCAAATAAATACGATTTAGGGCTTAAATGACCTCTTAAAAGCGGTACACTTTTCGCTTCATCAAATACCCTTACACTTGAGATTTGCTTGTCCTCAAGCAAATGTGCTTTTATTCTAATCAAAATACAAGTTAGGGGTCATTTAATGCTAACATAAAAGTAATTGCAACAAATAGTCGTTCCACTTTAATCATAATAAGCACGGAGATTACAAACTAGCACCTCACAAGTAGTGTTTAGATACTCACATCTCTCAAGTGTCATCAAAATAAATCTCATAAATGAAAACGGATAATATCTCTCACTACCTGTCATAGCAAATAGATTACCATAGGCTTGGGAAAGGATCGAAAACCTCCTCCACTAGGCGTAAGCACCTAAGATAAACTATCAAAGAGGGCTTTTAAACGGGTTATAACGTTAGGTGTAGGGATATGATAAACACGGTTTTGTTGGATAAAGGATATTTTACTGGTGGCGAGTTAAAGATCTTGATTAATTACATGTACTATACAATGTTGCTAAACCAAGACTCGACTCAATCTTAAGCTAAAAACAACATAACAAAAACATAAAACAAAAATAAAATGAAACGGGATGGTAGTCCGTATGATTTTTCTACTTTTCTTTTTCTCATTTTTTTGTATTTTTCTTGATTTTTTCGATTTTTTTTTTTTTTTTTTTCATACACTCTTGCCCTACCATCCAAAATAATACATCATAGGGGCGTTGCATTCCCCTTACACTTGAACTTTTACATAACTTTACAAATTACTATTCTAATGACTCGAATTAAGATAATTAAAACACTTGGAGTACTTTTAAAATATTTAGCACATATGGGGGTAATAAATGATGTTCTTCCCCATTACTCCATTACACTAGTACTTTACCCATGAGTCCCAATCGTCCCAAAACAATATGTACAAGGATATGACTCGACTTAGCAACCATGTAATCAACTAGATAATTAACTTGGGTTTAAACAAATGTTGTCACAATAATGCACTAAAAATGAGTGCATACAAGGTAGGCTAAGGCGATTTGGGTGTACATTTAAGTGGGGTGTAACAAATTCTTCCTTTAAGTAAAATGCTTAAAGGTCGAAACGAAAAGATAGGCTCTGAGGGGTGTACTAGGGGTATCGTGTACTAAAAATGAGTACAACGCAAAGGGTGTGGGAGAATTACTTGACCAATGTAGCCAAAGTAATTATAACAAAAACACAGGTGTAAAACAATAGGTTAATCCTAATGCCTCTTATCATGTAGTAAATCTAACTACACGAATGTAGTCTCACTTGTGGCCTCGGAATGGTCCTAACGCAAGTTCTAGAATCTAAGTGCTACCGGTACACACATCATAGCATAAATGCTTTTCCTACCAATTCTAGGGGCGAACCTCACATATTTGGGGGTGGAAAAATTTTTTAGTGGTACGGTTTTTTTGCTAGTCATATAATTCCTATCCATGAGACGCTTATTAGGACTAAAGTTTCACTCCTATATGTTGTAAAAAAATTTAAATTTGGCACTAAAATTGCCCTAACAGGTATTTCTCTCAGTTTTATTACACATCCACTATAAAACAAACAAAAATCAAGCGTAATAGCATTCTCTAATCGTACTTTTACCCCCCCCCCTTACACTTAAGATGAACATTGTCCCCAATGTTCAAATAACAAGATGTAAAAGTATAAAGTAAAAGAATGAAATCAAATACTCCCCTGATTCGCTCGGTGGATAATGAAGTAACACGGTTAAATCTTCTTCCAAGAGAATGTAAAAGCTCCAAGACTAATGCATCACCAATAGCTTGATTCCACATACATCTCCTTGTCCAAAATAACCTGTTAAACCTGAGAAAACAAACACGAAAACCTGCATAACATCGGCGGGATAAACTCTATATATAAGGATATAATGCTTGTGGAATGATAATTTTGCAGATTCCTGGAGATTATAAGTTAGAGATTTAATAAAAACTTTTTATGAAAACAAAACTTTCAAAAATTTCCAGAAAATTAAACCTGACGCCGTCAGGTTGTAACTCCTGACGCCGTCAGAAACAATCTGACAGAATTCTCATGTTACGTTTCCGGAAAATTTTTGGAAAAACCTATACCTTACTTCCTGGAATTCCTGCAAAACATCATTATGACTCGATACAAGCATTTGACTCAAAAAAATACTAATATGTATGTTAATTTATTATTATTATGATTCATGTTCATTTGTTCTAATAAACCGATTTAGATTTCCCTTACACTTAACTTTTGCAAAATACCTTTATATGTAGTTAAGACGAAGTTAAAAACAAGATAAAGCATTTTCACAAATTAGTTTTTAACATGAATCAATAATAATAAAACTTAAACACACATACGGAAACAAATAAAATCAAACAAACAAATAAATAAACACACAAAGCAAATAAAACTTGGGTTGCCTCCCAAGAAGCGCTTTTCTTTATTAACGAGTCTTGTAGCTAGACTCAAAGTCACGCTACCCTACGTAAGTGAGCTCGTCATCGAGGACGTCTTTAGGGTTAAGCTTGGATTGAAGTTTCCTATTGGTTCGCTTAGTACGATATATCTTTTCAAACTTCTCTCCATCCGGGTCATACAATGTCATCTTAATATGCCATGACCCATCTCCATCTTTGGGTGGTTTGTCCCAATCCCATTTATGATCATCTTCCTCACGAGTCCACTTATTCATTCCTAGGTTAATTGGCAAAACTCCTAGGAAATCAATCATCTTCCTAAAAACTAGAGGGTCTTCAAATGGATCCAATTCGGTGTCCCTAGCTAAGAGTTGCTCTACCGTATGTGTTCGGTTCACAAAGTCCTCTTCTAGGTAAAATGGGCGTTGGGGTCCTATGAAGTTTCTATCGATCCAAGGTCCATATCTAGATGGTCTCCTATTTAATTCTAACCAATGGGGTGTTGGCTCCTCACTAGTATCATAGGCATGTTTCTTAACATCATAGACTGACCAAGTATCACCTTCTCCTACCGCTATCTTGGATTCCTTACAATCAATCATAACACTAGCGGTCGCCAAAAATCCTCTACCTATCAACAAGGGGCATGTAGGGTCGCTAACCATATCAAGGACGTGGAAATCGGCTAAAATGGTTAGTTTTCCAATGTGTACTAACACGTCCTTGACTACTCCAACCGGGTAAGCAACACTTCCATCCGCTAAACCTATTATTACCTCGGTCTCTTCAAGTTTTCCTAGTTTTAGAGAGGTGTAGAGAGGTAACGGAAGTAGGTTAAGGCTTGATCCAAGATCGGCTAATGTGTCATAAGCCTCCGAATTACCGATCTTGCAAGGTAGAACAAATAAGCCTGGATCATCTAACTTCTTAGGTAGCTTATTTTGAACGAAGGCGGTCCCTTTTTCGCCTAACTTGAGCTTCTTCTCATCCAACACATCAACAACCGGACTTTCAAGGTGGAGCTCCTTGAATTCATTGTCAAGGTTTTGAGTGGGAGGTGTTTCAACTATGTGGTTGACCAATTTGGATGTTATAACTTCTTGGTCATTTTGAACGACTTGGGTTTGTTTGCAACACGTGCTCATGGAATTGACCGAATAATATTGTGGACAAGAACTAGGGGACGAAACCGATGAAATAGCGTTGATGTTTAGTTTCGGGTTCTTGACCGTGTTGCTAGGGAGTGCTCCCATTTCTCGGTCATTGAGGGCTTTCAACAAAGTGTCAATCTTATTGGTCATCTCGCTTTGTTTTTGTTTGAAATCGGCTTCAAACTTGGCTAAACGAGCTTCTTGAGATGCCATAAATTGAGACATCAATCCTTCAAAGTTATTGGTACTAACATTGCCGGAAGGATTGTTGTTGAAAGTACGGTTCGAGTTGGAACCGCTTGATTGGAAACGATTAGGTGGGTTGGAAGAATTGGTTTGTTGTGCATTTTGGTTTTGTTTCCACCTAAGGTTTGGGTGATTTTTCCATGAGGGGTTGTATGAATCACCGTAAGGGTTTGGCTCGGGTTTGAAAGTGTACCACTTGTCTCCCGCTCCGTCGGTACGCGAGGATGCGTAGTCCGCAAAAGCTTGTTCGGGGAGTTCCATGCAATCACGAGTGTCGTGGGGACCACTACATAATTCACATGAAGAAGTGATTTTGTTCACTTGGCTTGAAGGTTTAGGAGCCTCGTAGGTTTTCATGAGAAACTTGACTTGGTCTTCAAGTTCTATGATCCTACGGTCGGAAGTGCTTGAATTGTTCGAAGGCAAAGATATTGCCTTGACCGTTTTATTCAAATCACGGGGATCACTCCAACTTTCGTTGTCATAAAGAGCAAGATCCTCTAGGAGAGCCCATGAATGTTCCGCACTTAGATCACGTAGCTTACCACCGGCCGATTGGTCAATGGTTTGCCTCGTGTAGAGATTGATATGGTCATAGAAGATTTGGACTTGGAGCCAAAGTTCTATGCCATGATGAGGGACTTTTTGGAGTAAGTCCTTGAATCGAGTCCATGCCTCGTAGAGGGTTTCGCCTTGACGTTGTTGGAACATCAAGATATCATTCCTTAGCTTGGTAGTTCTTCCTGGTGGGAAAAACTGAGCAAGAAAACGAGTGGTGAGATCATCCCAAGAGGTGATGGATCCTGCGGGTAGACGCTCTAGCCATTGACTAGCTTGGTCCCGCAAAGAGAATTGAAAGAGACGCAGTCGGGTCGTCTCTCGAGTGGCAACATCAAGGTCTATAGAATCAACGATTTTGAGAAAGTCCTTGAGATGTTGATTAGGATCTTCTGAACGAAGTCCATGGAATGCGCATCCGCTTTGCACCAACCGGATGGTGTCGGATCGCAAGGGAGTGACATTGGCTCCTTGAGTGAGCTCAATGGTGTTTCGATAGCCATGGTGGCTAGGACAGGAGTACTCTCCTAAAGTACGGGCTCTAGGAGGTGGTGGTTGTTGTTGTGGTAGGTTGTTGGGATTAAGGATATTACCATCTTCCATGATGTCGAATGGTAATGGTTACGAACAAAGAAACGAAGAAAATAGATAGACTAAAGAAAACCTAGAAAAATAAAATAAAAATCTCACTAGAAAGGAATCTAGTGAGTAGACCTATAAAATAAAAAATTCAACCTAAACAATAACTATTCCCCGGCAACGGCGCCAAAAACTTGATGCGTGGTTTTGCACCTTACAACAGGTTTTACCTCTCGAGGGATCTCAAGAGGCTTACAACCCCACCAGGCAGTGTACCTGACCGATGTAGTATAGTGTAGTGGTAAGTACGGGGGATTGATCGTTCTCCACAGGGAATAGTGTTCGTTAGGTATGAAAAACTACTCTAATAGGTCTAATGGTGAGAGAAGATTCTTTTTATGTTTTTATAATTTTTTATGAAAGCAAGTAAAATCTCGGGTTTGAAAGAGTGGGCGGAATTAGTTGCTAGTCAACTAACCCAAGTTACTACGAATGCAAATAAAATAAAATAACAGAAAATGAAAAGGTGGTGAAAACTTATGTAGAGAGAAATGTGTTTACTTAGATTTCCTTACTCCCTAACTATCTTTTACCGGTTAATTAGTGTGCATTAATCGCGTGGATGACGGGTGTATTCCTTAATACCAATCGTGGGGTGGCGTACGTACTTCCCCAACTCTACAAGCTCCTACTTCACTCCTATGTCGAGCCGGCTAGGAAGCTCCTAACATGGGATCACTAGAATTCGCTTGTGCATTAAATACAACCATAAAAACCTTTAGTACGCATTGGTTCATGTTTCTTAAGACGTTCAAGCAAGTTACCGAATAGGAAGTTAGCCAGTTTTCTTAAGCTTAACATAGATGAACAATCATCCAATACAACTAATAACACACTAATAACCAATAATCAATAGCTAGGTTTCATTAGATCTAAGCAAACACAAGATAAATCTAGCCTAACATGTTAAACAAAAGACAAGAACAAGATAGAATCAAACAACACATAGACATATTGAATGATTAATTGATAACTTATCTTCAATGTAACATGGAAGATCTCAAGGCAAAAAGCCTTGAAAAAGCTGCTAAAATCGTCTAGGGTTCGTACACACAAAGTTCCTCAATAAGTTCCACACTAATGACAAAAAATTGCAAAACTATATATAGACTTTCAGATCTGACGGCGTCACGTTATGGAGTGTGACGCCGTCACCTCGCCGCTTTTAGGGTTCCCGGATGGCCTTCTTGACGCCGTCCCTCTTTAGCTCTCAAAAATCCTTTCTGGCTTATCAAGGCTTGACGCCGTCAGACTTAGGGGTGACGCCGTCCCTCTTTAAATTAAGCCGTGACGACCTTGATCACATTAAAGCGTGACGCCGTCAGAATTCCATGCAAATTTCTCTGGCTTATCATGAGTAATTTTCACATCCACCTTTTTCTTGCCAAGCCATGACGCCTTCTAGACTAACATCTGACGCCGTCAAAGGTAACTTTTAGCACAATTTTGAGACTTTGTCGTTTTCTTCACTTTTATGCTCCAAAAACGTCCAAAATGCCTCCTTTTCCAGATTTCTCCTCAAAAGTACCTAAAATGACAAAAGGAACGATTTAGGGCGATATTTGATCAAATAAATACGATTTAGGGCTTAAATGACCCCTTAAAAGCGGTACACTTTTCGCTTCATCAACCATTAGTAGACACTTCCTTTGCTTCAATCCAAGTATACGTCTTTTCCATTAACCCCTTATAAGTTGTAGGAAGGTCAGTGGATAAGAACTCCACCAAGCTCCAATTTTGAAGGCCATGTACGAAACCCGAAATGCGCTGATCTTCATGTAGACCCAAGATCTGTAAAGTTTCATCGGTGTACCTAGTGACGAAAGCCCTTGTGCTTTCGTTCTTCTTTTGTTTAATGTTGTGCACCGTCAGATGGGTCCTTGTAAACTTCTTTTGCTGACTGCAGTGTGATCGAAACTTAGCCTTGAGATCGTCGAGGTTGACAATGCTGCTAGACTTTTGCCCATTCCACCAAATACGGGCAGAATCCCGTAGGGTATATGTAAACATGTGACTGGCCACAGGCATGACCCACTTTTGCATCTTAATAGCCCCTTCGAAGAAATGTAGGAAATTTTCCGGATCCCCCTTCCCATCATAAGTCCCAATATGCAAAGGCATTTTCAACCTATCAGGCAATGGGTAGTCTTCTATCTATCTAACGAAGGGTGTAGCCGAACCCAAGGGGTCCGAATATAGACAATTATAGGGTGGTGCATACATAGGAACAGCATTATACGGATTATGGTTTGGGGGTATTCCCATAGGAGTTTGGCTAGGGTAGGACTGATAAGGTGTGTTCATGCCGAACGGGTAACCATTTCCCATGGCATACGGTGGTTATACCATAGGATGCCCAAATGGTGCGCTCCCATAAGGTTGAGGGAGACTTGGGTTATTAGGCTGCCCATTTACTGAAGGATATAAACCATGAGGATAAGACTGAGTTTAGAATGAGGGGTATATACCATTGGGAGGAAGATTTCCTCCCATATTAATTGTAGGCGGATTTCCTTCTACGCCGGATGAGTGAGAAGGCTGCAACGGAACCCCTGTTTCAGTTCTCCCCAGATGAGCTGCTAACAACGGAGGTAGATTCACCCTTGTTTCTTCCCTTCGTTGGCTCCTCCCGTTGGAACCTTCGGCAACCGCTCCTTCTCTTCTAGTCGGAGCCCTCTCCGGGACCCCTTCGAAACTAACGGACCTTCTGCTTAGCCTTCGACCAACTGGTGACCCAATCCTTAGGGCAGAGAGTGTTGCTCCTTGGGCCGGAGGCCTAGGCTCCATTTCCATCTCCTCATCATACTCGGCACTCGAGTATTCCAATTCCCTTCGCATCTCAGCATTCCTAACATGCCTTTTGTGAGCCCTTAAGAGGGATTCCAACGCTTCGTGGTTGGCTTCGACAAATGCTGGGCTAATAACAGGCTCCGGATTGGCTCATGTCGAAGCATGATGGTTGGGTGTTACTTCTGGGTGAGAACGAGTTGTGAACGTGGAAGCGGTTATTGGGGGAAGGTTGTTGGAGTCGTTGATTGGTATTGGCGCCAAGGTCGAGAAACCCGGTGGAGGAGTATCTTCTCTCCCTTGATCCATGCCGGATATATAGTGAAAGTAGTTGGTTGGTTATAAGCTTGGAAATAACGAGACCAATTGTAGCGGTCCCACGGATGGCGCCACTGATTGTACAATAAATTGCATGACCAGGCCTTCGATGGTGATCAAAGGATATATGGGGTGTTGAGATTGCGCGAAGCTTGTCTTTAACCTGAAATAAGAAATACTAAGACACTACATTAAGTGATTGCACAGGGGTTGGACCCTGCGAACCACCTCCGGCGTGCGAATAAGTATGTGATATGGTAAGTTGGTAGTAAATTGAGAGAGTTGAGTTAGCATACCATTGTTCTTGCCCGTCTAAGCTATTTATAGGGGAGCAAATAGGCTTAGAGAGCTTTTGCACATAATTCGGAGATCATGGGGGCATCCCATGATTTGTGGTAACCGCTAGGGCTTTGTGACCCACGTTCTCCTTTTTGGCGGGAAAGCCTAAGGGAAGAGGGGACATGGGTATGACCAAGTCAGTATGGTTCTCCGTCCTAATTCCTTCGGAGGAGATACCCCGAAGGGCTTAAGGCTTCAATTGGCGGATTCCCATATGGTAACCATTTCATAGATTAATGGTTTTACGCCAATAAAACATTTTAGGAGATTGACCTGGGCCTTCGAAGAGAAGGTGTTGGGAATTATATTTTCATAGATTTGATGATCACAGAACAAGAAGAATGAAACATTAATTCTGGTTACAGGAGTGGTTAATTCTGGTGATTACCCAGTTAAGTCTGGTGGTTAAGTCTCATAGTTAAGTCTCCCAGTTAAGTCTTCTAGTTAAGTCTTCTAGTTAAGTCCGGCAGTTAAGTCTGGTGATTACACCGTTAAGTCTTCTAGTGTATCAGTTAAGTCTGGTGATTACACAGTTAAGTCTTCTAGTGTATCAATTGTTGCTATGAGTCATACTACTGCTGGATGGATAAGGATGAAGAAGATATTATTTTATCTACATATTTGTTCAGTCAACAAAATTGTAAACAAAGATACAAGTTGTATCTTAATGACTGGCATACACAAGCAAGTAGTAGACAAGACTTAACAACTTTGTAATGATCTCTTTTGTTCTATAAAAAGGAGATCATAGCTTAGATACTAAGTATGTTTTACAAGTGTTCAGTATGCTTAGAATTTAAACACATAAATGTGTTAGAATGTAAAACATCAAAAAGTGTGTGTGTGTAAACATCAGACAAGGAGTCTGATGTTGTTAGGTTTGCTTAGCCTCAAGGATCTTTGATCCCTGATTAGATTGTAATCGTACTGCTATTGATCAAGTAGTATTGGGGCTAGTTTGAATAACAAACGGTGAAGTTGGAAAAACCTTGTTGTGATAGTATTGTTTCTTTCATTGAATATTCCGCCAATATTATCATCGTACTTATCATAGTTTAAAATCCTTGATCAAGGTCTAACAGCCTTGAGCCCATAAACGGTCACAAAACTTATTGTTAGTTAGATAGTCTAAAATAAGTTTTCACAATTGGTATTAGAGAGGGGGGCTCTGGATCTAGGAAAATAAAAGGTTTTTGCTAAAGAAAGAAGAAAAATTCGTTTTGCTTAAATTTTTCAAAACTGTTGCAGAAACAGTTAAGGTATGAATTTTTGGTTTTCTTTCTTAGTTTACACACACAAAGGGGAAGAATCACACAAAAAAGAGAGTTGGTTCTTAAAAGATAAAAGGCTTGTTTTTTATTTATTTGGCGAAGAAAATTATTTGTTGCTTATTTGAAGATGAAGTGGAATTTTTCAAAGTTGTGTTTTATCATACCTTTTGAAAGAAGGTAACTTGTTCGTTCGTTCAAGTGACTACGAAATGACAAACACTTAAAGGAGATACGTTGTAGTACTCAGTGTTTCATAGAAGATGAGATTATTGTCATGAGATTGAGGTCTCTTAATACATGAGTATTTGTTCGAAGTCAGTTTTAGTACAAGATATAAGACACAAGATTGGTTTATTCTATTTCAGCATCAAGTTAGTAATGGTTGGTTTTTCTTCATCAGTCATAAAAGCCTACAGAATTGTAGATTCAAATGGTTAACATATAGGTTTCAGGGGAAGCTTAAAATGTTCAGATGTTTAACCATTTATTATATTTGTGCATCACCACAGGGGAAGTTGTTGATTCTTACTACTGTTGATTAGTATTACTACCAATGGTTTAGATTTTTACTGTCTCAAGTTCATTTTTAGTGCGGAAAACTTAATGGAGGGTAATTTGAGACATTAGAAGGATGAATTAGATGTGTAGTATTAGTTCGAAGTTGTAAATATCATATTTGTAATATTCTCTATTTGTTGATAACAAAAATGGGAAGAGATGTGGTGGATAGCATAGATTAAGGGGAAGACAGTATGGTTTCATTCATGGTGAGATTTAGTTATCTCAATTTCTCTACTTCGTCTAGGGAAATTCGTACAAGAACGTGTTTGTTTTGTAATCATCAAATAGGGGAAGATTGTTGGGAATTATATTTTCATAGATTTGATGATCACAGAACAAGAAGAATGAAACATTAATTCTGGTTGCAGGAGTGGTTAATTCTGGTGATTACCCAGTTAAGTCTGGTGGTTAAGTCTCCTAGTTAAGTCTTCCAGTTAAGTCTCCCAGTTAAGTCTTCTAGTTAAGTCTGGCAGTTAAGTCTGGTGATTACACAGTTAAGTCTTCTAGTGTATCAGGTGCTGCTATGAGTCATACTACTGCTGGATGGATAAGGATGAAGAAGATATTATTTTATCTAGATATTTGTTCAGTCAACAAAGTTGTAAACAAAGATACAAGTTGTATCTTAATGACTGGCATACACAAGCAAGTAATAGACAAGACTTAACAACTTTGTAATGATCTCTTTTGTTCTATAAAAAGGAGATCATAGCTTAGATACTAAGTATGTTTTACAAGTGTTCAGTATGCTTAGAATTTAAACACAGAAATGTGTTAAAATGTAAAACATCAAAGAGTATGTGTGTGGGAACATCAGACAAGGGGTCTGATGTTGTTAGGTTTGTTTAGCCTCAAGGATCTTTGATCCCTGATTAGATTGTAATCGTACTACTATTGATCAAGTAGTATTGGGGCTAGTTTGAATAACAAACGGTGAAGTTGGAAAAACCTTGTTGTGATAGTATTGTTTCTTTCATTAAATATTCCGCCAATATTATCATCGTACTTATCATAGTTTAAAATCCTAGATCAAGGTCTAACAGCCTTGAGCCCATAAACAGTCACAAAACTTATTGTTAGTTAGATAGTCTAAAATAAGTTTTCACAGAAGGCTTAGTACAGGCTCGAAAGGGAGTCATTCGACCCGCTCGGAGAGTACATCATCAAGTTTGTTAACGATAATAACACCCCGAAACGAATTGTTTATAATAACTTCTTTATTTTGTGATTTCTTTATAATAACTTCCTTATTTTGTGATTTGTGACAAGTATTAATTAACTTTCTTTTAGCTTGTAATGTCAACTAATAATGTACAGTTTCTTAGATAAATTGGTCATTTCGAGAAATTTAAATATCATTTTAATACTTGAAAAAAAAAAGGTAAACACCAAAACAATCGAATGTACTTAGAATTGATCGAATACTTTATATATGTTATATATATATATAATCGATGGAAATAAATAATGTTCAAAACAAAATACAAATTTGATATACATCGACAAATAACAACTGATAACGTGTACTTTATTCTCCACAACATCTTCTCATAAATAAATAATATGGCGAGAAATTTATAAGCAGATATATCGGGATGTTAAAAGAATTTAAGTAGCTCTTTTATAGTAGTATGGGGGTGGCGATGATGGTGAAGATGGTGGTGGTGACTTAGAATAGTAAGGTGGAGGAGGTGATGGTGAGGGGGGTGGTGGAGACTTGTAAACATATGGAGGAGGTGGTGAAGGTGATTGAGGAGGTGGAGACTTATTAGTATATGGAGGTGGAGGAGACTTATAGATATATGGAAGAGGAGGTGATGGAGATGGCGGCAGTGGGGAATTGTATATTAATGGAGGAGGTGGTGAAGGTGATGGTGGTGGCGGAGACTTGTATATGTATGGAGGAGGAGGTGATAGAGAAGGTAGTGGAGGGGATTTGTATACGTATGGAGGAGGTGGTGAAGGAGAAGGTGGTGGTGGGGATTTGTACACGTATGGAGGAGGTGGTGAAGGTGATGGTGGTGGTGGAGACTTGTATACGTATGGAGGAGGAGGTGATGGAGATGGTGGTGGTGGGGATTTATATATGTATGGAGGAGGTGGTGAAGGTGATGGTGGTGGTGGAGACTTGTATATGTATGGAGGAGGAGGTGATGAAGAAGGTGGTGGTGGGGATTTATATACGTATGGTGGAGGTGGTGATGGAGAAGGTGGTGGTGGGGATTTGTATACGTATGGAGGAGGTGGTGAAGGTGATGGTGGTGGTGGAGACTTGTATACCTATGGAGGAGGAGGTGATGGAGAAGGTGGTGGTGGAGACTTGTATACGTATGGAGGAGGAGGTGATGGAGAAGGTGGTGGTGGAGATTTATACATGTATGGAGGAGGTGGTGAAGGTGATGGTGGTGGTGGAGACTTGTATATGTATGGAGGAGGAGGTGATGAAGAAGGTGGTGGTGGGGATTTGTACACGTATGGTGGAGGTGGTGATGGAGAAGGTGGTGGTGGGGATTTGTACACGTATGGAGGAGGTGATGAAGGTGATGGTGGTGGTGGAGACTTATATACGTATGGTGGAGGAGGTGATGAAGAAGGTGGTGGTGGGGATTTGTATACGTAATTAGGAGGAGGTGATGGAAATTGTGGTGGTGGTGACGTGTAGACATATGGAGGACGTGACAAATAAACACGATGCTCATCGTGATCCGCAACAACATTAGTAGCTAGCAGACATATTGCAAAGGCAAACAGTAACCTCGGCCACAATATGACCATTTTGATTAAAGATGTTTAACAATCGAATGAGAGACTAGGATGTGTTATACAATGAATACACGAAACCCTTTTATAGTTTTAATTCCACCATATCACGTTGTATCTAATTGAGAATAGTAGGATGATTTATATATGACTTGGGAGTCACTAACATATTGTTCGTTTATGCCAAAAAAATGAACGGGTCAACATTATGGACACGTACTGTCAGAATAATATAGAAGTCATGACTTTTAATCATGTTTATGCAAATACATTGAACGTTGATCAAGTGTCAAATGGTTAGAAATATGAAAATAAATGAAATAAGAAAAATGAGAAGTATGGTTACTCATATATTTTAAATAAGAGAGAAAATTATAAGTGGAGATGAATTAACTTTTGTAGGTGCATTTAAAATATGTTATTGTTGTTTTTTTCCATCTTTCTCGATTTATTTTTTCTTCTCGTTTGTTCTTGACTGTTGCCCGAGTTGTCAACTTATCATCACATACTAATAAAACAATTGCAAATCGAGTTTCTCTTGCAAATCGTGTATGGAGAGCCACTATAATTTTTCAATAAAAAACCAATACTATCGACAATATCAGTAGTGTTTTCTAAAGGTGTTCATGAGGTGGTTTGTTTCAGTTTAGTTGCAAATTTTAACTATCCATCGATAAGTGGGTACTTCATTTTATTGAGACCGAACCGTACTAGGTAAGTACTCGGACATGCGAGTATCCGAATTGAGCGATTACATGCGGTTTTGATCATTTTTAACCATTTTAAAATTAAACCTACATATATATTTTAAATGTAGGTTTAATTTTAAAGGTGTTCATGAGGCGCTTCATTTCAGTTTAGTTGCAAATTTTAACTATCCATCGATGAGTGGGTAGCTCATTTTATCGAGACCGAACCGTACTAGGTGAGTACTCGGACATGCGAGTATCCGAAATGAGTGATTACATGCGGTTTTGACCATGTTTAACTATTTTAAGATTAAACCTACATGTATATTTTACATTGTTCGGTTTAGATAACCGCAGATCTTTGAAAGCAAAAAACGAAACAGAACTGTGACGAGCCTTTATATATATATATATATATATATATATATATATATATATATATATATATATATATATATATATTTGGTTTCTACGATTATCGTCTTGTTGAGGTTTCGGGTTAAGCTAGTCAGCTCGATTTGTCAATTTCTTATTTTTAACACCCTGAGTGGTTGTCATAAGTTAATGTTTGTTTATATATATATATATATATATATATATATATATATATATATATATATATATATATATATATATATATATATAAATATTCTAATCCGATTTAGATTTTCAAGATGGCAACAATATAAGAACTATGAACTCAAATAATCTTTGGTTTGTTTTGAGTATATTGATGACTTGATGTTTAAAATTTGTAGATTTATTTATTTTTTTTCATTTTTGGTAAAGGCCTTCCACCCGGTAAAATATATTATATCAAAAAACAATTAAGTACAATAGAATGTAGCTAAAATACAACATTAACTTCAATCAAATGCTTGAACAGCCACTAAATCATTCATGACAGGTCATAAATGATTCAACTAGCTACGCACAACTAAAAAACCAAAACAAAACCAAGTATAAACTAAGACACATCAACCTTTATGCTAACCAAAGGAAAAACAACCTACCCAAGCCTAATGTCATGGATGGTAACAGCCTTTAGTTGGGTCGTAGATAGACCACAATCATCAAAGTAATCATCATCATAATCATTGTAGTTACATTTACCATCTTTCCATTGCTCCAAAAGACTCCTCTCGTTCCCTCCACTACCGAAATAATTAGTCTCGTTAGGATATTCCAGAACTTCATCTTCGCGCTATCAGAATCAACCACATTACCAACCTTAGAGAATGGGTTACCCACCTTGGTTGAAGAAGTACACGTAGAGGAAGAGATACTAGGCTTAGTAGCCGCAACCTGCTCCTTCTTTTTCAAATCAACCTTTTTTAAAGGTTTACCATCATAATCCACAATAGTAACTTTCCCCTCAATAATTAGCTTCCTGATGAGTGTGTAAATACTCATCATTTTTGTCCCATCTGAACGGCAAAAACATTTAAAAACACTCAGAAATGCTTCAAAATACAGAAAATATCCTTGAATTATGTTTTTATCTGTTTCATGTGCAAAGATTTAAAAATGGAGTGAAAACGAACATTTTTGGAGTTGACTCGGTAATAATTGTGCATTTGATCAAGTGAAGACGAAAGTCAAAGTCAACCCCAAAAACACCAAAATGACACAAGTGGTCCCTGGAAATAATTTTCTGAATTGGCATGATTAGTCCTTGGATTTTCAGCATTGTACAACTTTGGTCCCTTAAATTAAACCAAATCCAATTCTAATCCTAAAAATTCTAATCCTAAATATTAAACCCAATCCATCCCAGTTATTAACCCAGCCCACAACAAAGTACCCAAGCCCACAACAAATTACCCAAGCCCAAACATAAACCCAAATACCCAACCCGACCCTTAGCTAACACCCAAAGTTTGACCCCAGTCAAACTCTTCTTCCATACCACCCAACCCGCCAAACCAATACCACCATCTCCACCGCCTTATCCCTGCAATACCACCACACCTCACCCTTCCACCTATCCCACTTCACCTAACAAACCAAAATACATTTAATGCTTCTTCCCCAGTACAATCCATAAGAGATAGTGGATTTTTCCACTATCTCAATTTTGATGCCAAATTCAGAATTAAAGGCTGAGATCATTTGAAGCTAATCCAAGGGTGCAGAATGGATCAGAGGAAGATAACAAGCAAATCCCACTTTATTTTAGTATAAATAGAGCAACAATGTAGCTTGTAAAAAGCAAGTAGTTAATGTAGCATAATCGTATTTCATATTCAGTAGTTGCAATCTTGTAATTTTCGAATTCCAGTTATTAATACAAGTTCAATTCAGTCAATATAATTTTATTTCAATCACTTGTGTTCTAAATTTCAAGTATGCTAAGTTTCAAAGTAGTCTGTTAACTAGAAATAAGTTATTAAGTTGTAAGAACCAATCAAAAGGCCACAAACACCCTTGCTATAAGCTTATGAAAGCTTTTCATAGCTTTGTGTAAGCTTATATTAGAAATAATCTGTTCTAAACTCAAGAAATGAAGAAAGTCAACAGAAGTCAAAGTATTGGTCAAATAAGCTACTGAGTGAATTAAGCTGTTCTTGGAAGCTTTTTCTGGGTTTCTAGCTTGTGTTAACAAGCTAGGAGTTATTCTGATCATTAGTTCTTTGTTTCATAAGTTTCTCTCAGTTGTAAGCTTTTTCTCAATTTTAGCTTAATTTCTATTTTAACTGTACTAGTGCTTATCTTTAGCTTATTGTGTTGTTTTTCTGCTTATTAATAGTTTCTAATCATATTTGATCTATTCTATCAGTCTTAAATAGCTTTTATTTCATTTTGCTAAAAAAAACCTTTAAAAAGTCAAAATTAGCCAAATATAGTATAGCTTGTTAAACTGCTTATTTCTGTTTTAAAAGTTGCTTAATAGAGTTAAACTAAGTTAGTTAATAAGTAAAAACTAGAAATTATAAGTTAAACTAACCTGTGCTAGTTAAAGAACCAACACATAACTCCAAAGATGGGTGTTTGGTTTAAGCAGGTCAAATAGTCAAACCTGTGTGTTACTGTGCATTTACCCAAAGTCCAACTTTGTACTAACCTAAATAAGCCATAATAAGCTATTCCTGAGTTTTGATTAGCCATTTAGATAGATAATCTAGTTTTGAGCAGTATGAGTTAATTTCAGTCCATATAAAGTCCAAATAAGCCAACTTAAGCCACAAGCTTATTTGGCCCTTATTTTTGGTTTCTCTGTGGTCTTTTAGGTCTATTTAGTAAGTACTCAAAAGCCTAGGTGTAGTCTCTTTGATCTGCACAACTCTGCATTAGCAGACTCAGTATATACTGAGCAGACCAACTGTTTATCTCAGCTTATTTGTGGCTTATCTAGATAAGCTGAGGCCTTGAATTTTGGTTTGCTTATAGGTCATAGTACTGGCTTTAAGATTCTGTGCTTGGATTCCACTTCATAGCTTATTTAAATAGCTTAAATTTGGTCTGCAAATTCCCCCATTTCCCTGCCCTGAGCCTGCACAAATCTCAGTTGATAAACACCACCTGATCTAGTGCTACTGTTCAAGTGCTTATCTGCTTATTCCCATTGCTTGTTTGATCATATTAAGTTGTTTCATGCTTGATTAAGTTGTTTAAACTAGTCCTGAGCCTTTGGTAAATTTTTGAGCTTTTTAGCTTATTTTTGGGCTTATTCCCAAACTGCTTATTAGCCCATCTGCTTATTAGGGTTTAGATAACTTATAATTTTATTTTTCATAGACTTAGAATATTAATTTAGACTTAACCTGAATTTTTCAGATTTTTCCTAAGTCATTTACTATTTTTAATCCTTTTTATTAGTTTTAATAGTAATTAATTCATAATAAATTAAATAATAATCAGAAAAATATAATTCTTTTTTCTAAATTTTATTTTATTATTTAGGATTTAATAAAAATAAAATTAGACTTGTAGGATTAGTTTTCTAATATTTCACTTTTTAGTCCCGTTTTAGAATTCCCGTTACGCGTTTTTAGTTTAAATTAGTTTGTGCTTTATTTTCCTTTGTATATTTGTTTTTCATATATCAATTAGAATTAAAAAAGCAAAAATTCCATATTCCATATCATCAGTCACTCTAATCCAAACTTTCAACGTTTGCCCATTCCAGCCTCGTTGGGAAACGATCCGGGTAATCACTTACCTGGTTTCACACTACACACACAAACGTGAGTTTTTGCAAGTATCCTTTTTCACAAAGGGGTTATTTGTATTTATTCACGTGTATCCGTCTGCATATTATTTATATATACGTTTTAGCACGGATCACTTCCCAATTTTCTCAACAATATGGATAGTACTAGTGCTACCGTAGGGGTCGTCTCCATAACTTTCCCTCCAACTTTCTAATAAACTCTTCTTCCCCCACCTTCATTTCCACCCTTAGAAGAACTAGCAACAACAGGTATACCAGATGCTAAAAAACTAGCCATATCATTTTGGCAATCAAGAACCTCATCATCACTATCTTCTTCAGCCACCTTAGTTACATTCTTATTACCAAACTCCAAATCAGCCCCATCCTTAGGAGAAACACTTGTTGCACAAGGAATACCATTATCATCAGTATCGGCCATATCAAGAGCATCAAATGGGTTCGATGTAGCAATAATCGTCCCACTCGTACTTGCCACCTTATTGATTTTCTCCTTAGTAGCATACGGCTTCTTCGAAACAGGTACATACTTCCGCTTAAGGTTTGAAGGGCTAAATTTGGCCCCTTTACCCACATCAATACTACGAAACTGCTTTTTTTGATGCATTTGAACTCCAACCTTCTTTCCTTTATCCTTACGATTCCTTACCTCAGTGAAACCATCATCAGTCTTTTTCAAAGTAGTAGAAGCTTTTGCTGCCACATTAATGTCACTACGAAGAACCTCCTTAACACATTTTGGACACTTGATACGATCATGCCCAAAAACTTTACACACATCACAATGAGGAGGCGACCATTCATATTCAACTCTAATGATTTCCGTAGTATAACCACTATCATCCTCATTAGGAAATTGAAGACTTACACTTTTACTACAACAATAAAATCGTCTGCCAGGGTTATATGGTGTCCATGAAATTTTGATGATGGCTTCTGATCAACAGTGGTTGCATCTCACCATTGATTCATCAGTGTGTGTTTCTGAGTGTGTTTTAGGGAAGCATCGAACCAGGAAATGAAAATATAGTATATAAAACTATTAGGCATTTAGGTAATGACTATACTACCCCCCACATCGACCACTTTCTGCGGGGACGTGTGGGTCCCAGCTCTTTTTTAGCCGGTCAAAGATTGTCCGACGTGGCAATAACTTTCTGCGGGGACATGTCCCCGTAGAAAACTAAAAAAATTAAGTAAAAATTAATTAATTCTGTAATTATAAATGGTTTTCTGCGGCGACTAGTCCCCGAGGAAAAGATTTTAAATATTTTCGAAATATGTTTTTGCGGTGACTTGTCCCCGCAGAAAATCTTTTCTATGTTTTCGAAATACTTTTCTGCGGGGACAAGTCCCCGCATAAAAGGTTTTTATATAAATCTTTTATTACTTTTTGCGGGGACATGTCCCCGCAAAAAGTGCCTGACCCATTTTGCAGCAAATTGCTGCAAAATGGGTCATTCCAGGTTTTTGCCGCAAATATGTGCAGCAAAAACCTACCAAATGCAGGTTTGTATGCCAAAACCTGCTGTTCTCATTTCACAAAATTCGCCAAAGTAACAATTTCGCCAACAACACGATATTAAAACCAAATTCGCTAAACATATATACAACAACACCAATTTCAAACAAAATTCACTAAAAATAATATTAATCCAACTGCCCTAAACAATCCAAATTCGCTAAACATAATCATATGAATCCTAATTTGCCAAAAACGGTTCAAAAACCGTGATCCACACAAAATGTCCAACAACCCAAAAAATAAGCTAGCGAGGAACAGTTTAGTGGGAATCCTAAGACATAATAATCAATCTAAATCTACACAATATGTCCAACAACCCAAAACAAACATAAAGTGACCCATCCGACCCATACATGCCTAATCCCCATTCTCCCCACCATCCCCATTACCCCCACTACCCCCAGCTCCCCCACTACCCTCCCCTGCAGGTCTAGACTCACCCGGCGTCGGAGTCTGGGATCCTGATGTCCCCGCCAATCCTGCTAGCTCCTGAGGAAAGCCCGGCTGTCTCCTCGCCCAACTCAGAAGCATCTCCAGCGTGTCCCCTTGCCGCGCCACGGTCTCGCGCAGTGTGGACGAGGAGGCTTCCTGACGAGCTCGTGAGGCACTCAGAGTCGGCCTGTGACCACCTCCTGGTAAAACTGGACCTACGCCAGGAATATGTCCCCTCTGTTTGCCACCGAGAACCTGGCTCAAGATCTCCGTATCTGTCATGCGCGTCCCGGAGGAGGTGCTCTCTGACCGAAGCTGGACCATCTGATTCTGTTTAGTTACAAAAAAACAAGAAAAGTAATATATAAGTCGTGATTTATTATATTGCATTAATGTTGGTGAGTTTTTGGAAATAAATTATACTTACGTAGCTGGATTCGGCGGTCTCAGACTCCCAGGCGCCATCTCTGGTATGAGTGTGTCTATACATGTCTATATAGTCTCGAGTATCCTCAGAGTCGGGGTCAGGGGAGCTCAACTGTTTATAAATAAAATCAATCAATACTCACCCAACACTATATATATAAATAAAATTATTAAAAAGTGTCTTACAAAGTTATCAGCTATGACTGCCAAAGAATGAGATCCATGAAGTGTCGTAGTCTTCATTTTCTTCCTATTTTCGCTGTTGATCTTCCCGATCTTTAACTTATCCGGGTCGATCCAATGCTGAATCTGCTTATAATAATAATAATAATAATAATAATAATAATAATAATAATAATAATAATAATAATAATAATAATAATAATAATAATAATAATAATAATAACAATAATAATAATAATAATAATAACAACAACAACAAAGTATGTGTCGATCCAGAAATTTACCTGCTTCTCCCATTGATCTTCCGCCATGTTCTCGGGACGGTTTGCCCTGATATCGTCCAGTTTATCGAGCCCACCTTGGTCTGTAAAATGTTTCTTCTTGTGCTTGAATTTTTGGTCATTGTATATCTTTCTCAAGTAAGCTTCGATACTAGTCACAATATTCTCTCCATCTGGACCGGCAAGGTGGGGGGCGAGATCAAAGTAATGCTGCAATAAAATATAATTAAAATAAATATACAAATTTAAATAAAGAGACAAATTTAAATAAATAAACACAATTAAAATAAATAAACACAATAATTAAAAAAATAAAAGATAAAAAAAAAACTTACATTGAGCTGAGAATCCACGTGTGCCTTCGAGGCCTCTGAAACATCATCCCACGTATCGTGATACAGTGGAACGGTGTCCCGTACCAAGGTCCCGACAAAGCTCGAGTACCACGCAGCGTGAGGGCCCACATGCTCCCACATGCCTTTAGCATTCTTTCTATATCTGATAGAGACTGGGCGGCCCGTGTCATTCCGCATGGCGATTAATGCTGCGTTCTTGGAGGGACCACGAACCACCTTCCCGTTTTTCCCGATTTTTGACCCAGGCTTCGTCGGCTTAGGCCTGGGAGCTCTCGAACTAGAGCCTGCAAGTAATCAAATTAAAGTGATGGTGACATAAAATAACAAGTTATCAATTTCAAATAATGATCAAGTTTAATTAAAATAAAGGAGAAATTCTTACGCTCGCAATTTGTGCCTATCCTCCTCGCCGGACCCCGGGGTGGCTCGTGACCCCCATCACCACCATGGCTTGTAGCTATAACATCCGCCATCTGTACTAGAACATAGAAATTAGTGAAGAAACACATATACGCATATATACACACACATTCAAATAAATAACAATATAAACCAAAAAAGATAATAACAAATAATCAAATAAATAAATAAATAAACACATTTAACAACTCGATAACAATTTCATTAAAATAAGTGTCGTTTAACAAATTACAATTTGAGATCAATCTCCTACATCACTAAGATAAAAATCATCATTATTAGTGCCAGCTTCATCTTCACCATCAACGTGGTCTTCATGATCAGATGCTAAATCATGAGGAATGTGGTCATCATAATCAATATCATCGTCGTCGTCGACATCAGTGATAATTGGTGCTGGTGGTGCCTCAACTTCCGCTGGCTGGACATATATATCTATGGTGCTATAATTCAAGTTTTCCAACTCAGCAGAGAGTGTGACATGTGATGAGTTGTTGTCATGTACAACATCTTGATTGTCTTCTACCACGATTATATCCGGGTTCCAAATCTTTCGATGATAAGAATCTTGGACGGCCTTCCAACTACCACGTTTACCCGAGAAATCAAGGTAAAAGACTTGTGTTGCTTGTGTTGCAAGAATGTATGGTTCATTTTGAAACGATACACGGTCTGTCATAATTTGTGTAATGTTATTTCTATATGTACAACGTTTTATGCGACCCTCGTTATTAGTGTCGAACCATTTGACTTTGAACAGCACAACCTTGAACGGAACATACAAAAACTCGAGAATTTCTTCAAGCTGGCCATAATACATTCCTCCGCTAGGATTAGGAGTTGAAATTCCGCTGTTTTGAGTTGAACGACATAAATCACGGTCGTGTACGATAAACTTCACACCGTTGACTACGCAAGAGTCGACTGAGACTGCAGTCCATGCTGGTCCACAAGCCAAAGCGAATAACTCGGAAGTACAACTTGGGTCATTCTTTACTTTTAATTCACGAATCTACGAAAAAGTTAAGAATAGATATAGATGAGTAATAGTCGTTATTTTTACAGGGTAATACATACAATAAGTCTACCTTGCTCCCAAACCAGCCAGGAAATCCTTCTTGTATATCATTGCCAGGAAATGCCCTGTAAACGTTCATGATATTAGAATAAGTCGTCGAATAATAACTCACGTAAAACACATTTTGAAATAAAACGCGTACCTCTCGTACTCGTTCACGTACGGGTCGATTTCATCACTGTTGTGTAGTACATACCATACTACTTTCTTCATTGTGTCTGGTTGAACCCGGATCAATGATTGCTTGCCATTCAGTTTACCTATTGATCGAAACACCTGAAATTGACTTGTTGGGCTTGGACCGTCCTTATTCCGGTCAGGACGATTAAATCTCGTCTCAACACCCTGAAAATAATGCGAACAGAAAGTTAATGCTTCATCAGCAATATAACCCTCCGCTATTGAACCTTCAGGCTTAGCTTTATTTCTGACATAATTCTTGAGCTTTTTCATGTATCTTTCAAATGGATACATCCACCTCATGTAAACAGGCCCGCCTTCAATAGCCTCTTCGGGTAGATGAATAACCAAGTGAATCATTATGTCAAAAAAAGCAGGAGGATAAATTTGCTCGAAACTGCACAAAATATTGATGAGTTGTTCTTTAGCTTTCAGCATGTCATCCACCATCAAAGTTCGAGCGCATATTTGTTTGAAGAATGAACAAAGCTCGATTATTGGTGTTGCGGTGGTTTGGTCCTTCAAGTAATTTTGAAGTCCAGCAGGAAGCAACCGCTGCATCATTATGTGACAGTCATGAGCCTTCAAGCCTGTTATGTTGCTATCATTGTCGGTCACTTTATGCTTGAAGTTAGATCCGAACCCATCAGGTAGTTTCACACCTTTGATGAATTGACAAAAAAAAAAGAGTAAGTCGTCGAAATGGATACGCGAATAGAATTGGAACAAATAAATTTTGAAATAAAACGCGTACCTTTGATGAATTGACAGAATTGTTTTCTTTCTTCAGCTGTGAAAGAGTACGTGGGATGAGGCTTAGAGCACTTCCCATTTCCTTTGTTGACGAGCCACAACTCTTCACGAATTTGCAAATTTTCTAAGTCTTGTCTTGCCTTGTTGGTGTCTTTCGATTTGTCATTCATTAACAAAGTACCCAACACACTCTCACACACATTTTTTTCGATATGCATGACATCTAAATTGTGTTTTAGTGTAAGAAAAGACCAATACTTTAGCTCGTAGAAAATTGATTCTTTGGTCCAATTCAATTCGAGAACAGGATCACGTTTTTTCTTCGCACCCCCAAAACTTGGATGTTTCCCCGGGGTACGTTTAGGCAATCTCCTAAGTTGATTCAAGATGTCATCACTGGTAAATTTTCTAGGAGGTTGTCTAGGATCATCGTCCCGAGTATAGAATGCCCGTTTATTTTTCCGCCATTTATTGGTCGTTTTTAAGAATCTTCTGTGACCAACATAAGCGGTTTTGCCTAACACGCGAGCAGATGGAGTGTCCATATTACATGTCGGACAAGCCAAGTAACCTTGCCCACTCCACCCAGACAAACTACTTCGAGCGGGAAAGTCATTGATAGTCCATAAAAGCGTTGCTCTCATACAGAATTCAGTGCCAGTGGCAGCATCCCTAGTCATGACTCCATCTTTCCATAGAATCTTTAGGTCTTCAATCAAAGGCCTCAAGTAAATATCTATGTCCTTCCCAGGTGATTTAGGGCCCGGAATTAACAACGTCAACATAAGAGAAGTCTCTCTCATACATATCCAGGGAGGCGTATTGTACATTGTTAATATGACCGGCCACATGCTGTAAGACTGACAAAGGTTGCCGTACGGATTGAAACCATCAGCAGCCAACCCTAATCGGACGTTTCTTTTTTCATAGGAAAATTCTTTAGAATACTTCACGTCAAATTTCTTCCATAATTGACCATCAACCGGGTGTTGCATCTTACCGTCCTCCGTAGACTGCCCAGAAGCATGCCAAGTCATATGTTTTGCAGTGTGGGTCGACTTGTACAAACGCTGTAGTCTAGGAATGATAGGAAAATAACGCAACACCTTGTTAGGAACTTTCTTCCCCAGTGTGTTCTTGTCTTTCCATCTACTAGCATCGCAGATGGGACAATTCTGCAAATCTTCGTTACCCGCCCCCCGATATAAAAAGCAGTCATTTACACAAGCATGTATGGATTCGTATCCTAACCCGATCGTTTTATATGTTTTCTTTATGTCATAGTATGACAATGGGATTTTGTATCCTAGAGCGGGTGGGAAACATTCTTTGAGAAATTTTAGGTTTCGTTAAATGTGGTGTCACTCATTTTACCTTTGACCTTGATGTTCGTAAACTTTGCCATAAAGTCCAATGAAGACATCCAATTACAGCCCGGGTATAGTGGCTCGTTGGCAGTGGCGAGTAACTCTTCAAACTCGTTACGTTGAGGAGTTGGCTCGTTGCTTGTCTCGCCAATATTTCCTTCAGTTGTCTCATTTTGATCGTTATTCGGACAAATATCATGAAGGAACTCGGCCATATCACTCTCATGTTGATTCGTGGTGGGTACTACTGTCTGCTCATCCGGTTCACCGTGATTATACCATTTCGTATAACTTTGGTCCCAACCGTATGACATTATGTGATTAAACAACTCTTCGTATTTTACCCAACCAATGTTATGACAATATTTACATGGACATTTAACATTCCCATCAATATTCACAAAAGACTTGCAATACTCGCAAAAAGCTCTAAGACCTTTTAGAAATTCGCGGCTAGAACGAGGTTTAGAGACCCAACTCTTATCAATTGGCATAACTACGTTTTAATGATGCAATAAATAATTATTTAGAATTAAGCATGTTCAAAAAAATCTACACATAAATACATAAAGGTGGAATCACGAGTTGTGCGTTTTGTTCACCTAATCCAACTATGGAAGGCAATCCTAACCCACTCTTTGAATGTTGCGTCTCATACATGAATGCGTATAACTGAATTTACTATTTGAAAAAATTTCGGCAGCATTTCCCCTCAACTCCCCAAATATGTGCATTAAAGACATATTCGTAGGAGTAAAGGGGAAACACTGTCGAAATTTTCACAAATAGTAAATCAATTATACGCAGTCATATCCTAAATGAGACAAAACATTCAAAAAGCAGTCCCAAACAGGGGACTTTCCGAAATTAATTTCTAATAAATTAATTTCGGACGGGTTTTCTATGGGATGATTAACTTCGGACGGGGACTTTCCGAAATTAATCACTAAATTCCTAAAATCATTTATAATAGTCTAACACAATCAAATACCATTCAATACTAACATATTCGTAGCTAACATAATGATTCATATATAAAATTACTTAGACCATTCGATACTAACATATTTGTAGCTTATGAAATTATAAGCCCACAAGTCTCCAAATAAGCAAGAAAATTGAAGCTTATGAAATATAAGCCGAAATCAAATAAACTCATAACATGTCCTAGTTATATAAGCCGAAATCAAATAAACTCATAACACAATTTAATCAATATAAACTTTTGGCGGCGACATGTCCCCGGTAAAATATAAAAAAAAAAAAAAAAAAAAAAAAAATACAGAATACCTCGGTTACGTGGTCTCGGCTTTTTGGTTCTCGGCTTCGGGTCTCGGCTTCGGGTACGGCTCAGCAGCTACTCACCAAAAAAAATTAAAGAAATTAACATATAAAAAAATAATAATAATAAAGAAATTAACAAAACTAAAATTACTCACCCACCAAAAGAATAAAATTAAAAAAAAATTAAAAAAATATAACGAAAAAAAAAATTACTCACTCACCAAAGAATTAAACGGGAATGAGAGGAGGAGGGGGAAAGAATTAAATGGGAGAGGAGGCGGAGGGAAGAATTAAACGGCCGGGAGAGGAGGGGGAGGAGATGGTGCACAGTGGTGCGAGTGTGGTGGTGGTGGTGGTAGAGATGTCACAGTGGTGCGAGTGTGGTGGTGGTGGTGGTAGAGATGTCACAGTGGTGCGAGTGTGGTGGTGGTGGTGGTAATGGAGATGGTGGTGTTGTGGTGGATCGAGATGGTGCTGTGGTGGATCTAGCAGAAGAGAAGCAGTAGCAGAAGCTTGTGTGTGTGTGTGTTTTTTTTTTTTTTTTTTTTCTAAGTGTTAGATCTGATCTAAAAAAGGGATAAATTTTTGTTTTTACTTTCTGCGGGGACATGTCCCCGCGGAAAGTAAAAAAAATTTCGCCAATAACTCTGGCGGGATAAAGCAAATAATAAGAGGGAAAATTATTTTTTTTTTGGTAAAACTTTCTGCGGGGACATGTCCCCGCAGAAGGTAATTTTTATAACGAATATTAATTCTTTTAAATTTAACTAAAAAATTTCTAAATCATATTTTATTAATTTAAAACTTTTTAAAATTATTTATGTCACTTTTACCGAACGAGCCGAGATGTTATGGTTGTATATGAGATGTTTAACGAACGAGCCGAGATGTTATGGTTGTACACGAGATGTTTAACGAACGAGCCGAGATGTTATGGTTGTACACGAGATGTTTAACGAACGAGACGAGATGTTATGGTTGTACACGAGATGTTTAACGAACGAGCCGAGATGTTATGGTTGTACACGAGATGTTTAACGAACGAGCCGAGATGTTATGGTTGTACACGAGATGTTTAACGAACGAGCCGAGATGTTATGGTTGTACACGAGATGTTTAACGAACGAGCCGAGATGTTATGGTTGTGCACGAGATGTTTAACGAACGAGCCGAGATGTTATGGTTGTGCACGAGATGTTTAACGAACGAGCCGAGATGTTATGGTTGTACACGAGATGATTGAACGAATAATGATTGATTTGAATTATACTAAGGAATAAAAATGAAAAGTGTTTAATAATAAAAAGAACTTTAAATAAGCCAAATGGCTTAAATAGAAGCTATCACTTATTTTCTAATTGATTTTTCTAGATTTTATATCTACAAAGGTAAAATAAAATGGAAATGAGTAACGAACGAGCCGAGATGATACGGTTGGACACGAGATGTTTAACGAACGAGCCGAGATGTTATGGTTGTACACGAGATGTTTAACGAACGAGCCGAGATGATACGGTTGTACACGAGATGTTTAACGAACGAGCCGAGATGTTATGGTTGTACACGAGATGTTTAACGAACGAGCCAAGATGTTATGGTTGTACACGAGATGTTTAACGAACGAGACGAGATGTTATGGTTATACACGAGATGTTTAACGAACGAGCCGAGATGTTATGGTTGTACACGAGATGTTTAACGAACGAGCCGAGATGTTATGGTTGTACACGAGATGTTTAACGAACGAGCCGAGATGTTATGGTTGTACACGAGATGTTTAACGAACGAGCCGAGATGTTATGGTTGTACACAAAATGTTTAACGAACGAGCCGAGATGTTATGGTTGTACACGAGATGTTTAACAAACGAGCCGAGATGTCCCCGCCAATAAATGTAATTTACCGTTTTCGTAAATTCTTTTGGCGGGGATATGTCCCCGCCAATAAATGATATACCTTATCCTCTTTAATATCAAAAATATCTTATCCACAACTGCAAAAAAATATCTTATCCACAACTGCAACAAAATCCACAACTACCAAAATCCTCTTTATATTCTCTCACTCTCTCATCCCACATTACTACCAAATTAAATCCACAACTGCAACAACATCACCTCCTTCATCCCTCATCACCACCCGATAACACCAAACCTCTTATCTTCACACCAATTGCAAAATCAGAGATGGATCGATATAATCCTTTTATGTGTAATTGTGGAGCAGGAAATATAAAAAAAAGAACATCACATCAGCCAGATACATTTGGATGTGAATATTATGCATGTCCTTTTTCGAAGGTGAACAATTATACATTTCTTATTTATGTAAATATACAAAAAATCATATAATTACATTATTTATGTGGCAGCCAAGACAAAAAGATCATGGATGTGGTTACTTTATGTGGAAGAGTGATTTTGATGAGCAGTTACGAGTAACCTCGTCTGCTTCAACATCTCACGGTTCTGGATCTGCACCAACAAGGTGCTCAAACTGTAATGAAAAAGATCTTAGGATAAACATGCTGGAGGCACAAAAGCAGGTGCTTGAGACAAGAGTAAGGGTACTGGAGGCAAGACTTGAAATGGCAACGAATCACGACGACCCCAACCACGCATGTCAGTCGGCTGCAATACTCCGTGAGCTGTTGGGTGACATGGACAATCTTCATATGTAATGTTGTTCTCCAAACAGGGACGTTTGGTTTATGTTGTTGTTGTTGTTGTTGTTTCTGTTGTTGCTGTTGTTGTTGTTGTTGTTGTTGTTGTTGTTGTTGTTGTCCAAACATGGCCGTTTGGTTTATGCTGTTTAATAAAATTACTTCTGATGATGTTGTTGTTGCTGTGAAAATTTAAGTGTCCATCAAGATTCAACCATAAGGGGCCGTTTGGTTTATGTTGTCCAAACAGGGCCGTTTGGTTTATGCTATCCAAACAGGGGTGTTATGGTTATACACGAGAACCATAACGAAACAACTCAAACTAAACAACTCAACAACCAAACGAAACAACTCAAACTAAACAACTCGACAACCAAACGAAACAGATCAAACGAAACAACCCGTTTATTTTATTTAAAACACGCAAGAGTTCTCAAACTAAACAACTCGACAACCAAACGAAACAACTCAAACTAAACAACTCAACAACCAAACGAAACAACTCAAACTAAACAACTCGACAACCAAACGAAACAGATCAAACGAAACAACCCGTTTATTTTTTTTTGCGGCTACTTCCCGCTTTGCTGGAACTCGCACCATCTTTTCCCTTCCTTGCTCTCATTTCCTTGATAGCAGCTTGAGCTTCAGCAGCATCTAGCTCTTCCAAATACTCTCTATAGTACGGCTTTCTCCTCAACCATTCCAGAATCTTGTCTCTCTGCCACGGTGCACAGTTCGCATAAGAACCATATTCATCAAAAATTTCCCAGCCCCAATGAAGTATAATTTCATTATACAGGAGCTCGTGTGATAAAGCCTTTGACCATTCCTGTTCCGGCGTTAAACCATCCATTGTTATGTGTGTTTTTTTGTGAGAATTTACGTGTTTTGTGATAAATTCATTATACGATATATATAAGTAAAAAATTGGCGGGGTAAAAGGAAAATTTGGCGGGAATACTTTCGGCGGGGACATGTCCCCGCCAAAAGACAATAAATTTTCGCGGTAATGAACTTATCTTTTTGGAGCCAAAATGTTTAAAGTTTTCAGCGGGGATATGTCCCCGCGAAAAATTAAAAATATACATCTTTGTTTTCGGCGGGGACATGTCCCCGCCGAAAGACAGAGCGGGAAAAAAACGCGGGAAGAATTAAGCGCTCTAATTTTGGTCAAACTTTGGCCAATATGTTAAAGACTTTCGGCGGGGACATGTCCCCGCGGAAAAGTCGCGTTGAAAATTTTATAACTGGTCAGCGAGACTTTGCGCCAGCTCAGCAATTTTTTGTCGTTTAGCGAGTTTCGGCGGGGACAATGGTGTCCCCGCCGAAACCACTGTCGCCCTTCCTCTCTTTTGTTGTAGTGAATGACTATACTACCCCCCACATATTAGCCACGTCACAGTTATTAATGGTCAACTGACGGAAAACCCGGTCAAGGGACCAAACACGTTACGGGTCAAAACTACAGGGACTGGATCCGGGAAAAAAAAGTTTAGGGACGATTTTCGTTAAACCCGGTAAACCACAGGGATGATTTATGACATTTACTCTAAAGGTTATGATTAACAAAATCTTTAATTATTAATGACACGCCTGTACTTTTCCTTAAGCCATTATTTACGTACAAAATCTAAACCATTAACGCCATACAATTGAATATGACAAATTTTTTTTCTGCATGGATCATTTTCCTTTCTTTATTTGGAAGGAGAAGTCAATATAAACACATGCATGCAAATATAGAATAAAAGTTTATTAACGATAATAACACCCCGAAACGAATTTTTTATAATAACTTCTTTATTTTGTGATTTGTGACAAGTATTAATTAACTTTCTTTTAGCTTGTAATGTCAACTAATAATGTACAGTTTCTTAGATAAATTGGTCAATTCGAGAAATTTAAATATCTTTTTACTACTTGAAAAAAAAAAAAAAAAAAAAAAAAAAAAAAAAAAAAAAAAAGGTAAACACCAAAACAATCGAATGTACTTAGAATTGATCGAACACTTTATATATATATATATATATATATATATATATATATATATATATATATATATATATATATATATATATATATATATAATCGATGGAAATAAATAATGTTCAAAACAAATACAAATTTGATATACATCGACAAATCACTACAACAAAAGCATGTATTTTGGGTCCAGGAAAAAAATTGGGTCGACATTGTCGACCCATATGTCGACAATGGCCCACATGGTTTTCAACAAAAAAGTCAGCCATTGACTTTACACATTTGGCACGACAATGTCGTGCCAAATATTACCACCAATTTTTTTTCCCGGAAAATTAAAAGATCCCGCCAAAAACAAATGCTAAAACATTTTTTTAAAACAAATGGCACGACAAAATCGTGCCAAATCTTTTTTCTTAATTTTTTTTAATTCAGATTTTATTTTAAAATATATATTAACACTTTTCTATATATTATTAAAACTAAAAACTTTATATATACAATTAAAAACTTTTATAAAATTAAAAAAATTTCTACTATATAATTAAAATTAAAAACTTTATATTTACAATTAAATATTTTTATAAAATTAAAAAAATTTCTACTATATAATTAAAATTTAAAGCTTTATATTTACAATTAAGTACTTTTATAAAATTAAAAAAAAAAATATATTTAATTTAAGTACTTTTATTTAAAAAAAATACACATTCAAAGCATTGTATAGAGCTCTTTAGTCATCTCGGCTTATTCGTGTAAAAAAAATAAACTGCTTTACGCCCGGTGAGACATTGTGGTTAACACTTGGCCCATGGTGAGGACAACATAAACCAAACGGCCCCTTATGGTTGAATCTTGATGGATACTTAAGTTTTCACAACAACAACAACATCATTGGAAGTAATTTACCAAACAGCATAAACCAAACAGTATAAAGTACGTTCGACATCAGTTTTCACAACAACAACAACATTTTATTAAACAACAACAATAACACAACAAACAACAACAACAATAACAACAACAACAACAACAACCTACATACGAAGATTTCCCATACCACCTACCATGTCATCATATAGGTCGTGAAATAAGGCAGCTGAATCAGTTGTGTGTTTGTTTGGATGCATATACACTTCTAACATTTTATTGAGTACCATTATCTGGTGATTCAGTTTGATGCAGTTTGAGCACTCTGTATTTTCAGGACTTGATGTTGAAGGTCCTGCAGTGTAATGAGTTGGAGTTATGGATGACCTTGCAGAATGAGTTGGAGGCGTTGAAGCTCCAACAGAAGCGGTCATTTTGGCTAGTCGTTCCTCCTTCCATAAAAAAAAATCGCATCCATACTCCTTTGTCCCACCCTGTTAAAGAGTAAAAACTATTATTTTTAACAACTAACCAAATTATTTAAATAACACACAAAAAAAGTATGTAATTGTTCACCTTGGATAAAGGACACGCATAGTATTGTTGACCACGGGAGTGAGGTCGATGCGATTGTCGCAAAATTACGTCTCCTCGTCCACAAGGACAAGCAAAAGCTTCAAATTCCGCCATCTTCACCATGATAACAGTGTGTGTTTGTGGTTGTGAGGACTTGAGAGTGTATAATGTGTTTGTGTGGTTAAGAGCAGATCAGCTAACTGTTATATATGGTAAAATTTTGGCGGGTTTGGTGGGAAGTTTTGGTGGGAAAGTTTTGGTGGGAAGTTTTGGTGGGAAAGTTTTGGTGGGAAGTTTTGGTGGGAAGTTTTGGTGGGAAAGTTTTGGTGGTAAAATTTTGGCGGGTTTGGTGGGAACCATAACATCTCGGCTCGTTCGTTAATCATCTCGTGTGTAACCATAACATCTCGGCTCGTTCGTTAAACATCTCGTGTGTAACCATAACATCTCGGCTCGTTCGTTAATCATCTCGTGTGTAACCATAACATCTCGGCTCGTTCGTTAAACATCTCGTGTGTAACCATAACATCTCGACTCGTTCTTTAAACATCTCGTGTGTAACCATAACATCTCGGCTCGTTCGTTAATCATCTCGTGTGTAACCATAACATCTCGGCTCGTTCGTTAAACATCTCGTGTGTAACCATAACATCTCGACTCGTTCTTTAAACATCTCGTGTGTAACCATAACATCTCGGCACGTTCGTTAATCATCTCGTGTGTAACCATAACATCTCGGCTCGTTCGTTAAACATCTCGTGTGTAACCATAACATCTCGGCTTGTTCGTTAAACATCTCGTGTGTAACCATAACATCTCGGCTCGTTCGTTAAACATCTCGTGTGTAACCATAACATCTCGGCTCGTTCGTTAATCGTCTCGTGTGTAACCATAACATCTCGGCTCGTTCGTTAATCGTCTCGTGTGTAACCATAACATCTCGGCTCGTTCGTTAATCATCTCGTGTGTAACCATAACATCTCGGCTCGTTCGTTAATCATCTCGTGTGTAACCATAACATCTCGGCTCGTTCGTTAAACATCTCGTGTGTAACCATAACATCTCGGCTTGTTCGTTAAACATCTCGTGTGTAACCATAACATCTCGGCTCGTTCGTTAAACATCTCGTGTGTAACCATAACATCTCGGCTCGTTCGTTAATCGTCTCGTGTGTAACCATAACATCTCGGCTCGTTCGTTAAACATCTCGTGTGTAACCATAACATCTCGGCTCGTTCGTTAATCGTCTCGTGTGTAACCATAACATCTCGGCTCGTTCGTTAATCATCTCGTGTGTAACCATAACATCTCGGCTCGTTCGTTAAACATCTCGTGTGTAACCATAACATCTCGACTCGTTCTTTAAACATCTCGGCTCGTTCGTTAAACATCTCGTGTATAACCATAACATCTCGGCTCGTTCGTTAATCATCTCGTGTATAACCATAACATCTCGGCTCGTTCGTTAATCATCTCGTGTATAACCATAACATCTCGGCTCGTTCGTTAATCATTTTTAATTTATTCATTTATAATTAATTTAAATCATTTTTAATTTATTTAAATAATTTATAACAAATTTAAATTATTTTTAATTTATTTGATAATAATTATTTTTAATTTATAAGTTAAAGGGAAATATAAAAAAAAAAAAAAAAAAAAAAAAATACGGTATTAAATATGGCACGACATTGTCGTGCCATATGTTTACCTCCAAAATTTCCACAAAAATTAAAAGGCCCCGCCAAATTAAAGTGGAAGGAAAAAAAAAATAAGCAAATTTGGCACGACAAAGTCGTGCCATTTGTAATTTCACAAAAAAATTAAAGCCCCCGCCAAAGTGAAAAGCTAGGGAAAAAAATATAAGTAAATTTGGCACGACAAAGTCGTGCCAAATGTAACAACCACTCACCACTCTTATCTCTCTCTAACTTTACCAAACTCATCTCCTTCAATTCATCTAAAAAAAAAAAAACGCAGCAAATAAAGAAAAAAATAACTCATCTCCTTCAATCCAGCCTCCT
>CP139504.1:380753407-380835907 GCA_021014915.2 Artemisia tridentata subsp. tridentata | reverse complement strand
TGCTCATCTGAATCTGTTTGTATCTCTTTCGTAGATCCGTGAAAAGAGCGTGGCAAAAGACCCAAGCTGTAGTCCCGAGTTATTCTCTTTGGCATGTGGACCTTCATCGTGTGCATTTTCATACCCTGCTTGCGTAGTTAACGGTGTGAAGTTTTTGGTGCATGAGCGCGATAAACTTCATACCACTCAATGCAGTGGAGTTTCAACACCCGGGCCTGATGGAGAAATCTATTATGGTCAACTGGAGGAAATTCTGGAGCTCGATTATTTGGGCGACCGAAAGGTTGTGTTGTTTCGGGTTTTATGGTTCGACACCCGTAACCCTAATAATAACCCTACGGCACGCTCTAGGCGTTCTTACATTGAACATGGCATACGCCATATTTTGACTGATAAGGATGCTTTTAGAAATCAACAATACATTCTTGCGACACAAGCAACACAAGTCTTCTACCTTGAAGACCCTGCTAGACGACCACCTAATTGGAAGGTCGTCGAAGATGTTCATCATCGGAAGATCTGGGATCGGGATGTAGTAGATTCTAATCAAGATGTTATACATGGTAGCAGTTCATCAGATGTTGCATTGTCTGTTGGTTTGCCTGGTTTGGAGTCTGCGAATTTGAGTGTAAATCATGAATCAACAGAAGTGGACGCCCCACCAAATGATGCTGAAGAAGATGCTGATTTTGATAATAATGAAGATGATTTCGTTGCTCATGTCCTTGATGATGATGATGTTTACGTGTCTGATGATGATGAAGTGAACCCAACGATTGTTGTTGAAGAAGTTTTATCTAGCGATGATTCGGATGATGACAATTCTTCTTAATTTGTAATTTGAATGAAATTGTTACTATATGTTTAAACGTGTTCCTTTTATTTGAATGAAATTGCATGTTATGTTATGTTTAAATGTGTATATTTATATGAATGTGTGTATTAGTATTAATTGGTCCACGAAATTGTGTGTTCTTGTACTTGTAATTTTACAGATGGCGTGTGTAGCTCCCCAGTCACACGGCGGGGATGCCGGTGGTGATCCACCACGCCGGCCCTATTTTATGACGCCGGGCTACTGCGCAGGTAAGAAATTGTGATGTTTATTTTAAGTTTTTTTATTAATAAAACTAAATTTTTTTACTTGTATTTTCACGACTAACTTATGTTTGTAGGTTCGATGTCGATTAATACTTCAAATCGGTCGTTAAGGAAGGCGTATAAAGATAACGGTAGTCGTCCTTTGCCGATCGGCTTTGACCATAATGATATATGCACCTTTTCGGCTATTGGCACGTATGCCAAGCAGTTCAGTAGTCTTCTGGGGGAAGTAGTTAGTGTACTTCCCTTTGACTGCGAGTGGAGCCAGATTCCTGCGCCTCTTAAGGCTCACATACTTCCTGTTCTCGAGGTATTAATTGTTTATTTTATTTGTATTCTTATCGTTATCGACCGTTTAGATATGCGTGTTAATTATATTTAAATTGTTTGTTTATTTAAATGCGTATATTTATTTGCAGAATTATTTCCAAATCAGGGAATGGTTAGACAGCCAGGAAATAGTGAGGGAGGGGGATAATGAGTACAGGGTGGGGGAACGAGTATCTCTTGGTGTGCAACTTCAGCTGCGGTTAATATGGCGCAAACATAAATACCAGTTGAAGAGAAATTACTTTGACAAACAGCCGACACCCGAGATTGCAAGGCTAAATCCGCCGCCGTCAAGATGTAGAGATTGGGGTAGCAGAAGCCGAGAGGAGTGGGAGTCATTGGTCGATTGGTGGTCGACTCCTGAACGAATGGCGAGATCTGCGAAAAATGCAGCAAACAGGGCAAAGAACATGCATACAACCTACCAAGGGAGGAAGTCCTTCGTACAAGGACGAAACGAGCACGTAAGACTCATTATAATTTTTTGATTTTCAAATGTGTATATAATGTTTATATATAACTCGTTAATTAATTCACTTATGTTGTATGTATAGCGACTTAGGAATAACGGGCAAAATGAAGAACTGGTGGAGACTTATAGGAAAAACCATGCGCCAAAATCGGGGGTCTTTAAAAGTAAAGCAAACGAGGAGAATTATGTAAGTAATTTATTTCTTAACATGCGTCATTAATATTTAGTTACTTGTTTTTTTTTTTTTTTTAACTTACCTCTTTTTTAACATAATTGTTTTTTTTTTGACTTACACAGTTGAGGATGAAGGATATGTGGGGTAAAGTTAAAGCCGGTACGGCCCCGCCGATGACTGAGAAGCAAGTACTTGATTTGACAGCCCACAGTGATAACCGACAAAATTTTCAGGGCGTTGGCAGGCAAATGCCGGGCTGTGGCAAAGCTTCTTCGAGGTCGGCACATCGGCCGCTTGCACCAAACTATGCTACTGAGGAGACTGTTTCGGCGGTGTTAAGGCAAACGCAACTCGATAATGAGTTGTTGAGGAAGCAAAATGAAATGCTCCAACTTCAGATGCAACAACAGCAATTTCAGTTCCAACAGCAGTTCCAACAGCAGCTCCAACAGCAGCAGTCTCGACAAACGGGCGTCGAATCTTTCCTAGGGCAGTTTATGACCTACTTCAACAACATTAACCCAGGTAATCCGTGTCCCGTTCCAATTCCCAGCTTTAATCCTAGCCCTAATTCCTTTGATAATTGTTATCGGCCCGTCTTTGCCGGCTCTACCACATGTCCCGGTTCTAGTTCAAACCCGGGTCCTAGTCTTAATAATGAGGAAGACTTGAACCAATTTGTAACACAAATGAATCCTCATTTGAGCCAAACTCCCAATAATACAAATGCTAGTAGTGGTGCCGATGATGAGGAGGAGGAGGAGGGGGAGGAGGGAGATGAGGAGGATCAAGAGGAGTCGGAGTAGGTATTAGTAGGCGTAGTTTAATATGTATCGTATTTGTTATGTAATACTAGAACCTAATGCCGAATTTTGGTTTATTTTTGTATAAAGTTCGTATTTGTTAGTTTAATTAGTATCGTGTTTGGCATTGTATCATATTGTCGATTTGGTATTGCGGATATTGGTTGATTTACAGGTGTAATGGTAGGTTTTTTCCGGAAAAAATTCCGGAAAAAACCTGGATTTACAGGCTGCTGCTGCAATTTTTTTTTTTGCATACTTCACACTTTGGGTCGACATTGTCGACCCAAATCACACAAAAAATGTCGAGATAATAGGTGGAAAGTGCACATGAACAGTGCGTAGCTCAGTGAATTAAAAAAATAAATAATTATTTGGCACGACATTGTCGTGCCAAAGGGAATAACAAAAAAACAATTATTTAATTAAATAAACGATTTAATAAAATAAAAAAATATTTGGCACGATAAAATCGTACCAAATATTCAAATATTGTCGACCCATATGGTAAAGCAGGGTTGACTGCTTTGTGGGGCCCATTTTTAATGTCGACCCATTTTAATGTATTTTTGTCGACCCAAAAAAATTTGGGTCATAAAATATGGGATGACCAATAAGGGTCAAAAATGTCGACCCAAAACATTAGTCTCGACTTTTCTTCCTACTTTGGTACGAGATAATCGTGCCATTTCATTCCTTTTTTGTAGTGAAATAACAACTGATAACGTGTACTTTATTCTCCACAACATCTTCTCATAAATAAATAACATGGCGAGAAATTTATAAGCAGATATATCGGGATGTTAAAAGAATTTAAGTAGCTCTTTTATAGTAGTATGGAGGAGGAGGTGATGGTGGTGGTGGAGACTTGTATACGTATGGAGGAGGAGGTGATGGAGAAGGTGGTGGTAGGGATTTATGCACGTATGGAGGAGGTGGTGAAGGTGATAGTGGTGGTGGAGACTTGTATACGTATGGAGGAGGAGGTGATGGAGAAGGTGGTGGTGGAGACTTGTATACGTATGGAGGAGGAGGTGATGGAGAAGGTGGTGGTGGAGATTTATACATGTATGGAGGAGGTGGTGAAGGTGATGGTGGTGGTGGAGACTTGTATACGTATGGAGGAGTAGGTGATGGAGAAGGTAGTGGTGGAGACTTGTATACGTATGGAGGAGGAGGTGATTGTGAAGGTGGTGGTGGAGATTTATACATGTATGGAGGAGGTGGTGAAGGTGATGGTGGTGGTGGAGACTTGTATACGTATGGAGGAGGAGGTGATTGTGAAGGTGGTGGTGGAGATTTATACATGTATGGAGGAGGTGGTGAAGGTGATGGTAGTGGTGGAGACTTGTATACGTATGGAGGAGGAGGTGGTGAAGGTGATAGTGGTGGTGGAGACTTGTATACGTATGGAGGAGGAGGTGATGGAGAAGGTGGTGGTGGAGACTTGTATACGTATGGAGGAGGAGGTGATGGAGAAGGTGGTGGTGGAGATTTATACATGTATGGAGGAGGTGGTGAAGGTGATGGTGGTGGTGGAGACTTGTATACGTATGGAGGAGGAGGTGATGGAGAAGGTAGTGGTGGAGACTTGTATACGTATGGAGGAGGAGGTGATTGTGAAGGTGGTGGTGGAGATTTATACATGTATGGAGGAGGTGGTGAAGGTGATGATGGTGGTGGAGACTTGTATACGTATGGAGGAGGAGGTGATGGAGAAGGTGGTGGTGGGGATTTATGCACATATGGAGGAGGTGGTGAAGGTGACGGTGGTGGTGGAGACTTGTATACGTATGGAGGAGGAGGTGATGGAGATGGCGGCGGTGGGGATTTATATATTAATGGAGGAGGTGGTGAAGGTGATGGTGGTGGTGGAGACTTGTATATGTATGGAGGAGGAGGTGATGAAGAAGGTGGTGGTGGGGATTTGTACACGTATGGTGGAGGTGGTGATGGAGAAGGTGGTGGTGGGGATTTGTATTCGTAATTAGGAGGAGGTGATGGAAATTGTGGTGGTGGTGACGTGTAGACATATGGAAGACGTGACAAATAAACACGATGCTTATCGTTATCCGCAACAACATTAGTAGCTAGCAGACATATTGCAAAGGCAAACAGTAACCTCGGCCACAATATGACCATTTTGATTAAAGATGTTTAGTAATCGAATGGGAGACTAGGATGTGTTATACAATGAATACACGAAACCCTTTTATAGTTTTAATTCCAACCATATCACGTTGTATCTAATTGAGAATAGTAGGATGATTTATATATGACTTGGGAGTCACTAACATATTGTTCGTTTATGCCAAAAAAATGAACGGGTCAACATTATGGATACTATGTCAGAATAATATAGAAGTCATGACTTTTAATCATGTTTTTGCAAGTACATTGAATGTTGATCAAGTGTCAAATGGTTAGAAATATGAAAATAAAGGAAATTAGAAAAAATGAGAAGTATTTCTACTCATATATTTTAAATAAGAGAGAAAATTTTAAAAGGAGATGAATTAACTTTTGTAAGTACATTTAAAATATGTTATTGTTGTTTTTTTCCATCTTTCTCGATTTATTTTTTCTTCTCATTTGTTTTTGACTGTTGCCCGAGTTGTCAACTTATCATCACATACTAATAAAACAATTGCAAATCGAGTTTCTCTTGCAAATCGTGTATGGAGAGCCACTATAATTTTTCAATAAAAAACCAATACTATCGACAATATCAGTAGTGTTTTCTAAAGGTGTTCATGAGGTGGTTTGTTTCAGTTTAGTTGCAAATTTTAACTATCCATAGATAAGTGGGTACTTCATTTTATTGAGACCGAACCGTACTAGGTAAGTACTCGGACATGCGAGTATCCGAATTGAGCGATTACAAGCGGTTTTGATCATTTTTAACCATTTTAAAATTAAACCTACATATATATTTTAAATGTAGGTTTAATTTTAAAGGTGTTCATGAGGCGCTTCATTTCAGTTTAGTTGCAAATTTTAACTATCCATCGATGGGTGGGTAACTCATTTTATCGAGACCGAACCGTACTAGGTGAGTACTCGGACATGCGAGTATCCGAAATGAGTGATTACATGCGGTTTTGACCATGTTTAACTATTTTAAGATTAAACCTACATGTATATTTTACATTGTTCGGTTCAGATAACCGCAGATCTTTGAAAGCAAAAAACGAAACAGAACTGTCCATCGATGAGTGGGTATATATATATATATATATATATATTTTTTTTTTTTGGGTTTCTACGATTATCGTCTTTTTGAGGTTTCGGGTTAAGCTAGTCAGCTCGATTTGTCAATTTCTTATTTTTAAACCCTGAGTGGTTGTCATAAGTTAATGTTTGTTTATATATATATATATATATATATATATATATATATATATATATATATATATATATATATATATATATATATATATATAAATATTCTAATCCGATTTAGATACTCAAGATGGCAACAATATAAGAACTATGAACTCAAATAATCTTTGGTTTGTTTTGAGTATATTGATGACTTGATGTTTAAAATTTGTAGATTTATTTTTATTTTTTTTTCTTTTTTGGTAAAGGCCTTCCACCCGGTAAAATATATTATATCAAAAAACAATTAAGTACAATAGAATGTAGCTAAAATACAACATTAACTTCAATCAAATGCTTGAACAGCCACTAAATCATTCATGACAGGTCATAAATGATTCAACTAGCTACGCACAACTAGAAAACCAAAACAAAACCAAGTATAAACTAAGACACATCAACCTTTATGCTAACCAAAGGAAAAACAACCTATCCAAGTCTAATGTCATGGATGGCAACAGCCTTTAGTTGGGCCGTAGATAGACCACAATCATCAAAGTAATCATCATCATAATCATTGTAGTTACATGTACCATCTTTCCATTGCTCCAAAAGACTCCTCTCGTTCCCTCCACTACCGAAATAATTAGTCTCGTTAGGATATTCCAGAACTTCATCTTCGCGCTATCAGAATCAACCACATTACCAACCTTAGAGAATGGGTTACCCACCTTGGTTGAAGAAGTACACGTAGAGGAAGAGATACTAGGCTTAGTAGCCGCAACTTGCTCCTTCTTTTTCAAATCAACCTTTTTTAAAGGTTTACCATCATAATCTACAAGAGTAACTTTCCCTTCAATAATTAGCTTCCCAATTTTCCCAACAATAGGGATAGTACTAGTGCTACCGTAGGGGTCGTCTCCATAACTCTCCCTCCAACTTTCTAATAAACTCTTCTTCCCCCACCTTCATTTCCACCCTTAGAAGAACTAGCAACAACAGGTATACCAGATGCTAAAAAACTAGCCATATCATTTTGGCACCTTAGTTACCTTCTTATTACCAAACTCCAAATCAGCCCCATCCTTAGGAGAAACACTTGTTGCACAAGGAATACCATTATCATCACTATCGGCCATATCAAAAGCATCAAATGGGTTCGATGTAGCAATAATCGTCCCACTCGTACTTGCCACCTTAGTGATTTTCTCCTTAGTAGCATACGGCTTCTTCGAAACAGGTACATACTTCCGCTTAAGGTTTGAAGGGCTAAATTTGGCCCCTTTACCCACATCAATACCACGAAACTGCTTTTTCTAAGGCATTTGAACTCCAACCTTCTTTCCTTTATCCTTACGTTAGACCCGTTTCCCGGGTATTGGGACCCCACCCTAGATGAAATGGACCAAAGGCTTTACGTGATTGGCCAGTCAATGAATGTTGCATTGTGGTCAAACCCGATAGTCAAAATATGACTAAAGTGGTAATGTAAATATGATGTATAACTAAAGGGGCCTAAGTTGCTATTTTGGTAAGTATGTTATAAGTTAGTTGTGGCCAAATTATAAGGAAAGGGACTTGAGGGGCCATTCTTGCCAATGACTCAAACTTGTATTTTAGCTAAATAAATCCAGAAGATTCTAGTCTCCTCTACATTATTCTTGGGTCTTTGTTAGGTCCGGCTTTTAGATAAGAAATGGAGGGAAGATGAGACTTTGATGATCAAGTAATAGATGAGATGCATTCTTGTCAAAGGATAAGCTTAAATCATGATTCCCTTTCAAGTAAGTATCATGTTCTTGATGATTAACGAGGTTAAGATGTATGAATAAGTGGGTTTTCATCATATGATCATATGATGATATGATATGAAAGATAAGTATGTTTAATGGGTTGATAACCCTTGTTATGTTATTTATTGTTATGTTGCTAGGTTACGGTTTGTTATGATCGACGATGATGATGATGGATCATTGTGATGATGATGATGTTCTTGATATGTTTAGCTTGGATTAAGGTAAGTAAAATAATGATAGCATATGTTATATGGATTTCTATCATTATGTGTTATGTATGTTTATGTTGAGAAGATGAGCTTGGATTATGCTTATGTGATGCCATGTTTATGGCTTATGTGATGAGATGATGCTATGGAATATGTTGATGTTATGTGCTAGATGAGACTTGAGTATGTAAGCCATGAAGTAAGTGTTTATGTATATGATGCTTATGTGGATTGAAGTATAATTGTATGTTATGATCGTTTTACTTGCTAAGCCTTTGTGCTTATGGTTTAGTTGTCTAACCATTTTGTAGGTTGGCATGTTTTTATGGATGGCTTGGATATGTGGATTAAGGTTTTGGTTATGCAAGATTTAAGGTAATATGTGTTTAGGAGCTTAGGTAGAATACCGAGCTCATGTGTAAAGTTTGTACCCCCGTTAGTCTTTTATTGGTTGTTAAAGTGCAGCCGCATAGCAAAGTGTATGTCAAGAATTGTATGACGATTTGGTAGTCATTTGATAAGTCAAAGTATGGTTTATGTGTTTTTGAGTAAAGTTAAAGGGGCGTTTGGTTTGAGTGTAAACGTACCCATTTTGAGTAGTAAACGGGTCAAGTGTCATTGGAACGTATTTTTTATGTTAAAGAAATGAAGTTGGTCAAGTTTGGTGTAAAACGAAAGTGGTATAAGTGGTTTGTTGTGAAAATGGGTCAAAACGGGTTATTTGCATAACCCGTCGTAAAGTACCCCTTTGGGGTGTCGTAAGGTAAATGTTTTTGCATGAAAATGAGCCCATTGATATACCAAATGAATCTGGAAAGTTTGGTTAAGTTTCGAGTTCGGGAGGTCGGGTTTCCAGCCAAGGATTTTGAAAATAAGCCCGGGCAGACAGCAAGCTGTTGGCAGATTTTTCAGATTTTTGGCAATTTTCAAAAATTCATATCTTTTAATCCGTAAGTCAAAATGGGTCGTGCCACCTATCGTTTCGAAGGTAATTGAGTCTACTTTCATTTAAAAATAGCCTCAAGGGCTGAATGTGTATGAATTTCTGTCAGATTGTAAAAGAGTACAGCGGGTCAGTTTTGGTTCAAGCGTTTCCGCGTAAAAAGTCAAAGTTTTTGATGTAAGCGGGCACGGGGTGTTACAACTTGGTATCAGAGCATCGGCTTAAGTGAATTAGGTTTCCTTTAGGTTGCCTAGTCTTAAACCACTCGTAGAAGCCTTGGACGTAAGTGTTAGTCGCGCGAAAATTGATTGCTATGTGTTAGACGAATTATGTTTTATGTTAGTTGAGCCTATTGATGATAGGTGATGTATGCTTGTGATAGTGTTGTTGTGTTTGAGATACAAGTCCATGGGGACTTGAGATGTTTAGATGATTAGTTGACCGCGCACCTCGGTTGGTGCCGGTGATTTGTATTGCAATTATGTGATTGTATAATCGAGTTTTAGTAATAGAATGCGAGTAGCCATGCTAAGCGGTGTTAGAGATGGGTTAGTAAGTGAACTAAGGTTTATGATGCCTTAGTTATGAGGTTGGCTATTGCTTGCGGCTAGTTAGAATATTGAAGTTTAGACATAGATTGATTATGCGATATGATGTATGATGCCATAGACTTCATGTTTGATTATGTTATGAATGTTTTAACACTTGTTGGATAAGTGTTAAGTGTTATGATATGATTGTTTATGTGATGTTAAGTGTTATCGTTTATGCAATGATAAGTCTATGGTAGTTGTTTATTATATGTCTAAGTTTTATGTGGTGTGCTTGAGAGCACGATTGTATAGAAGTGTATGAGTTGAGGTAGATGCATTGGAATGCATAATATATGATGACTTAGTGTTGAAAGGAAGTTGAAAGAATACTTTGACATGTGAAATAAGAAAAGATAAGTATGGTAAGTGTTGGATAAAGCATAAATGCTTTGAAAGCTTGAGATAAAGAAAGAAGTGAAGAATGAAATATGTTTGTAGCTTGATGATAAGAAAGACATGATTGTTATGATAACGAATAGATGCTTGAAGGCATGAAATCTTTATATGAATAACTAAAATGAGAAAGTTAAAGTGTATAGTTAAAACGTGATGAGATCATGTTTCATATAAAACATGCATGATAAGTAAAATGTGTTAGTAATATATGGTAAAGCATGATGACTAAAAGTGATGAATGAGATATTCATAAGTGACTTGAAGTATGCTAGATAGAGTTGTAAAACATGAATGTGATCATGTTAGTATATATTTGGAATATGTATGATGAGATTTGTGATAGTGTAAAAGAATAAACCTATGTAAGGTTTATATATGCGTGAAAGTTGAATAGACTAAAGGAAGTGACAGTATGAATTGAAAATATGGTCAACAAGGGTTGACGAGTATTAGTAAAAGTGTGTTGTAAGAACACGTAGAAGATATGTAAATTGAAATGGATAAGCATTATTCATATAGAACTTGTCTAAAATAAAGATGGCACATAGTGAGTGTATGAGTCAACTTGGGGTTGACGGATGAAAGATAAGTTGCATTGTGAGAATGCAAATTTAATAAATGGGCAAGTGTTATATAGAAACTTGTCTAGATGATAGTAAGCGTGATAGTGAATGTTGAGATTGCGTAAGGCAATGAAAATTGAATAAATGATAGTGTGTGCCTAATGATAGAAATGCATGAAAGATAAAGCGAGTAAAGATGATAAGACAGATATAGCTTGGATCCAATGCTCTAGTTTTGGCATCCTTTGGGATGGCCTAGCTTGCCTTTATGGCATGATTGTTAGCTTGCCTTCACCGGCATGGTTTGCCTACATCCTTGGCATGTGTTATAGTATGGTATCCTTCGGGATGGCCATGTGTTATAGTATGGTATCCTTCGGGATGGCCATGTGTTATAGTATGGTATCCTTCGGGATGGCCATGTGTTATAGTATGGTATCCTTCGGGATAGCCCAGCTTGCCTTTATGGCATGGATGTTATGTTATGGTATCCTTCGGGATAGCCCAGCTTGCCTTAATGGCATGGATGTTAGCTTGCTTTATGGCATGGTTGTTTAGCTTGCCTTCATGGCATGTGTTGGCATCCTTTGAGATGGCCTAGCTTGCCTTTATGGCATGGATGAAAGTTAGTGAGATTGGATCCAAGGCTAGAAAAGATGGAAAGTAAAGTATGTACGAATGTTATGTTGGAAGCATATAAGTAGGACGGTTTATGGCTTCTTGATTTAAATGGATTGGGACGCCTTTTCATTTAAATGAAGAATTGTAAATCACCGAACCATGAGTTTATAATTCCTTATTCACATAGATTGGGACGCCTTTCTATGTTAATAAAGAGTTATAAATGAGTGGGCTTATGTGTAGCCGATATGACATGAGTACGGATAGTGATATGAGAAAGTGAAAACTAAAACATATTAGACGTCATAAGAAAAGATAGATATGAATAAAACTGATAGCAGTGTTAAGGTAATGTGTGAAATCTTAAGATAGACGTCTAAACTGAATTATGTTTTAATTTGATAAGTTAAATGGGTGAGTATTTCCCAAGATTTAGTAAGAAAGATTGCTTAAGTGATGCATGTGAAAGGTTTTTGAAGGTGCCGTTTGTATGGTACTTTGTATATTTTGAGATAAGTTGCCAGTTTTTTGTATAGTTATGTGTTAGTATTATGTGGCATGTGAAATTAACCGGTATAAGATGTTATGTCTTGTTAGTGCATGGCCGTATGTCTTGTTTATAGTGATGAAGTTTGACTTATGTAAAGTCAAAGTAGTAAAATTTCCCGTATGACAAATCGTCAATTGTTGGAAATTTTAGATAAGCTTGTGGTGAGAAAGTTGTTTATAGTAGATTATGAGTTATGTTTATGTATAGCAAGTTTAGAAATTGCATGATCATTTAGATCGTTGCAAGGAATTGGCTTAGAAAGCAAGAGAACAAGGACATGTATATGTCGTGAATGTAGTCTTGGATAGTTTTAGACGAGAGATTTCGGGGACGAAATCTAAATAAGGGGGTAGAATTGTTAGACCCGTTTCCCGGGTATTGGGACCCCACCCTAGATGAAATGGACCAAAGGCTTTACGTGATTGGCCAGTCAACGAATGTTGCATTGTGGTCAAACCCGATAGTCAAAATATGACTAAAGTGGTAATGTAAATATGATGTATAACTAAAGGGGCCTAAGTTGCTATTTTGGTAAGTATGTTATAAGTTAGTTGTGGCCAAATTATAAGGAAAGGGACTTGAGGGGCCATTCTTGCCAATGACTCAAACTTGTATTTTAGCTAAATAAATCCAGAAGATTCTAGTCTCCTCTACATTATTCTTGGGTCTTTGTTAGGTCCGGCTTTTAGATAAGAAATGGAGGGAAGATGAGACTTTGATGATCAAGTAATAGATGAGATGCATTCTTGTCAAAGGATAAGCTTAAATCATGATTCCCTTTCAAGTAAGTATCATGTTCTTGATGATTAACGAGGTTAAGATGTATGAATAAGTGGGTTTTCATCATATGATCATATGATGATATGATATGAAAGATAAGTATGTTTAATGGGTTGATAACCCTTGTTATGTTATTTATTGTTATGTTGCTAGGTTACGGTTTGTTATGATCGACGATGATGATGATGGATCATTGTGATGATGATGATGTTCTTGATATGTTTAGCTTGGATTAAGGTAAGTAAAATAATGATAGCATATGTTATATGGATTTCTATCATTATGTGTTATGTATGTTTATGTTGAGAAGATGAGCTTGGATTATGCTTATGTGATGCCATGTTTATGGCTTATGTGATGAGATGATGCTATGGAATATGTTGATGTTATGTGCTAGATGAGACTTGAGTATGTAAGCCATGAAGTAAGTGTTTATGTATATGATGCTTATGTGGATTGAAGTATAATTGTATGTTATGATCGTTTTACTTGCTAAGCCTTTGTGCTTATGGTTTAGTTGTCTAACCATTTTGTAGGTTGGCATGTTTTTATGGATGGCTTGGATATGTGGATTAAGGTTTTGGTTATGCAAGATTTAAGGTAATATGTGTTTAGGAGCTTAGGTAGAATACCGAGCTCATGTGTAAAGTTTGTACCCCCGTTGGTCTTTTATTGGTTGTTAAAGTGCAGCCGCATAGCAAAGTGTATGTCAAGAATTGTATGACGATTTGGTAGTCATTTGATAAGTCAAAGTATGGTTTATGTGTTTTTGAGTAAAGTTAAAGGGGCGTTTGGTTTGAGTGTAAACGTACCCATTTTGAGTAGTAAACGGGTCAAGTGTCGTTGGAACATATTTGTTATGTTAAAGAAATGAAGTTGGTCAAGTTTGGTGTAAAACGAAAGTGGTATAAGTGGTTTGTTGTGAAAATGGGTCAAAACGGGTTATTTGCATAACCCGTCGTAAAGTACCCCTTTGGGGTGTCGTAAGGTAAATGTTTTTGCATGAAAATGAGCCCATTGATATACCAAATGAATCTGGAAAGTTTGGTTAAGTTTCGAGTTCGGGAGGTCGGGTTTCCAGCCGAGGATTTTGAAAATAAGCCCGGGCGGACAGCAAGCTGTTGGCAGATTTTTCAGATTTTGGCAATTTTCAAAAATTCATATCTTTTAATCCGTAAGTCAAAATGGGTCGTGCCACCTATCGTTTCTAAGGTAATTGAGTCTACTTTCATTTAAAAATAGCCTCAAGGGCTAAATGTGTATGCATTTCTGTCAGATTGTAAAAGAGTACAGCGGGTCAGTTTTGGTTCAAGCGTTTCTGCGTAAAAAGTCAAAGTTTTTGATGTAAGCGGGCACGGGGTGTTACAATCCCTACGATTCCTTACCTCAGTGAAACCATCATCAGTCTTTTTCAAAGTAGTAGAAGCTTTTGCTGCCACATTAATGTCACTACGAAGAACCTCCTTAACACATTTTGGACACTTGATACGAAGATGCCCAAAAACTTTACACACATCACAATGAGGAGGCGACCATTAATATTCAACTCTAATGATTTCCGTAGTATAACCACTATCATCTTCATTAGGAAATTGAAGACTTACACTTTTACTACAACAATAAAATCGTCTGCCTGGGTTATATGGTGTCCATGAAATTTTGATGATGGCTTCTGATCAACAGTGGTTGCATCTCACCATTGATTCATCAGTGTGTGTTTCTGAGTGTGTTTTAGGGAAGCATCGAACCAGGAAATGAAAATATAGTGTATAAAACTATTAGGCATTTAGGTAATGACTATACTACCCCCCACATATTAGCCACGTCACAGTTATTAATGGTCATCAGACGGAAAACCCGGTCAAATGACCAAACTCGTTACGGGTCAAAACCACAGGGACTGGATCCGGGAAAAAAAAGTTTAGGGACCATTTTTGTTAAACCCGGTAAACCACAGGGATGATTTATGACATTTACTCTAAAGGTTATGATTAACAAAATCTTTAATTATTAATGACACGCCTGTACTTTTCCTTAAGCCATTATTTACGTACAAAATCTAAACCATTGACACCATACAATTGAATATGACAAATAAATTTTCTGCATGGATCATTTTCCTTTCTTTATTTGGAAGGGGAAGTCAATATAAACACATGCATGCAAATATAGAATAAAAGTTTATTAACGATAATAACACCCTGAAACGAATTGTTTATAATAACTTCTTTATTTTGTGATTTGTGACAAGTATTAATTAACTTTCTTTTAGCTTGTAATGTCAACTATAATAATGTACAGTTTCTTAGATAAATTGGTCAATTCGAGAAATTTAAATATCTTTTTACTACTTGAAAAAAAAAAAGAAAAAAAGGTAAACACCAAAACAATCGAATGTACTTAGAATTGATCGAACACTTTATATATATATATATATATATATAGTCCGGTTCTAGAGAAAAGTGCAATTCGTTAGAAAAGTGAGAAAAAAAGTTATAAGGACGAATTTGATAACATTAGAAAGATCAGGGTGAAAAATGAAACAAATTAAAAAATACGCTTAACCCTTTCTCAGATCAACACACACCCGCCAAATACCACACACGCTTTCTCTCTCTCTCTCTCTCTAATAAAAATTCTCCGATCAAAAAACACACACTTCCGATCACACACACTCCATCAGTTACCTCCCACTCACCATCTCCATCGCCACCATCATCACCGGGAATTACCACCATTATCACCGGGAATCACCACCATCAAATCGACACCATCATTAAAACTATTGAACGCTAGCAACCTCAATCAAATTACCGACATCAATTACCGGACACCTCTATTTGCTCTCACGAATGGTCTATCACCGGTGACACCGCCGGAAGTACATATTGTAAGTGCACAAATTTTGTTGATTGATTAATTATTTTAATATTTTATATCTATTAACTCAAACAACAGTAAGGAAAAACTTATTTTAGGGCATTAATGTGTAAAGTGTAAACACGCAATAATTGTAAATTTGTTGAATTAGTTAGGGCATCATTGTGTAATTAGTGCATCTGTTATTATGGTTAGGGCATTAATCGACGTGTTACAACACTTGTTTGTATAATTTGTGCATCAAAAAATTGTGATACAGCATCTCTTAGTAAGATAAGGGCCTAATGTTAAATTAGGGCATTTGTTTGTTTGATTAGTGCATCAATAAAAAAAAGTATTAGCACATCTGTTAGTATGATAATATCATCATGTTATAAGTTAGGGCATCTGTTTGTATGATATTAGCACATCTGGTAGATATTAGTGCATCCATTTGCTCAATTTTCTTACATAATTGCCTACCAATACTAGAAACATATGTGATCAGCTCTATACTTATTTTATATGTTGTGAACGTTCTGGGTGACATAGGAAGGCATAGATGAGCCATGCCGGTAAGTGCATAACATGCTAGTGACTCCAATGAAACGAAACAGATTAAAACCGTAAAAACTATAAAATACACCACCTCAGATAGTGCATCTGTTAATATATATTAGTGCATCTGTTAATATATTAGTGCATCTGTTAATATATATTAGTGCATCTGTTAATATATTAGTGCATCTGTTAATATATATTAGTGCATCTGTTAAAAAGATTAGTGCATATGTTAATATATATTAGTGCATCTGTTAATATATATTAGTGCATCTGTTATATTAGTGCATCTGTGAATATATATTAGTGCATCTGTTAAAAAGATGAGTGCATCTGTTTTTGCTCAACTTTTATCAAACACCTTCTGTGCTGCCTTCTTAAACATGATTTCTATCTATTTTTGCTCAACTTTTTTTTTCAGATTTAGAAGTAAATTCTCTAATATAACATATTTAGACCAACAATAACAAAAAAGAAACAAACAAATTAATCGAAGGTAATAGTAAAAAATTAATTAAAAAAACATACTTTCAAACTTGAATGATGAATCTGATTACATATTGGGTGCGGAATGGTGGAGAACGATGGTGAACGGTGGGGAATGGTGGTAAACGACGGAGAATGATGTTGAACGATGGGGAACGGTTGTGAAGGCCGGTGGATGTGAATGATGGTGGAACTGAAAGGGATTAGAGAAAGAAGAAAAAAGAAGAGAAGGAAAAAATGAAAAATATTAGACATTATATATCAAAGGCACGAATTTACAACACCTTCCCTTAAAGAATGAATAAAGTTACAATGAGGCCCTTGTAGTTAGGGAAAAAAAGGAGGTGGGAAGGGAGGGGTGATTTGCACTATTTTTCTACTTTTCCAAGAACCAATATCTATATATATATATATATATATATATATATATATATATATATATATATATATATATATATATATATATATATATATATATATATATATATATATAAGGTCCGGTTCTAGGGAAAAGTGTAATTAGATAGAAAAGTGAGAAAAAAAGTTATAGGGTAGGATTTGAAACATCTCAAACTTCAGGGTAAGTTTTGAAACCCACCCCAACCCCCCCCCCCCCCCCCCCCCCCCCGGAAATTTTTTTTTCCAGGCCAAAAATTTTCCCGCCAAAATTTTATAACTAAGATGCACCTTTTTATTTTAGTGCATCACAGTTATAAAATTTAGTTATAACTATGATGCACCAAAATTTATAACTGTGATGCATCAAAATAAAAAGGTGCGTCATAGTTAAAAAATTTTGGCCTGGAAAAAAAAATTTTTTTTTGACCCCAAAAAACACATTTTTATTTTGGTGCATCACAATTATAAAATTTGGTGCATCATAGTTATAACTAAAATTTATAACTATGATGCACCAAAATAAAAAGGTGCATCACAGTTATAAAATTTTGGCGGGAAAATTTTTGGCCTGGAAAAAAAAAATTTTTTTGCCCCAAATTTTTTTTTTTTTTTTTGCTGGTATTTTTTTTTTTTTTCGGGGGGTGGGGGTGCCGGGGGGGGGGGGGGGGTAGGGTGCGAATGTACAAAACCTCCCTTAAAGAATGGAAAAAAATATAATAAGGTCCCTGTAGTTTGGTGTGAAAAAAGGGAGGGGGAGGAGAGGGTGATTTGCAATATTTTCTCACTTTTCCACCAAAGTGGATTTTTTCCAAGAACCAATATCTATCTATATATATATATATATATATATATATATATATATATATATATATATATATATATATATATATATATATATATATACATTAGACTTCAAAGCTCGCCCAATGGGCGGGCATGACTTGTAATTATAGTGAAGATACTCTAACTAAACTGAAATCTGCTGATAATCTCAAAAGTTCGTTGTTACTAATATTCTTCACATACGAAGATAGTTGGATAGTTATCGACATAAACTTTGAAGTATTTGTACATAACCGACAATTGGATAGTTATCGACTTAACACCAATGAGCATGCATTTGAATGGATTAAGAACAAAAAGAAATATACGTTTATTGAATATGAGAGAAAATATAAAGCTTGACAACCTTGGTTTTTACAAACTTATTTACATGAATGTTGCATTTGCTCAATCATAGATGGGCAAAGATGTCTGATTGACACCTAACCTTGACAACTGGAAAATTTCTTTGAAGCGCCTGACTTTGACCCGTTACTGCAACATTTATAACTTCAGTTAGACAACATAATTAAATATATCATAAGGGTGTTAAGTAATTGGAGGCATATCTTTTAGTTTTGCATTTTTGTGCGTGGACTTATATTAATACTAATTGGTAAAGACACTACAACAGGGAATTTGGTACGGTTAAACTTTAACGCAATGTTTTTGTTCTAATTATAGACTCTTTCTTCCCGCTCATACCTTACTTCTAAACCATTCTTTTCAGATCTGCAATCAAGATACCTATTGCTACGTCTTCTAACTTAAACATCTGTAACACCAATAGGTTCATGAATTCGTATAGGAAATTTGTGATAGGAACTTCATTAAAAAATGTATAATAGGAACTTAAAGAACTTTTAATGTAGCGTAATTGAGATTTTATATTTATGAACACATACCTTCAAGTCTCTGTTTTTGTGTTTTTTTGTTGATTGCCATCACCATGTCTTTAGAGACAACATACCTAGGACCATGAGCCCACGAAGGGTATCTTTCTTCTTGCCATTCCTTTAGTAGATAAGACGGAAAAAATTTAGTCCCACAAAAATAAAAAATAAATAAATAAATATACTTTAAACCCGAATAGCACATTATTAATTAGAGCTGGTTTTGCTCACCTTCCTAGCAAATGGTGTACCAAAAAGTTTTGTATTAATTTTATCACACCATCTTAGCCCAACAAAAGTTGCATTAATAACCATCTAGCCTAAGGGGGATCAGATAAGTTATAATTGCATAACATACTATAAGAAGCTTGTGTCTTGTCCTATTTAGATCCTCAATGCCCTATTTAAACAACATTTAGGTTATTAATCATGGTTAAAGATATACCAATTCATGTCATCAATATGAAAACCATACATTACCTTTTTAAATCCACCACTCGCTTCTCTGGATGCCTCCATCCATCTTATAATGACATGAGAGGTCACGATACAGAGATGTACAGATACATACTACATGACCACATCCTTCCTCATAAATTTTGGTTTCATGCCATAAATAAATTTGATACCTAATATAAAATCGCTACAGAACACAACAAAGTCAAACAAATTTGATACCTAATATAAATTTATTAATCTACTAAAACCAACAGCTCATTCACTAAAACTATATACCTAGAAGACTTACTCCAGTCATCTATCTCACTGTCATTCCTTGGCCAACCAACATAAACCTCCTTGCATACAATACTGCTATAAAAGCCTATTCATAAAGCAATCGGACATACATTTCCAAAACTGATATCCAAACCAAACCACTGGACCGCAAAACCCTTCATACCTATCCTTTATGCAATCAGTAGTTTAATAAAGATGTGTTATCTGATTCTCATAACCAAATATAAAGGGCTGACTTTGAGTCACCCATTTTGAGGCTGCTAATGGTTTCCATGCATGAACTTTTGAGTAGTACATAGTTAACAGTCATTCCATCTTTAATAGCAATTAGGTACGAAGTACAATTACTCGAACACAATAAACAATCCCATTATTTGCGTTTTCTACTGTATATAAACCATTTAATAGCAAAAGGCTAATGTAAGAGGCATATGCTTGTTTTTTCTACTTATGAAACCTATGAGGCTTAATATTCTACATCTTTCTAAATTAAAACTAATATAAGCCGGTCTGTGAACCGCAGTCTATTTCAAATTTAGCAATAACCTGCCTATTTGTATCGTTGATTCACCATCTTCATCATACAAAGTGCAACCATGTTCATCCTGCAATCTGTGGTTGGTTCATCCTCAGGTAGGCCATAATAATTTCAACCTGAAATTTACAAAAAAAAAAAAAAATTATTAAGATGTACATCCATGTTTATACATAATCAACCATGGCTAAAATGAAACAATATCTAAAATTGAATCGAATACCGACATGTTGAAACTGGATTATACCTGATGGACCGTACCCGTACCAAGAGTATTTGTTTCTACGATGACACCCACTGGGCCATTTGGATGCACTCCATTTGACAGGGTTTCGCAGTTCAAACCCATCCATACAACTGCAAACTTGTGAGTTGTTCAGATTGCAACTCCCATATGGACCACATACCCCGTATTGGTTACAGATGCTAGTATATGCACTCGAGTATAATAACCATTTCTGGGAATTATCATTCCAGATCATATCGATGAAGTTCCTTTCTCGATTCGCATAGACACGTGACACGACTGCATTGTTAGCATGTTTGCACCTGCAGTGCACTTCTATCATTATCTGATAATCATTAAACAATACTCATCAATAAAAGAAACCAAAAAAGCTAAAAAAGTATTATTAAGCTTTCAGGAGAAAAGGACAGTTGACCTTAAGTCGAATGTTAAATGCTTTCTCCATTTCAACCCGAGCTTTTGCCTTTCTAGCAGTACATTCCTATAACTAATAAATAAAGAAAAGTACGTGAATAGCCAAAAACCTCGTGAACAATGTGAAAACAAAATATTAAACTGACCCGTTCGACATAAAAACAGGTTACTTTACTTTCGCCTTCTCTCATTTTCATTTTAGCTAAAAAAATTGTTGTTTGGTACGATGGTTGTACCCAACTGACCCGTTCGAGATAAAAATAACACAAATTGACCCATTTATAAGGAATTAGGCCGACATTGCTACCTCCACTCTAGCGTGTATTCAATTGCACTGCCTCCTCTTCTCCTTTTAAGTTCTCGCTCATCCTGTATCAACGATTTCCACCTAATAGCAGCTTCTAGAGCCTGACAATTGTATCACAAAAAAGTAAGCATACAAACCTTGTGACTGATAAGGATAGAAAGCTTGTGACCAATTAGACATACATAATCCATTTCTCGTTGATATAATCTGCAAGAAAAAAGAAATTAGTAAATGTAACTCCATGATAACTGAAAAGGAACGACAAAAGCATAAAGATTAGTATTTTAGTTAATAAATATTGAAACATTTTACTTGAACTTGACTTGAAGTGTCTTCAAATACTCAATTGCCTCATCAAGCATTGATGCGTTATCCACCTTGTCATTAAAAAAAACAAAGATGTCAGTTTGGAAATATAGAGAGTTATGTAGAAAAGATTCCACAAATCTTCAAACTGAAAAGGATTCGTAAATGGAGATTACATATCAGATTCATGCCCTCCTTTCATTTTCTTCGTATCTTTTCCAAGCATGTAAATGTGATTCCTTAGTTCGCCGTCTTCATATTGAGAATCATATCCAACCGAGACCTCATCGAGTTTATCAATCCCACTTCCTGCTCTATTTTCACACAGAGAATTACAAAACCTACGCCGTCAAACTCCATTCATCATCAGGCCTTCCTGGATTTAACTCAACACTGAAATTTGGGGATGAGGGAGACGATGAGGTGGACATTCTGGTCCCACATTCTTCAAACACGACTATTCGGTAATCTTGAGTTGGATCTTTGGGCTATAAATGCATACATTTTATATCACTAACAGAACTTGACCTCATAGAGCTCTGTCCAGATTCAGAGTTTGTATCCGATGATGCGAGTGATGGGGATGGAATTGAAACACCAGGTCCATAATTTTAATGGAGCAGTCGGCCTTTGTGAATGAAAAACATTATAATCTAGAGATGACACAGATTTAGTGGATTTATAAGTAGGTATACCTGTCAGAATTTAGCTTTATAAATCATGCAGTAGGATCTTGTAGTGACCTGATAAAAAATAGGTGACAGGCATCTTAATGTACATCACATGGATTAGATAACCATAAGGTCCAATGGAAGTACGGAACGCAGCCAGAATACTGGATTCCCCAAAACAGAAGCTCGGTCTCACACTCCCACATGTCACACCTCACTTGACCAACCACTTAGTTTAGAAGAATATTTTAGTCTCATACTCTTATGAACAATGTGATCATTGCAGATTTGTTGGTCATCATGGTATCCTCTTGTAGTTCCCTAATGGAACAAAGACATCTTCATATAAAATGCTCCCAATCAATTTAATCTACCTTATTATGTTAACTGTCTAATGTCCTTTAATCTATTTAATAAAACAAATCATCATATAATTTTCTTCGGTAAGATTGTCTACAACTACTATGGTTGTCTAAAGTGCATCGTCTAAGCTACACATTAGTATGTTTAATATGTCAGCCTTATAGGTCTGGTTTGACTTCATGCCTTTGTCTCTTTCTCCTGTTACATCATGAAAAACTTGACTCAAGCCAAGATGCTTTAAAACTGCTTAAATTTTTGTTTTAAAAAAATCTAAACTTACCGGGAGTTTCATGAGTTTGTCACTGAATTAATTAAAAAAGAAGTCAGAAATAAAGTTATTAACAGGAATATCAATAAAATACTTACACGGAGCCCAGTTTTACGCCATCTTCCTGAAATTTCATTATGCAATTGTTTCCTGTGTAAAAAAGCACCTATGAATGAAACTTCAATAAGCATATGATCACGAATTGATGCAAATGGAAACTATCTTCTTTTAGTAACTCACCTGTCCGCCATTAGAAACACCCAAAAACAGATTTCATGAATTTTATCGTCACCGGGATGTGCTCCTGTGGTGTCTTCATATGCGGAAAATGTGTGGAGCCCATGACGCCTTTTTACGCTGTGCTTGATATTCAATTGAGTCGTCCTGCAAATATTAAAAAAAAAAAAAAAAAAAAAAAAAAAAAAAAAAAAAAACAGATGCAAAATGAGCTTTGAATGAGAGAAAGATTTGATCTTAATGTATGTGATTTAATGTTTACGTGTGACTTCATCTTATCAAGGTCATCAGCAGATTTAGAGTTACAGGTCACGTAAGGGTCTTAAAGATCCTGATACAATCTATAGCCAAACTTTAGTAAGAGTGGGTATACCTGTCAGAATTTAGCTTTATAAGTAATGCAGTAGGATCTTAATTAATTAAAAAATAAGTCAGAAATAAAGTTATTAACAGGAATATCAATAAAATACTTACACGGAGCCCAGTTTTACGCCATCTTCCTGAAATTTCATTACGCAATTGTTTCCTGTGTAAAAAAGCACCTATGAATGAAACTTCAATACGCATATGATCACGAAATGATGCAAATGGAAACTATCTTCTTTTAGTAACTCACCCGTCCGCCATTGGAAACACCCAAAAACAGATTTCATGAATTTTATCGTCACCGGGATGTGCTCCTGTGGTGTCTTCATATGCGGAAAATGTGTGGAGCCCATGACGCCTTTTTACGCTGTGCTTGATATTCAATTGAGTCATCCTGCAAATATAAAAAAAACAGATGCAAAATGAGCTTTGAATGAGAGAAATATTTGATCTTAATGTATGTGATTTAATGTTTACGTGTGACTTCATCTTATCAAGGTCATCAGCAGATTTAGAGTTACAGGTCGCGTAAGGGTCTTAAAGATCCTTACGTTACATGTAATAGACTTCAAATGATTCTAAAACATTATTTTGCTTTCATTTTATGAAATGCATCAATTGTCTAGAAGAATGAGATGCCATCATTGGTAAATGAGTGTAAAAAAAGTTGATATAGAAGGGATGGTGCTGATAAAATATATAGAGGTAAAAGTAGTCGTGTTACCTCAAAATTTCCAGCAATTCAAGCAGAGTAATTATTGAAGTCTCGAATTGAACGCGACTGCAAGGGGATTTCAGGTCATTAACAAACAATGTCTTTGTGATAAATATATCTATCAATACCCGTCTATCTGAAACATAAAGTCCACAAAACTGAGACATGGATTACCTTTTCAATTCCTTCCCAATCCCTGTGGGTGCAATTCTTAAACATTTTATTCTAACAATAGGCCTTCCACTGTTAGTCATTGCTCCGAAGGGTATTACATAAAGATTAATTCAGAAAATAAGATACACACAAAAATAAACTAAATAAACATGACCATCGCCTATATCTGCTACGATCTGTGCAGGAACAAATCAAGGAGTATCTTTCATCACTAATACCCCTTTTGTCCCAGAAATACAATCAGGAGCATAATTTGTCTAATAAAAAAAAACATACCACTTTAATGTTACATGTAGCAAACGAACGCAGTCATCAGCAAATGAATGCAAGCATCAGAAAAGCAAGCTGGCGTCGATCCTTGACATGCGGCAAGTCCTTAGGTATTTGATATCTGAAAATAATTGAACATGATTGACACAAACTCAGTCACAACAATAATCCAAATAGGAAGAGGAGTACCCAAGAACATGTTTCGAATAATAGCCCTATATTTGCATTATATTATTTCCAACCAATTGTTAACCACTTCTAGAGACAGATAATCATTAATCAATGTAACAAATAAATAACAATGAGTAGTTAAATGATTTAAATACCTTCACAAAATAATCATGATGGATGATTTCTTCATAACGGATACAGATGATGAAGTTCTAGAAAATCAAATAAGAGAAAAAACATAAATCGTGTTTTAAACGATTATAAAAATTAAAAAGAAAAACATACCCCATTACATGTGTGTCGTCCGAGATCTCTAAACCAACCGAGTACCAAATCTGCACTTTTTCCGATATCTGACAAAGCTGGCAGTACTAACAATATATCCGATAAAGCTAACAGTATTAACTTTCTTGAGCCAGCAGTATTAATGAAACAAATAAATAGCAATAATCCAAATAAGGAGAGGAGTACCCAAGGGCCAAGAACCTGTTTCGAATAATAGCCCTATATTTGCATCATATTATTTCCAACCAATTGTTAACCACTTGTTTGAACATTAATAGAAATTCAAACCTGCATCAGGAACTTGTTAAAAAGAGAATGAGGAGTGAATGAGAATAAAAAAAAAAAAAAAAAAAAAAAAAGCAATATAGGTTGAAATTAAAACAATACAATTTAGATGATTTAAGATAAACTGGATCAATGATATTAGGGTTTTGAGTAAAATGTTATATGAATGATATTAGGGTTTTGTGTGATGAATGAATAAAAGGCCAGGCATTAATTAAAACAAATTACTCTGTTGGTTTTCTAATAAAATAGCACACAGAAACATTCAAGAAACCGTGATTGACTGGAAATTTTACCTCTCCAACATCCATTGGTTTTTTAATATGTGCATACTTTTGTTGTCCAAGGCTTTTTCTTATTGTTCGCCATATCCGCAATACATTCTGGCTGTCAAATGAAAAAAGTAAATGTATATGTTACATAGCAAAGAAAGAAAGTAAAAATGTATATACACATACCAATTGAAATCACCATCCTGCCCTTTCTGGCTGGCATAAATCACAGGCTTCTGTTCAAATTCGGGGAAACAACTTTGTCAACGAAACAAATCCTACACTTGAAAGATAAATATTAGAGGCCCATAAACATTCAATACAACATAAAAATCAAACACCCTGGAAAGAGAGTGGTGAACCGCGTTTGATAAAAACGGTGGTAGGACCTATAATCAAATCGTATACAGGAGAATGCGGCTGTTAACGTCATTCTTGTATGAACGTCGGCTGAGCACCAGACATGTGTATTTTAATATATGTATTTTGAGTGGTTACACAATAGATATATCACGTGTTTAAGTCTCTCTTCGTTCATATACTCGTTTAGTAGTCAACCAAATTAAGATATGTCCACTACCAGAAGCTGCCATTAATTAAAATTTCCAGTCGGTTTCTTGAATGATATTAGGGTTTTGTGTGACCGGATATTAATTAAAACAAATTAATATTGTAGAACTATATTTAAGGAAAAGATATGCTTGATAATTTAAATTGCTCTTTTGTCTAGTATATCTTTTTTGTTTTAGGTGCTTCATCACAATCAATGGCTTGGTTCCATTGGTTGAGACGTTTCCATGTTAACCTAAAGATGCATGTTCGAATCTCACTATGGTCATTTTTTTAATTTCAGATTTAAAAGTCAACCTTCGAATTATTTGGTCAAATATTGCTTAGGTGGCATGCTTAGGTGGATTAAGAGCATGATTAGTCATCAATCCACCTGCTTATTCATCAATCCTGCATTTGATGATGTCATACGCATCCTGTTATATATAATATGTAGATATATGGGTGTGTGTATATATATATATATATATATATATATATATATATATATATATATATATATATATATATATATATATATATATATATATATATATATATATATATATAACACTTGCGCATTTTAAGCGATGAATACTAGCACGGATGTTCCGTTACGTATTCCCACCATACACTTTCACAATGAGCCACCGCCGTAAAGAATGTCAACAATAATTTGTTTCACATATATTTTACCACACAGCAAGCAAGAAATACACGAGCACTAGTCAAACGTAAACCTTTTCAAATAAAATAAAGACACGTGAGACACGAATATTTACACTAAGACATGTCATACTGATTTAGGGTGCTGGTCGGCGCGGTTGCATTATTTTGATTGATTAGCTGAATTGCTGTTATTGAAAGGCGAGTTTATAGCCCCATATTTTAAACGATTTTGTTTTATAAGCTTGGGGTGAGAAACATGCAAAACTGTTTTCATGGACCAGAAATGAATTTTGTTTTTAAGTACACACTAATATGCAGAAACCTAAGTTTGTTGAATCCCATTTTGTGCCCACTATCATCTGCCGTTAATTCCTGTCTAGGAAGCCGTTTGATATAAATAGATCTATTGGGAGTGACGTCCCCGTTCAGTTGGCTCGGCATAGCCAAGGAGAATGTATACCAAATCGAATAATAGTCCGAGTGTCTGGGGATTAACACTCGCGGGCACCCTTATTTAATTGCTAACGCCAGTCTGGCGTGCTGCGTTGTCATAGATCGTTAGGATGAGGCTTAGTGTTTGCATAGCTAAGTAGTGTGTATGTAATACCCAAAATTTGAAAACATGTAAAATGACCAAATTACCCCTGAAACTTTAAAATTTAATTAAAGCTTATATAAAATGCCAAATTAATCCCAATCCTTTGGTAATTAACAAAATTTAAAGTAAAGTATTTTTGTAACAACATTTTAATATTCTACATTGTACAAAAAAATCCATATCACACGTTAAAAGTCACAAGGGCCGAATTATGTACAAGTATATATTTAAATTAATTAGTTTTATTTAAATATTCGATTTTAAAAGATAAGCACAAGTGAAATAAGGAAACTAGCTAAGATTTCTGGAAGATTGATTTTTTCAATCACTTTGGCTGAGTATCAAGCACTTCCCCCCCTATAACACGTTTTTCCCCTTATTCTTTTTTATTCCCATCGTAAAACCCTAAAACACACAAACAAAACTCTCTCTTGGTCATACGAATTTTTGGAGGCTGTGGCATAATTTTCTGGTGTTCATCTAAGTGCAAGGAGGGTAGGAAAAATAATCTTGCGGTCGTGGAATCGCTGGGTTAATCGTAGGAGTTTCTGGTTGTCGTTTTTGTTCTAGCGAGAGGTATAAAACTCTCACAATCCATCCGATCGTTTTGAATCCCTTCTAGTATTTTTTTGGTAGTCTCTACATCACATAAGGTCTAAATAAAATGCTAAACATGAATCATGCATATTAAAATAAGTTTTGGTATTTATATGTAACAAAACGTGAATTAAAACCTAAAAGCGTTCATATGATTTTTCTGGGTTGCCTATATAATTTATTTGAGTCTTATACATGTCATATGAATCTGGAAAAATGATAGTTGGATTAATCGAAGCTTGAATCATCCTTGGTAAATTTATTTGAATCGGCTAAAAAAAAAGGAAAATGGGTTAAAATAATAAAACCCTAATCGAATGAATTAGGGTTTGTGTTTTTGTGTTTGGATCTGATCATTTAATGCATTTTAAGGTTGTTATGGTGATTGGGTAATGATTACTAAATTAGGTTTAAAGTTTTATGGATTATAAATGTTTACCGATTGGAAAGAAAAACTAAAGGGGTGTGTTTTGTAATTTATTAAACTTGAGGGACATTTTTGTAAGTCAAATTTGACCAGGGGCATGTCGTATAAAATATAATATGAAGGTATCTTATGTAAATCTTGTGATTTAAAGGGTTTAAATGGTAAATTCTTAATTATGTTATTCGAATTGTATTTATATTAAATAAAGTGACTAATTTTGTAACTAGGTAAACTTAAAGGGGTAATTCGTACATTATTTAATTGAGGGGTAAAAGTGTGTAATTCTGTAAAATTAAGGGCTTAATGTGTAAATATAAATATGGTAAGGGTTAAATGGTGATTTATGTAATTATAAGGTTTATTTTGTAATTAACTTAACTAAAGGGGTGTAAATGGTAAATTGTCAAACTTAAGGGGTTAAAGGTGTAATTCTGTATAACTTATGAAATAAAATGAGTAACTTGTGATATTTTCCTTTTAGACCTTTAACTTTAGTGTGTTTACAATTAAAACCCTAAAATATGGAAACTTGTCATAATTAACCCTAGACTTTTATAACTTGCTAAAATGAACTTTATTTCCATAATAAGACTTAATTAATGACTTAACCTAATTTGTGATATTTATTGCCTTGCTAAAATATAGAATCTGCTAATTATGGAAACCTGCTAAATAAGAAAACTTTCTAATAATGGAAACTTACTAATTTTGGAAACCTGCTACAAATAGAAGTTACTTAAAATGGAAAGATAACTAAAACCTATTTGTAATTCTGTCTTCTACTCCTTTAGGTTCGAGGAGGGAGTGATTTGATTCATGTCAGTATTTGCTACTCTTGTGTTTTGCTTGCTATTGAATAAGGTACAGATATTCTACCCTTTCTCAGTAAGGGTGTCCTTCTCATGACATTCTGGATTTCTGATTCATTATAGGATTCCCTAAGACATTGCTATGTTCCCTTATACTTTGATTCGTTCCTCATGTTTCACTTACATCTGTCTATATTGGTTTGATTATAATCTGAGCCTTCTTATTTGGGGCTTTCTTACTTGATCTATGCCTTGCTATGCTTCCCTTGATTTGTGAACCTTGATAATTAAGCCTTGCCATGTTCCTTTGATAACTTGATATGACTCGTTCGTCACCCTGTAACATGAATATTTGAATCATTTGATACTTTGAAGGATTATTTGATGTGAAAACCTTTCTAAATTATATATGAAAATGTGTGAGAAAAGCTATTTTAAAAAGATGCGATACTACTTTTAAATTAATGTTACAAAAAGTTTTTAAGAAAACTATTTTAAGACTAGCTTTATGAAAACCGTTTTGAAAGACCATTTTTATGAAAACTATTTCGTAAGATCATTTATTATGAAAACCATTCTTTTTAAAGATTGCTTTAAATGGACTTCTAAATAGAAACCTTTTTAAATGAACTGTTGCTATGAAACTTTGATATTGACCTTCTGATATTGACATGTCTGATATTGAACCATCTGATATTGAACCATCTGATATGACCCTTTTGATATGAACTTTCTGATATAACTGAAATGGAAATTAACTTATGAAACTGAACTGAATACCGGATAATTGATACTCGACCATTGACCCACAGTTTGAGACTACGAGCCACTCACTAGGCATGAGGGTTTCATGTCCATGTCATTGATGCACCGATGGCATGACTCTAGGGTAGGAGAGTGATGACCTATCCCGTCCCTGACTTTATTTTATCTGGTGTGTTGAGGAGGTTTTGGCCACCTGGGGCGTATGGATGCATCCTAGATTTGTTACTGTATATTTGTTACTGTTACTGTTACTGTTACTGTTACTGATATATACTGGTGACTGATGGTGTGTGCGATACACGTCTTTCACATACTGGGAGCTGATCACTCCATTTACTGATTGAGGACTCCCCTCATATTTACTGGTTACTGAGAGGTCTCCCCTCTGTATGATTATACTGATACTGATACTGTTACTGTTACTGTTACTGGGCTCGTAGTGGATTACTGTTTGGATTACTGTTTCTGTTACCTTATAACCTTGTAGTTAGTATTCCGAGGTCACCCCTCCGAATACATACTTGACTTGATACTTGACTTAATACATTACTTGACTGATATGACTTGGGCTCGGGTTTGGGTTTACTGTTCCCTTTACTCTTATCTATTGTAACTATTTCTTAATTCCTGATATATTTGCATAACCTTTTATCTTTCTTTCTTTCCTAACTCTGGTTATACCTTGTATTGTTTCACTTACTTCGCTATCCCATCATTACTGTTTTGTTATCGTTATATCTGTTCACTGGGCTTTTTAAGCTCAGCCGCATTTCTTTTCCTGCGGCAGGTTTTAGTTTGGAAGCTGGGTATGAGTGGAGAGTACCTTGGACTTAGAAGACCTTGATAGCTAGTTATAAATAGAGATGATTAGAAGAGCTTATATTCAGACTTAGTAATTTTTGTATTTCTCATTTGTAACCTTGTAGTTTCAGATTTTCCATTGTAACCTTTGAAATTCTAGTGTATTATTTATGTCATATGCTTGTGTTTGTTCTGATACGTCACCATCATTGTGACATCTCTACCCTTGTCGGGTCGGGGTGTTAAAGTGTATCTGCTGAATTATTTTCATGATATTGCTATTGGTCCATACATGCTATTTACTTTAAACCTATGAACTCACCAGCGTTAGCTGACTTTTAGCATGTTTTTCTCAGGAAACTGAGGTGTGTTAGCCGATTGCAGTGCATGGCGACGGTCGTAATAAATGATGGAAATGTTTTTATTTAATGCGTTTGCTCTGACAATTGGACCTTTTATTTAAATGGGCTTCATTTTCATCTGAAATGGATTTTATGTATCGCTTCATGACTTGACTTATGTAATATATTTTAAAACAGATTGTTAATCCGTTCCCTATATCTTGTGTTGTGATTATCCATTCAGTAGCACCCCAAAGTGTATGCTTCCGCGAATATTGTGATTTTGGGGGTGTTACAAGTAAAGACTGCCTGTTACACTCAAAACAGATCCATCATTGTGAAGAGACATAGCAAAACTCCTTATGAGTTGTTCAAAGGAAGAATCCCTGACATCAGCTACTTTCATGTCTTTGGGTGTCCTATTTTTATTCATAATAACAAGGACCACTTAGGGAAATTTGATGCCAAAGCTGATGATGGATATTTCCTAGGATACTCACTTGTCTCAAAGGCCTTCAGGGTGTTCAACACAAGGAGACAGCATACTGAGGAAACATTCCATGTTACCTTTGATGAGAGAACTGAAGCAATCAGTGTCTCTAACACCTCAGTGGAAGAGATAGGTATGATGATTCATCAAGATATCCTTCTGATGAACATCATCCTGACAATAGTCCTTCCACTCAGTACCAAACAAATGCTGACATCTCCTTCTACATCATCCCTCACAACCTTCCTTACCCTACCATCACTGAGTTTGTTGAAGCAAGAAGTACTGAAGAAATCATTCAGTCTGAACTTAATACTCAGGAACTAAACAATATCAGTGATGAGTCAACCCACTCAGACACCCAAGATGTTGAAAATCATCATGTGTCTGATCCTGATCCTACCCATCAGGCCTCTACAAGTTCTAATCCATTTCCAAGACCTCAGGACAGTTGGACCAGGTCTCAGGATATAGAACTTGTCAATATAATTGGAGAGCCTACTGAAGGCATGCTCACCAGAAGCATGGCTGCTAATCTAAGAGCAGCCTCAGCCAATGAATGCCTATTTGTGGATTTCATTTCCATAATTGAACCCAAAAGTGTTAAGGAAGCACTTAATCATCCAAGTTGGGTTTAGGCCATGCATAATGAACTGGAACAATTTGATAGAAACAAGGTAATGACCTTGGTCAGATGTCCTGAGAATGTTTCAGTCATTGGCATGAAATAGGTGTTCAAGAACAAAACTGATGAAAATGGCATAGTCATTAAAAACAAAGCCAGACTTGTAGCCAAAGGCTATAATCAACAAGAAGGCATTGACTATGAAGAAACATTTGCACCAGTAGCAAGGATGGAAGCCATCAGGATCTTCCTTTCTTTTTCTACATACATGAACTTCAAGGTATACCAAATGGATGTTAAAAGTGCATTCTTAAATGGTTCACTGAAAGAAGAAGTCTATGTTCAGCAACCTCCTGGATTTGAAAGCCATGAGTTTCCTGACTATGTCTGCAAGCTTAACAAAACCCTTTATGGACTGAAACAAGCTTCCAGGGCATGGTATGAAACTCTTTCAGCCTTCCTGATCCAAAACAAATTTGTCAGAGGCAAGATAGACAACACTTTGTTTATCTACAAGACAAATAATGATGTCATACTAGTACAAGTGTATGTTGATGACATCATCTTTGGCTCAACAAGTTTTAAACTTTGCAAACAGTTTGAAAAACTAATGGCAAAGAAATTTGAAATGAGCATGACGGGAGAACTGACTTACTTCCTTGGTCTACAAATAAAGCAGACTGATAAAGGAACCTCTATCAGTCAAGAGAAGTATGTCAGAAGCCTACTGAAAAAGTATGAGCTCAGTGATTGTGCCTCAGTCAAGACTCCCATAGTACCCCCAAACAACTTTGGTCCCAATCTCACTGGAAAACCAGTAAATCAAACTATTTTTAGAGGAATGATAGGATCACTGATGTATCTACTTGCATCAAGGCCTGATATCCAATTCTCAGTCTGTCTGTGTGCCAGATATCAATCTGACCCAAGAGAATCTCATATCACTGCTGTGAAAAGGATATTCAGGTACCTGAAAGGTACTCCAAACCTTGGATTATACTATCCAAAATGTTCAGGCCTTGATCTTAAGGGATACTCAGACTCTGACTATGCTGGATGCAACATGGACAAAAAAAGCACCTCAAGCTCCTGCCAAATACTTGGTGGAAAACTTGTCTGTTGGAGTGCTAAGAAGCAACAATCAGTTGCCTTTTCCTCAGCTGAGGTTGAATATGTTGCAGCAGCAAGTTGTTGTGCAAATGTACTCTGGATGAAAAGTCAACTCAGTGACTATGGAATTCAGTACAAGATGGTTCCCATCTTTTGTGATAACACAAGTGCAATTGCCATATCAAACAACCCTGTTCTTCATCAGAGAACAAAACACATTGATATTAGATATCATTTCATCAGGGACCATGTCATGAATGGTGACATAGAATTACACTTCATTCCTACTGAATATCAGCTAGCTGATATATTCACCAAACCATTGGATGAACCAACTTTCACAAGACTGAAAGCTGAATTAGGAATGTTGGATATAGAAAATCAGTCCACTGATTGAATTCTTCCAACTAAGTGTAAATTCTAAAAACCTCAGGTCCCTGACTCAATGTGTCCCTCAGTGAAAAAGATCACTGAATCCGTTAATCTCAGGAACTAAACCCATGTTCCTGAAATCTTGGTCTTCAGGAATCAAACCCCAATTCCTGAACCCTTGAACCATCAGTGACTAAACCCAAGTCCCTGAAACCCTCACTGAATGAAAATTCATTCAGGGCCCTCAAAGGACATTGAATGCTAACTTAAATGCTTTAAGTATCTCGTTAGTAAATATCCTAGGTTGGTAACTGAATTCTTATTTAATATAAGAATATTTGTTCCTTTTTCCTTTTTGGCATGCACCTATGGGCCCCCACTTCCCAACTTGGCATTCAATGTCCTCTCTCACACATAATACTGTGTGATGATCAAAACTCTGCAACTTTCACTTTTGCAGAACTACTCAACTGTTCACCTCGACAGTTGCGCCAAAACAGGGAAAGAAGTGTAGGTGACATTAAATGCGGATCCCAAAAATTTTATTCAAAATAGTTTCTAAAATTCTTTTTGAATTAAAATAAAACCGCTCAATGTCTAAACTACCCCCATCTCCACTTCCCTATAAATACCCCAAACAAAAATAACACACACACGTTTTTTAGAAATCTTAAGCAAAACTCTTGCCTTTTTATCTCTCAAAAAGAAAACAAAGTGTGTGTGTTCTTAGCCTTTAGACACCCAGAATCATTTGTTAACCCAGACCTACCAACACAAATGGCTTCTTCAAAGGCTATCATCTGCGCCCCAAATGTGGAATTCACATTAGAGGGTGTTGACCTCACCAAAAACAACGTGGTTGGAAATTTTTCCTACCCCCAACAATTTTGGGCGTACAAGAATGTTTGTAAATACTTACAAAACTGCTTTCTTGCTACGGCGTTTACCAAAACCCCCTCAGTCATCTACCATGACTATCTCAGGGAGTTCTGGTGTACTGCAGTGGCTACAAGCCCTAAAGACACCAAGGACTCAATCGTCACATTAACCGTGATGAATGGGAAAAAACCCCTCTCCCTGAACTTCCAAACTTTCATCAAGGCCACAGGTCTTGGCTTCACTGAAAGTTTTGAGGCCAACCCCACTGACCAAGAGGTAAAGGCCGAATTGCTTTTCCTTGGGCCTCATGATCGTAAGAGGCCTGAGATGTCCCCAGAAGCCTTATTGGACAAGGCTTCAATAGTGAAAACCTGGTTCCACCACATCTGGAGGATCCTGATGACCTTTGTCATTCAGGTCCTTGGAGGGAATAAATCCTCCACGGAGCAGTTGAACTCATCACAACAATTGATGTTGTTCAGTCTCCTGGAGGGTAAAAAGATAGATATCTGAGGTATAATCTTCCCTGACCTTGTCGCCAAGCTCTCAGGAAAATCTAGGCAAAGACATATGTCTTATCCTAGGTTTATTTCCTGTGTGCTTCAGGACCTACTTGGTCCTGACTATGTGAGATCTGACGTTGAAGGTACAAAACCTGACGTCTTGCATAAGACCAATTTCACTAGTGGCATCACTGAGGTACAACATATCGCCCTGACTAACTACATGCTGGTAGTTATTCAGGGTGCTAAAGCAGCCTCACCAGTGCCTTTCCCAACCAAGAAGGGGAAGAAGAAGACAAAGAAGGGTCAGTCCAGTAAGGTGGTTAGACCCAAACCACTCACCACTGAGACTGACCCAAACAACCTTAAACAAGAAACGACCAAGACCTCTGAGACACCCATCAGTAAGGACCCCTTGGCCGTAAAACAAACTCCAACGGAGGGCACTGAGCAATCATCCTCAGTGTCCTCGGGCAAACCCTCTCCACATGTTTCCACTAACATATACAAGTCAGAGGGATCAGGAACAATCACCATTTCACATCCTGATGAAGACACTGACAAATCACAATCAGGGCCTGAGGGAGTAAAGGGTTCTATATCCTCAGTCGGGCAGCACTACTCTACTGAGAAGGGGACCCCACACCCACTCACATCCTGCTCACGGCTCTGAGAAAACATCCTCAGAGTCTCAAGGAGTAAAGGTCTCTAAATCCCTAAAAGGGCAGTACAACCCTGATGGGAAGGGAGACCACCACCAATCACAATCAGTGCCTAGTGATACTACTAAAAAACACCCGTAAGTAGTTGAAGGCGCTAAGGGGGACAAAGATTCGGAGGGATTTAAACCACCCGCCGATACGGAACCCATAACCCCCTCAGGCGGATCCATTCACTCAGGAACTGCCCCCAAAAGCCAGGCTGGGAAACCTCCCCCCCCCCAAAGTTATTATGGCTAGTCAGGCTGAGCAAACCCACTCAGTTATTATGACAGGGTCAGGACCTGGCTACAACAAAGGTGAGCCCTCTTTTGAGGGGGAGCCGGATTCCCTGAAGGCTCCTTCTCTGGCTGATCTTAAAACTTTCCTAGACGATGAGTCAGAGGAGGAGATGGTGGATTTTGGTGATGATGATATCCTCAGTGCTGATGAGGAAATGGAGATTGCAATAACATCTCCTCAGCACCCTGAGCAACAACAATCTTCTCCTCCCCCTGAGGATCAACAACCCAACTCCCCTTCAACATCATCATCATCAGGTGCTTCAACTCCCACCACTCCTGAGTGGTTGGCGAGGTATGATAATGTTCTTCCGTTGACTGAACGACAACTGGTTAAATTCCTTCGCAAAGCCAACGAGGGTCTTTACAACGAAATAACGGATGAACAATGGATTCAGCACACTGAAGTGGCAGCCTCCTATGCCGACTTCAGGGCTTCTATGGAAGAAACTCAGGGAAAACTGCTTCAGGTCGCCAAACTTACTGACAAACAACTTGGTGACCTGAGGCAGTCTTTTGATGAAATGGGCAGTGGACAACATCAGGAACACTCTAACATACTCAAAGTCATTGAAGCAGATCAGGAAGAACTTGGAGATGATCCCACTCTGCTCAAGAACCTGCATGAGTACATAGATACTCAAAAGACCACCTCCACCACCATTATTGAGCTTCTAAAGCTTCTTCAGGGGTGGATCTCAAAAGTCTCAGAACGAAGCAGGATTCTATTCATCGGGAAGTTGCTGATTCCAAAGAGCACCTGGCTAAGATATCCTCAGCCTTTGATTAGCTCTCAACAAAATATAATGAGTTGATCAACCACTACACCACCCATGCCACTGAACTCTCAATCAACCAAAAGGCAATGGCTGCCGAGATAACCTCACTGAAGAATGAGAATTCTGAAACTAAGTCAATGGTCTCCAATATCCTCTCCCTTCTTCAGGCCTCTCAAGTAGCTCCTCCTCCTCAGTCAGCAGGTACATCCACTGAAGTTCCAATACCTGCTGAGGGGGAGAAAAATGATGATGAACCTATTCCTGATCCCTCATCTGCAATGGTGGTCGTCCCTGAAACCTCCACCAGTCAACCCCCTCCCACTGACAAAGGGAAGGGAATCAGGTTGACTGAGAGTCCTCCTCGAACACAACTAGTACAAGCATCAACTGAAAAGCATGCAGATCTTGATGCACCGTTTTTCGTTGAATTGGATGGAGGAAAGACCTTCTATGGAACACCAACTGAAGTGGCCGAAGTCTTACACCAACAAGACCTCAGGAGGGCCAAAGAAAAGGACAAGCAAATCAACAGGCCTGTCATTGTTGAAGTTGCTAAGGAGGTGATCAAGGAGTCTGATAAAGACATTCAGGGGGATGAGTTCATTAGGCTACAGGATGAACTTCTTCAAGAACATAATAAACAAGCCAAAATGAAAGAAGAAAGGAAGCAAAGAACCTATGAGAGGTACATGTGGCACATGACCAAAACCAAGGGAGAAGGCACGATCACTGACATAACCATTCACCCCACCAAGCCCATAAGCATAACGGTTCACAGGGGACCAAGGAAGTCTAAGGTTTACCAGCCCTTTAAATTCTCAGACTTTAGGCTAAGGGAATGGGATATGATGATGCCCATCCTGAAGAAGAAGACACAAAGCAAGACAGCCCCATCTCTTATCAAGACCCTGAACGCAAAATATGAAGAACTTGAAAGGGTAGCTAAGAGTCTTAGAATTGATCAAGAGAAGGTGCTTGCTTCTCAGGGACTGGCAATCCCTGAACCTACTCAGAAGACCAGAAGGAAAAGGAAAGCAGTGGGTCAGGAACCTGAACAATACATAGCTGCTCTACACTGCAACAGGATCCCCCCTGAGGCAGTCAAGTTCATTCCTAACCGTGTCATCAAGGATCCTGAGTATGGTATCTTCTTTGTTGATGAATTTAATCAGTTAGCCTTCCAGAGAGTGAGTGACATTGATCTAGTGGAAACGACAACTCTCCTCGCCTACAAACTGGTGGCGCTAAGAGTAAAGAGTCCTGAGAACGAGGAGTTTGTCAAGCTGTTGGACAAGATGATGAGTGAAAGACCTGACAAGGAGGTGTTAGTGTCGAAGAAGGCGAAACTTGAACTCATGGGTTACTTTCAAGAACCCTGAGTATTTTGTACTTAGTTTGTTAGGACTTGTAATAATAATATTAATAAGATGGAAGTTTTTTGTTATTTCAATGTCCTTATTTACTTTCTAGTACATTCAGTATGAGCAGAACTCATTAGCTCACTCATAACTGATCAAAACACTTAGGAATAATTTATATCCAAATAGGGGGAGATTGTTGGGTCCGTCAGTACCCAAGTATCCTTGAAACAAGATTTGGACACAAATTAACTAAGTGATTAACAAACAATAAACAACATCAAGTCACTGAGTGAACAGTCACTCAATGAGTCATCTTCAGGATGCTTAAGGCGAATTCAAGAAGAAGGATTCACTACTCAGGAAGGCGGTACTCCCTGAGTAGGACTTAAGCTAAAGAAGAAGATGATGGTTCAGTGAGTGTTGGACAAGAACTCACTGAACCCCAGTCTCCTCAACAACAATGAAGTGATTAAAGAGTGATGACTAAAGGCGTGTACTGAAGAACCTAAAGCCTGAGTGGAAGGCAAAAATATCTGGGAAGAGTTTAAGAAGATAAGATCAGATCTTATCTAGTCAGGAACAAACCTTCCCTAAGACGGCTTAAAGTCATGGAGTGTCAAACCAACCACTCCTAAAGACTTTATAGACCATTCTTATTGGTTCTTGGAAATGACAATTACTGTTGTAATTGTCAGACACGCTTGCTTCAACAACTTGTAGTATTTAAATCACTTTTACTCTTTTATACTTGTGTATAAATAGGTTCAGAAGGAGAGAAGTTGTGTGTGTTTTGTATATTGAAAGCTTAGACTTTTACAAAGCAACTTCTCTCCTACAAAGAGTAACCACTCCCTGAGATAGCTCAGTGGGTATATTGTTACCACTTAAGCATAGCTTGAGTTTAGATAGGAGACACCATACCTTGTCTATTCAATCCCAAGTGTTGGTTCCGCAAAACACTTGGGTAATAGATTCTTTGATTCATTTCTAATAAGAATTTAAACGTTGAAAAACTTGTGTTTTTTATATTTACGTTTTATATATATCTGTTAGAATTAATCATCACGTTAATCTCAGTCATAAACACACCTAGACTAACTTAATTGTTATATCTAAGTGTGTTAAGGGAACAACACTTCTCTTTTAACTACCAGTTGGGTTTTGTGACTTTGTCTTTACTATGATAGTTACTTTGTGGTTGTGTATTTCAGTAGTTGCTTCTCTATGTCAATTAATGAAGGGTTGTGCGTTTCAGTAGTTGCTTCTCTTGTAACCAGTTAGTTTGGTTTTGTGACCACCTCTTACTATCTACAGATTCGTCCTTAGAAATGACGAATTGTTTACATTTTTGTTCACGAACATCAATCTCTTTGGCTTATAACAAAAATACGTAAGGGGGCTAATAACAAAAATTAACTAACAACAAGGTGATTCATTCACTACCTAGCACAAAAGTTATATCTGTGAACTGGTAGGTGTATAACTTTACCTATTTTATATCTATGGAGTATTACTCTATATATCTAAGCTTAGCTTATTTTCAAAAAGGTGATGTTAGGGGTACCACTAGAGTTTAGTGGCACCCTCTTTAGTCGGTGAAATGAAGAGAAAAAGAAAGTATTTTACTCTTTTATGTTTTTTAATATTTTTGACTAATCAAACTTTATATTTTCTGTTCCGTACTTTCAGTTTTGTAGTGTTATAATAAAAATTAATTATAAAATTTTTTAAAAAATAAAAAGGAAAAAGAAAAAGAAAAAAAGAAAAGAGGAGGTGTCTTTATCCAATTAGAGGTATGTATAACATATACCTTTTCAAAAAGGTAGAAAATGAACTTTTTTTTCTTTTTTTATTTTTAAAGTAACCGAATAGTTTTGTTACCTTTGAGTAGCAATTTTTTTAGCGTTTAAAAATTAACGAGCGGGGTAACCCGCGTGTTGCTGCGGGAGAGTTTTAGAGATATTTTTTAATTTTTTTTTTTTATAATTTCAAAAAAAAAAAAAGTACTGTTGCAGCGGGTTGTTCAGATAGTTGTTTTTTGTTGGTTTTGTAGGTTCACAATTATTTTGTATTTTTATTTTTTAAATTAATTTTTTTACAAAAATTAATTTTAAAGTTTTTTGGATTTTTTTTTTTTTTTTTTTGAAAATATTTTTTCAATTTTTTTTTTATTTTTTCGAAATTAAAAAAAAAAAAAAAAAAACATTTACTGTAGCATGAACAGTAAGCACTGTTCATGCTACTGTTCATTTCTCTCACAATGCTACTGTTCATTTTTTTGTTTTGTGGGGCCCAAAATTTTGGATTTTAGTATATATATATAATAGATAATACTCCGTATTTCATTTATTCAAATAAAGGAAATTCAATAGAGGGAACAGTGAATAGATGTATCATCAAGTTACTTTTTATTTGACATGAGCAAGGACGGACTCACGATTTTCAAGAGGGTGTTGCACAAAAGTTTGTTGTACTAAGTAAAGTTACACCGTAAGAAACGAAAGTAGCAAAAAAATATTGGGGGTTGCACATACCAAAAAACGACAGTTTTGAATTTTTTTTCATTTCGTAACATAAAATCAGGCGTAGCCCGTGCCACATGTGACACCCATACGGGTCCGCTCTTGGAAATGAGAATAGACTTAAAAAGTTGAGAAGCAAACATATACAATAACTTTAACTTGTACAATAGACTGGTAGCTTGAAATCATATTGTGTTCAACATGTTAATAAGTGTATAACTTGTCCCTTTTCAAATACACTGCGGTGTGTCTGGGTGAGGGTTTGAATTTAATTAACTTTCTTTTCGGGCTTACTCGATCATTTCTTTAAATCACTCTTTCAATTTTAAAATATGTGTCCAATTTTGACCTGTGAAATCTTTCTTTTTCAACTTTGACTTTAAATATTTTTGTTTGTTTTATATAATACTTGATACAAAATATATGAATGAATTAGGTTTTAAATATATTTTAATTGATATATTTTTCATCAAACATTATAGAGGTATTTACTTTACATCCCCATATCCCAAGGAATATTTACATATTTTCACAAACACAAGTTTTTAAAGCATGATGTACAATGCTCTTAAAGCAAAGTTTGGGGAAATATGTAAATATTGGTTGGGATATGGGTATATATATAAATGCCCCAACATTATATAAGATAAACAAAAATATTCAATGTTAAAATTGAAAAAAAAAATCCAAAAGACAAAAGTGGAAATTTATTTAAAGACGGTGAGTAAAAATTTATAAAGGGTGATACAGTTTTTTTATTTATTTATATTTTATGTTGATGAAACACTCACAATTTTTTTTATGTTGATGAAACACTCACAATAACACAAACGGGGTTAATGTGAGATTGATATTTTAATCAGGTATGGTTGAAATTTATAGGGGTTTTTGGAAGTTATGAGTACTTTGGTCAAGTAACTAGGAAACACTTTTTTTTTTTTTTTTTTTTTTTTTTTTGAAATGCATCAATATATTAAAAACGCAACAAAGACAATACATACAAATGGTGTTCCACCCCTCCAAACAAGACGCTTAAAGAGAGAGGAACCCGACCAAGTAAAATACAAAATTCAAAACAAAACACAATACAGAACATACAAAAGAACTATGACCAAAACCAAACAAACCTCGAAACTAACTGAAGCAGAACCCACTAGGGGACCATAGAACCTTTTGAGATAAAAAACAAACCTTGCAGACCAACAACCTTCTGAGAAGCAAACATAAACACTTGCAGACAACTAATTTGCAGCCCATTCCCAAGCGTCAACAGCAGCCAAACACAAGAATTGACACCAGACACACTGCATATGACATCTTCCAGTATCTTTTCTGACAAAACACACACGCATATGCCAAAGATTAGGAGAGAGCTTTTATACCTTGCAAGCTTTAATCGGATCCGAACACCAATCTAACCATGACTAAATTGCTCCTCTTGATCTATTAGATATCCAAAAAATGTTAGAAGCTGTAGCTCATCACAAATTCTAGTGAGGTTGGAGACTTTATTTTCAAACACCCTCTTGTTTCGAGAACACCACACAAGGTATAACATCGACCAACACACCGCTTGCCAAATTGAATTTTGTTTCAAGTTGAGACTACTATTAGCATTATGACTAAGAATATCTTGAATAGACCCAATATTGAAAACTCTGATATTCCACCACTTAAAAACTTTTTTCGAGCCCTCCACAACCCTTGAACACTTTAAAAAGCAATGTTCCACCGTTTCTATTTCGTCTTCACAATGCGGACAAAGCGTCGAGTTTAGGTTCATACCAAGGTGATCAAGCCTAGTAAACACCGGAAGTCTTCTTTTTTGTAAACGCCAAATAAAAACACATATTTTCCTTGGGGTAAGCTTTTTCCACTTCGTCACTTGCATTCCATTTGTCTTGTTTAGTATCTTGTCATCAATCATCTCTCTTAGGGTATGTTTGGCACAAGTAGGAGCTGGAGCGGATCGCTGGAGCGGGTTGCTGGAGCTGGTTGCTGGAGCATGTGGCTGGAGCTTTTTTTTACATGCTAGTACAACTAGCATTTCATTTAGTAGCTTATTTTTTTAACAAGCTCCTTCAAGCCGTGTCAGCCAAACGAGACTTATTTTCAATGGTAGCTTATTTTTCTAAAAAAAATAAGTTCATGCTACGATAAACTCTAATAAGCTCGTGCGCCAAACATAGCCTTAGTCTCTTAAGGATTATTTCACCAAGTAGATGTGCATTTACCTTAATCATATTCATATGCAATAAAATCACACCACCAACTCACCAACCTAACCGACACATAGTTAATGTGTTCTCTATAATCTCTATCATCTCTCTATATATACAAACACACCACAACACATTAAGCACGCATATCTCTCCATATTCTTTCCGTAACTCAGTCACCACCACTACCACAGATTCCTAACATCATCCACTACTATCAACTCAAAGGTTTGTTTTCATATTTTTTCTTTAAGTCTCTAAGTTTCAGTTTATCTTTGTTTTGAGTTCAAGATCTACGAATTCGGGTAGCTTATGAGTACATGTAAGGTGTTTCTGTCCTAAAAAAATGGCCTCACAAAGTTTTTGTATGGCTATCTTTTTGGTGATTTTTATAGCATGTTCATTGCCAGAACTCAAAATGTGTTGGTGGTTTTGTTTAAGTTGTTGAAGATTTTTGTGTTTGATGTTGTTTGTTCCAGTCTCATGATTATATGAATTCCTACTCCGCTTCACTGACTGTCTTTTACATGGCAGGAAATGTTATAACTTTCTGGACATATGGCGCCCACGAGGTTGTGGGTTCAAAGACAACGTAGATTACCAAATGGCCCTTGTCCAAGCAGTAAGTGAGGACATATGGCGCCCACGAGGTTGTGGGTTCAAACATCAGTTGAAACATTTGCGAGGTATTAGGTGCATGTCAAGCATGAAAGTGTTTGCGGCTAGAAGTACATTTTATTATGCAGGGTTGTTGTTGGAGCAAGTCAAGGGACACCCCGGAGACACTTGTTGTTGATACGCTAAGAGAGGAATTGAAAACGCGTAACATCTTATATATGGGCATGGAGATGGTATGCATATGTTATATTATGAATCTTTAAATATATGTTTTTGTATTAAGGGCCAACCTTTTCTAGTTTTTAAAACTGCCTTTTTTATGTAATTAATAGGGAGAAAGCTTATTCAGAATGAAGAGATTCGAAAAATTAATAGTTGTGATGCTGTCTTCTTAATCGGGTGCGACAGAAGTTACATTAACTGTAGTAAATCACATGTCCTTGACGGTGACCCACTTGATTACCTTTTGTTAGGTTCTCCCGCGATAGTTGTCAAGATCTTGATTGTAATTGGCAACTATCGTGGGCGAGATTGCCAAGAGGTAAATCTAATGAGGCACCGTCTAGGACACGTTATTTACTACGGTTAATGTAACCACTGTTGCACCCGATTAAAAAGACAGCACCACAACTATCTATTTTTCGACAACTATAGCAGGAGAGCTTGCCAAAGGGTAATCTAGTGAGGCACTATCACGGGCACGCGATTTACTATAGGACTGCTACAAGCTTGGATAAATACCATATGAGTTGAATTAGTAGATTGCGACCAAGCCGTTTATGAAAAGGTAGACCACAACAATATGTATCCATAAAAGGAACTTCAGTTCATCATTCATAAAAGCCTGATAGATAGTTTGTCGCAACAATAGATTACGGTTTCCCAATTCATGTTACGGGGAATAATCAGATAACGTAATTGTCTCTCGAAAACTGTATTTGCATGAATGATAATGCACTAATGTACAAGAAAGTTTTGATGTTAGTTGAGGCTACATTTTCTGTAACAAGGAAGTTCTTAGATGTCGAGGTCCTTTTAGAAGCTCTCTAAATAGAAAAATTATAACCTGCCTTAAAATTATCTCACGAAAACCACCTTACATCTTAAAAAGACAAATAAGGAATTAGTTAATGCTAGAAATCGAAAAGGTGAGATTCTTTAATAGTTGTATAAGACGATCGAGACCTAAAAACCCAAAAATGATTATTTATTTATTAGTGCTAAACATTTGTTAAAACTTGTAAAATAACCTTATAATCTACCAATTTAGTCATGGTTTTTATCGCAAAACACCACTGCGCAAATATTTTTTAGCCTTACGCTATAAGAAATGTGAATATAGAATTACGTTACTAAAGTTCATTAGTTCTTCTAGAAATAAAATATACAATGTTATATAAGAAAAATAGAAGTTACAAGTTCACATTATAGCGCAAAAATCATATATAGACGATTATTGTTTATAAAAGGTAGGGAAGACTGTTATAAATGCTTGAACTATATTCTAATGTTTAGTTTCATTATGTGACTGTTAAATTGGACTCGGCCCGATCCAACTTGGCACATTAACTAATTGGATGAACTTATTGATTATTTAGTGTTAAATAAATCAAAGAATCATCTTGATTTTTTGTTTAGATCCGCCACCGTATGAGAGTTGATCCAATAGTGCTCTTTCTTTCAATAACTCTTGATTTCTGATAGGTGCAACAAGTAAATCCTTGGTGATACTTTAGAACAGCGCAACAACAACAATACACAATCCTGCCGGAACGAGATGGTGATACTTTAGAACCTAAAGAGGTTAATGGGTTTGTCTTGAGATTTAAATGGATATTAAAAAAAATGTATAATAAATAAAAGGACTAGCTAGTCTTGTTGTAAGTTGTGACGTGTACAATATTTCTTTTTCTTCTTAATTTGTACATTACTTTAGTGGTACTGTAGTCGAGCTAGCACAAAAGTTAGGCTATGCACAACCGGCCGTCCAAAATCAATCGGTCGCTTGGTTCCACACAAACCGACCGACATAAAAGTCGGTCCCTATGGATGTGCAATATCGATCGCTTGTTTGACAAATGCAACACTGGTCCCTTGAATGACTGAGTTTAAAGCAAGCCAAACACAATCTAAATTCTATCCGTTGCAATTATTAAAAAAAATAAAAAATAAAAATAAAATAAAAAATAAAAAAAAAAAAACTTTTTCAACCTTATAAATGTCCACCTCAAACACACATCTAAACACACAATTCATATTCAACTTATCATCTATATTCAAACAACATTTCTATCAATACCTTCAAACAACATGTCTTACGAGCTATTATTCGGTTCTTCATCTTCCGACAATGATGAAGTTCTGAGTGAGTTTCTTGAGTTCGGGAAGTATGTTTGGAACGCTTACCAAGCATCACAGCCGAAAGTTCCACAAAGGTACATACGCAGGGATCATGAGGGTGCTCATAATCGTTTAGTGGCGGCATACTTCCCCGAAAACCCGCAGTTCGACGAAAGTATATTCCGGCAGCGATTCCGAATGAGCCGAGAACTTTTCACAGAAATTGTTCAAGAGATAACCGATTATTCTCCTTATATTCAACAAACTCTTGATGCTAGGGGCATACCTAGTATTAGCCCATTGGTCAAGTGTACTGTGGCCATTCGTCAATTGGGATACGCGGCCATTCCTGATTCTCTTGACGAAAATCTGGCAGTGGCTGCAATAACATCCCATGAATGTCTCTGTAAGTTTTGCACGGTTATCATGGAGTTATATGGTGCTGAGTATTTGCGAAAGCCCACGTATACTGAACTTGAAAGATTATATGCTCATCACGAGCATAAGCATGGGTTTCCTGGGATGATGGGAAACATTGATTTTACAAGTTGGGAGTGGGAGATATGTCCTACATGGTTCGAAGATGAGGGTCATCATGATCACGATCCTTTAAGAACGCATGAAGAATCGTTAGTAGTTACCCATGAGATTATGGACTCATCAACTCATCTAAACTTAAAATCTGATTTGATTGAACACATTTGGACAAATCGTAGAAATCAAGTCAATCAAGAGAATGAAAACGAAGACGATAGTGATGGTGACGATGAGGACGACGATGAAGAATTTTTGAAATGTTTTTATTGTTATTTGAATAATTTGCTTAATGTTTTTAATGTTTAATTGAATAAATATATGTAGTGTTTTTATTATTAATGAATTTTACGGTTTTTTTTTTTTTTCTTTTTTTTAAAAAAATGTTTGATTAAGAAAAAAGAAAAGAAAAAAGTCGGTCATCGACTGTGGCACTTTGATCGCTTCTGATCGCCAGAGAGAGAAAGTTAACGTGGCAGCTGATGACCCAGGTCGCTTGGGTCAACGACTGTGCATAGCCTTGTACCTGTGAACCGGTAGGTGTATGACTTGACCTGGAGTATTTATATCTAAGCTTAGCTCATTTTCATGAAGGTAGACAATGACTTTTTCTTTTTTTTTTTAAGTCACTGAATAGTTATGAGTAACAGTTTTTTAGCGTTTCAAAATTAGTACTCCGAATTTCATTTATTCAAATAAGGCAAATTGAATACAGGGAAAAGTGGGAAAAGTGAATAGATGTATTATCAATTTACTTTTTATTTGACATGAGAATAGACCAAAAAAGTTGAGACCTAAACATATACAATAACTTGTACAATAGGGTTAGCTTGAAATCCTACTTTGTTCAACTTTTCAATAAATGTATACTGGTACCTTAAATTAAAAGTGGATATGTATGACAGATTTCAATTGAATACACTGCAAGGTGAGGGTTTGAATTAACTTGCTTTACGGGCTTATTCATTTCTTTAAAATCTAAAAAACTGGTAGATTTTTTTCTTCTTCATAGATTTGTGTTTAACTAAGTTGTGTTTGTGTGAAATGCCTAGTGATAAATTGATAACAGTTTTGTTTGTGTGATGAGTTTAGCGATAAACTGATAATAGTTATGTTTGTGTGATGAGTTTAGCGATAAACTAATAATAGTTATGTTTGTGTGATGTATTTAGGGATAAACTGGGCGGAATTTTAGTGGTTAATTGGTTTGTGACTTTGTTGGTAGAAGTGGATACTAATGTGGCCTCGATGTAACGCAATCTTTAATTATCACACATTATTACACCCGTTGGAAAGCCAAATAACATTCTATCGAAAGCTTTTCTTTTTTTTTAGAACGGCCCTACTCCTAAACTACCCATATTACAACAAATCACCAATGTCAATGTTTGAACCTTGGTCTTTTCCCCCAAAAGCAAATGCCTTACCACCTCGCCACAAGGGGTGGGGCCTATCGAAAGCTTTTCTATAAACTTTTTATGAATCAAATAAAACAGTCATTTTGTCCATTTGTTTTGTGAAATTGCGTTTTACGGTATTTTGGTACAATACAAGATTTGTTTAATACAATTGGATTTTAGAACTTTACTCTTTTTAAGAAGTATTTGAGTACCATTAATAGAAGACCAAGATTCACGTACGGGAGGTGGGAGAAACACAATAAACACGAACTAAAGATTAGATATGATATTCGGTTTATTTAACTGTCGAGGTGTGTATGTTTTTCTAGAGAGAAGCTAGAGAAAACACACACACCTCTTTTGTATTTATGAATCTCCAACCCTCCTAGTGTTGACATAGGAGGGTATTTATTACAAGAATACAAAGATAATTTAGCTAACATGACTAAACTAGTCCTTGTACAAAGAAAGAAGTGCAATTCCCAAATATGACAAAACTTTAAGGCTAACAATCTCTCCCCAAAGTGAAGTCATATGGGAATTGCTTACAATGTTCTCTACAAGTAAAATATAAACCATAAGCACAGAGAATAGTCTTCAAACGTCATTACTTCGTTCAGTTTGCAGAATCTTCTCAGCTTTCATTTCTTTACTTGCAGACGAACCATGTGAGCAAATCTAATTAGGGTTTAATACAGCGTGCCCTGAGTGCTCTCCCCTAATTAGTGCTCTCCCCCAAACTGACAACCTTTCTGATGATTGCCCTGAATCTGAAGAAGTCTTTTGATAATTAAATGCATTTCGTCTTTAGTCTTCTAACATGCAGCGGAGACTGTAAGCACAATGGTTGTCGTTCGGGAGCATTAACATATCTCACAAAGTATTTGCATCTAAGTTGGTAATAAGCCGTACTTCTCCCTCCTGATGATTGCGAGGTATCGGAATCATCATCCTTTAGTGTACACGCCTTTGATTACCTTTAACTTGAAGCAATATTAAATCCATAATAGCACGTCGACAACCCGTCGAGGCTTAATTATCGTGAGAATATGTTGAAAAATACTCTCAATACGTCTCTCAAACCAACCTTAAAATTCACCGGCTTCTAATAAATGACCACATGTGGAGACAACCCGATATGACCAATTTGAAAACGAAGTAAACATCCCCCCTCAAATGTGACTTAAGCTTGTACGATAATGTGACTAAGAACCTATACTGAGCACTGCAACGTAACTCCTTAAAGCATAGGTCGTTTCATATACCCATCCAACCTTCCTTAACTGTATATGAACCTCTCTTGAATTATCCACATCTTTGTGTGACACTGAGTACTAGAACGTATCTCCTTTAAGTGATAGTTAACTAGGTCTTCGTCCATCCTCCCCTTGACCTATGAAAACTAGATAATCCAAGACTTAATCACTACACCCATGAGTGCCCAAACAAGTATCTCTAAAAGTCATGCATCCATCCACCCCTTGACTTTGAGATAAATAAGTACACATGCACGAAAAATGTTACTTCAAAATCAAATCAATAATACCATTCTTCTCCCGTAGTCATTCTTCTAAACCATATTAGCCGTGAACGATGTATCCCCGTGATTGTTGCGATGGTATCCCTATATCCCTTTTTTTTTTTTTTTTTTTTTTTTTTTTTTTTTTTTTTTTTTTTTTTTTTACATAATTTGAAATACACAAGGAAATGCCGTTACAAGAAAGCTAGAAAAATTTGAGTATAACAGATTTTGACGTCAATTTTCACCTAAAAAATTCGAATTTTGACCAAAAATTTTGAATTTTGGGCCAAAATTTTCACTATTATACCAAAATTTGAATCTCGCGTAAAAATTGAACGTTTAATCACCTGAAAAAATTAAATTTTGACCAATTTTTTTTTTTTTTTTTTTTTTTTTGAAGGGATACTAATTTGAAGGGTGTCAAAGTGGAAGGATTATACGTGAACATATTTCTCAATTACGAAAGAAATGAATTGCGAGAGTAACACTTGGCAATTGCGAGAAATTGGTGAATTTCGATAAAGTGCCCCAATTGCGAGAGAACTCCCCAATTGCGAGAAACAGCATCAATTGCGATAAAAGTCACCAATTCCGAAAGAGTCCTGAATTGCGAGAAAAAGTGCCAATTGCGATAGTTAAATGCAATTCCGAAATGAATGTCGAAAGACCAATTGCGAGATAATTCTGCAATTGCGAGAGATATGACCAATTGCGAGATAATTCTGCAATTTCGAGGAAATGAGCAATTCCGAAACTTTTTGCCAATTTCGAGACAATGTGGCAATTTCGAGATTCTGCCAGTTTTTACCCACTCTTGACTTTTTCACTCTTATCCAATAATGCATCAACTGTCACCACTCATCCCACCTCCCATCAATAATTGAGTACAATAAGTATAGTCCACTTTTCCGGCCATAAATTCCGACCAACTTTTCCGACCATCTTTATGCAACCCGAATCTGATCCTAAAACCCATTTCGAGCATAAAACTCGACCATATATTCATCAAATCGGACCACATTTCACGGATTAAAGATACATAAGACCACTACTAGGCTTGTTTTTTTTTTTCGTATGAAACGGAAATAAATTCCGATGACCGGAAAAAAAATTTCCGGTGACTAAAAAGAAGATAAAAAACAGCCTAATACACATAAACGAACCACAAAAATCAGTAAACTCACCAAGAATCTCCCCCGGTTAGCTCTTGATACCAATTGTAGAAGACCAAGATTCACGTACGGGAGGTGGGAGAAACACAATAAACACGAACTAAAGATTAGACATGATATTCGGTTTATTTAACTGTCGAGGTGTGTATGTTTTTCTAGAGAGAAGCTAGAGAAAACACACACACCTCTTTTGTATTTATGAATCTCCAACCCTCCTAGTGTTGACATAGGAGGGTATTTATTACAAGAATACAAAGATAATTTAGCTAACATGACTAAACTAGTCCTTGTACAAAGAAAGAAGTGCAATTCCCAAATATGACAAAACTTTAAGGCTAACAATCTCTCCCCAAAGTGAAGTCATATGGGAATTGCTTACAATGTTCTCTACAAGTAAAATATAAACCATAAGCACAGAGAATAGTCTTCAAACGTCATTACTTCGTTCAGTTTGCAGAATCTTCTCAGCTTTCATTTCTTTACTTGCAGACGAACCATGTGAGCAAATCTAATTAGGGTTTAATACAGCGTGCCCTGAGTGCTCTCCCCTAATTAGTGCTCTCCCCCAAACTGACAACCTTTCTGATGATTGCCCTGAATCTGAAGAAGTCTTTTGATAATTAAATGCATTTCGTCTTTAGTCTTCTAACATGCAGCGGAAAATGCAGAGCAGACTATAGACTCGTCCTTCTTCACGATTATCTGTTTGAGGGAATAAGGTATCAACATCTTCATCTCACCAAATGCATCCCAGTTGTCTTTCATATGAAAAATCAGCACATAACGTACACATGAAATGATAACACCAAAGTAACAAGTTGAACCACTGATCATCTTGATTTTGTTGCCCGAAATTGTTGAAGGTGGAAAAGGTAGAAGTACGTAGAATAAGATGAGTAGAGGATAAGACATAGAATCAACCAATTTCCGACACAAAATCAAATCATTACATAAATCATTAAGCCCGATCACGTGAACTTGTTGTGAGACCTCGATGTACACATTTCTCTCCCCTGCTGGTTACGATTTATCGGAATCAGCATAATGTTGTGTACGTGAAGTATTAACTGGAAGCACTTTATCAGTAAACCCAGTCAGCCTGTGAGAAGATGTTGATGAACCCAATCTAACCTCCTGAATAAAAAACAACGGCTTCATGTAGTAACCACATGTGATGATAACCCAATATGATGAACTTGAGAATGAAGTAACATCGCCCAGATTTGTGACTTAAGCTTGTACTATCCTTGTGACTAAGAACGGTGTACCCGATACCCTTAACAGAAGTATTAGTACAAAACCTCTTGACATATCCTCAACTACGTGAGACACTGAGCACTACAACGTAACTCCTTAAAGTGATAGCTACTTTGTGGAAAGAGAGAGAATCACAAAAGTAACTAGATATCCAAGTCTTCGTCACCATTAATATATGCCCAAACAAGTCATCTTCGCGGTAGGGTAGAAAGAAAGAAGATGAAATAAGTACACGCGTCCGTAAAACCTTACTTCAAACCCAAATAAATAATAACGAATCATCCCCGTAGTCACAGCTAATAATTTAACCATTGTCATTTGATTGTGAATCTTGATCAGGATCTTTTTGGCTATACGTGGTGATTTTGAAGGTGCAGTCCGATAATTTCATTTGTGATGTTGTTGTGAAAAATGCCATAAAATGCAATTCTAATGATGCCGGAAAAATTTGAGTTTAAGAAATTTTTACGCCGAAAATTCCCCGAAAAATTCGAATTTTGGCCAAAAAATTTGAATTTTGGGCCAAAATTTTCACACTTGTACCAGAATTTGAATCTCGCGTAAAAATGGACCGTTAAGTCTCCTGTGAAAAATTCCCGAAAAATTCGAATTTTTTTTGAATTGCGATAAGATGTTCGATTGCGAAAGATTATTGAATTGCGAAAGACAGTATCAATTTCGAAAGTCTGTTGCAATTGCGAGAAGGGAGTGCAATTGCGAAAGACATGCCAATTGCGATAAGGGAGTGCAATTGCGAAAGACATGCCAATTGCGAGAAAACCAGCAATTGCGAAAGTCATGCCAATTGCGAGAAAAACCAGCAATTGCGAAAGTCATGCCAATTGCGAGAAAAACCAGCAATTGCGAGAGACTCCTCAATTGCGATAGAGTCAGCAATTGCGAGAGACTCGTCAATTGCGAGAAATTTCATTTCATCGCAATTCTTATACAAGAATGCGAGAGGCCCTGAATTGCGAGAGACATCAATTGCGAGAGAGTGGCCAATTTCGAAACTTTCCAACCACTCTTGACTTTTAGCTACATTATCTCTTCCCCATGCTTTGCCAGTCTGTCTTTCACCAATTCCACCAACTTTGACCAATAATTCAATGAATAAGATATTCAATATATTCCAAAAACACAAATCTTATAAAAGATTATGTGATTTTCGATCAAAGAAGCTAAGAACACACCAACTTTTTGCCTTGTTCTTGTGTATGAATTCAGAAAAACCACAAAAGCTCACGTTTTTATGATAAAAACGCAACAATTGGGTTCTTTCAAACACAAGTCGAACCTAAATATAGCACTAAACTCGGCTGTTGAAGAATATGAAGAAAAACCGAGATAAGACACAACAAAAATCACCTTTATCACCTTAAAACACCACGAGCAGCCACCCGGTTAGCTCTTGATACCAATTGTAGAAGATCAAGATTCACGTACGGGAGGTGGGAGAAACACAATAAACACGAACTAAAGATTAAACATTATATTCGGTTTATTAACTGTCGAGGTGTGTATGTTTTTCTAGAGAGAAGCTAGAGAAAACACACACACCTCTTTTGTATTTATGAATCTCCAACCCTCCTAGTGTTGACATAGGAGGGTATTTATTACAAGAATACAAAGATAATTTAGCTAACATGACTAAACTAGTCCTTGTACAAAAAAAGAAGTGCAATTCCCAAATATGACAAAACTTTAAGGCTAACAATTTGAATACCATTAATCGAATTTTTAATCCTTGCAAGGAGGGTGGAAACTAGGAATTGTGTTGTCAAAATGACCATTAATTTGTTTGTAACTCGAGTTTTATCAGATGGGTTGTCTTCTTGTCCATGTATTCTTTACTTCTTATCTTACTATCTTATAATGCATTTAGGCCTTCTATAAATAGTAATACTTAAAATTTAGCAATACTATAAATAGTAATACTTAAAATCCAGCAAGACAAGTTAAGAAGCTAAAAGTACAACATGTTTAAACATAATTTTCCAACATTAATTACATCAAAAACTTAAAATTCAGTAGTACATATTACAAAGCTATGTTTACAACTAATTAATGCACACATAAAACTAAAAACACACTACTCATTTAATACAATTAATACGCTATTAAAAACACCCATTCATCTAAATATACAACTTTTTAACCACAAAGTACAATATAATTAAGCTTCCACACATGAATTTTTTTAATGCCTTAAAATTCAGCATTACAAATATTTTTGCTAAAGGTACAACTAATTTAAACACAATTGGGCATTTAATGCCTTAAAATTTAATGTAGTCAAATGGACTTTTGGATATGATATCTGCAGTTTGGATGCTGCAGACTAATCAGAAACAACCGATTGTAGGGATAGTGAACTCTCAACTTCCTTGTTATCGGCATTCCTCTGAGCAACAACCTTGGACATTGAAAACATCTGCAACACACATCTATACTACTATATAAAACATTTAGGACTTTCTAAATAAAGAAGTCTTAAAAAAATTAAGACCAAAAACATTTCTCTAATAAGAAATAATTGTCTGACTTTTGCTATTAAAAATTCAGCTTAAAAATTCTGCTAAAACGTGAAATTAAATGTCATTAACAACCCATTTCAATAGCTTCTTGCATACACACAAATAATTATTAAAAATGTGTAACTGCTAAAAATTATTACTGTCAATAATGATTATTAAAAATATGTAACCGCATCCACCATATAAATCTACAAAAACCATTTGATATCTCACACACAATTTTTTTTTTAAATTCTTTGTGATGAGAATCCTTGATCATCTACAACAAAAATAGTCCCTCAGTGTACCCTCACTTTCACTCCTCAACTCACGGTACTTTCCGCAGAAATTCTTTATATGTTTGTCGCCCTGTCGGTTGATGACCAACTAATCGAGGGTTGACCAAAATGAAAAATGAAACGACACAACAACAACCTAAACCTAACACAACCAAATACCCTCACAGTTCACTCCCCAACTCACAATCGAATCATAACTCAAACATTAAACAATAAATACAACTCATCAAAGATCTTTAAAGATAGTTGTCACTCGAAAGCCAATTCATTACAGATCTATTCGAAGCAAAGCTTCTTTTTATATTCGAAAGTTATAAGAAGCAAAAAAAAAAAACTGTCTCATTACTTCTATCTTTCGGTGAAACAAACATAAAAAGAAATCAAAACCTCCTGAATCCAACGCCACCACAACCAAGATTCGAAAAATAAAAGAAAAATGTATCAGATTTGTTCAACTTTGTTACCAATCTTTAAAGATTTTTCAAGTTTAAACACAAACCCATCATAAATCTTGAAACAAGAATCGAAATATAGACAAGAAAAGATCTAAGGTTTATACATTTGATACCATTCAAATGGTAAATAAACCTTCGTTGACCTTCAAATACAAATAAAGAACATCAAGAACCAATAATAGATATGTATTCTTTATTTTATCATTTCGAAACAAATAGAAACAAGACCCACCTGGTTCGAACCTCGCCTCAAGTCAAACGACTTTTAAGGGTTGATTTTGTAGCTTCTGATTCGAAATAGAGAAAGAAGTAATCCATGTATTTTTCGGTTTGTTGAGTTAAGAAACAAAGTGAAGATTTTTTTTTTTTTTTTTTTTTTTTTTTTTTTTTTTTTTTTTTTTTTTTTTTTGTGACTACAAAGTGTGGTGGCTGTGTGTTAGTGAAATTAGGGATAGTGTTAGGGTTTTCATTTGTATTTGGACTAAATTTTTAGAGTTGGGCCTAGCTTTATATCAACCAAATTTATTTGGGCTTTATATCAACTGAATTTAATTAGCTCTATATCAACCTAATATAACTTTCACAAAGATACATTAAAGATGTATATTTTTTTTCCTTAGACAAATTAAGTTTTTATCGTATATAAATGTTACAAGTACGAGTATGATGTTCATTTTATACATATGTATATACATCTGATGAAGCAGACTGGATCGTATGTAAAACTGTGTTGTTATTTATGAAACAACTAAGTACAGAAAAAAAAAGCATCAGATACTTTTATGTTTCTTCATATGTTTTAGTTTTGACCCTTTTAATGTTTATCAATAACAAAAAAATATAAGTCCGACACTAAGTTAAGTTATATGTAAAACTTTAACTCTAAAAGGTAATAAAATAGTAAAATACAACTACAATACGCATGACATTTCACAATTTTCTATTGTTGCATAAATTATTATAGCAATAGCAAATATGAAAGTATTAACAACTTTTTTTCATCCTTTTGAAATAACTCTTTTATGATAAATAACTTTTTAGATCGACTTAAACGATAGCTACAAGCCTGCAGAAGCGAGTGATTGTGATAAAGTAGAGTATACTAATCACACAACATTTTAACTACTGGCAATTACACATCATTGTCAACAACCGTGACCACGTATATCATATCGTAATGTAACCGTGATCACATTTAATATTAAGTGGTTATGAGTTTTGGATTTTTATTTCATATAAATTGTAATTAGTGTATTACAAGTTACTCTCAAACCACTTTGACCTCCTACCTTGATGATATTATTAACTATAACCTTTCTATTTACGCAGCATCGATCAAATAACTTACTATCTTTTATATATGCAATTTTGATATTGCTTAAAGTTAATAAATTCTAAAACTCTCAATTTGTTGTCACGAGAAATGTATAATCAAAAAAGATTGTCAGCCGTAAAACTTTGTTACAGGGTACCCGCCGCCGCAACGCGCGGGTACCCTGCTAGTTATATTTATTGTTGGTTACAATCTGTTGAAGTATTAGGAGTATTTACCTTTCAAAACAAATAAAAACAAACTTCACCACATTTCAACGGTCATACGTGTTAGAGTTTGTGGATATAAATTAATATTTATATGTCCAGTTTCGAACACGAGACTTCGGGATTGCACATATTACGTATGAGTCTCAATGTTTGAATAATTATTTATTATTCATTTCACGAATAAACACTTAACGGTCGTTAGTATTTAACGGGGTTTGGACAACGGACGTTAAATATTAAGTTAAAGGACCATGGATGAAAATACAAGCCAAGAAGGTTCTAGAACCCTTGGGCTTGCATAAGTTCGGCTGACCCTAGGGGTTATGGGTTGAAAGCCCTAGCTTGGAGAACAAGTTGTAGAAATCTATAAGTACAATCCCATGTATTCATTATTCGACTAATCCTAATTCTCAAGCAAGTCAAACTTCTCTTCTCCTTTCTTTCTTGTGTATTCGGTTGACAACTCCCAACCCTTGGGATTTTTCGATCAACATTCACATCAAGTGTTTAGTTTGTTCGTGTAATTAGAACCTAGCTTTTCCATTGAGACGCTAGTATTACATGTGTACAAGAACGAAGGACAAGCTTGTTTTAGCTTGTGTTTTTCCCCATTCGACTAATCCTAGTCGATCCATAATTTAAACCCTAATTAGGGTTTATATTGTACTTAGAGATCCGGTTTCTTGTTCTTGCTAGAAACCAAAAGGTACACATCACTTTTAATTTAGTTAATTAATTACATATGTTGTAGATCTTGTTTTTCCGCTGCGTGATTGATGTTATGTGTTTATTAGTTTATGGCTATGATTCTAATATTCCAACAGTGGCATCATGAGCCCGTTTAATATGTGTAATTAATTACTAAAAATGCATAAAATTGAACCTATGTGAATAGATACATGCAATAGGTGTTCTAGGGTTTAGAATTTTGTAAACCTTAATTTTTTGGGTCGACACCCATTAATTATTTTTTAGGGTTTTATGTTTTTGTAAAATTCGTGGAAACCCTTGGATTGCATGCAATTTTATGTGTTTAATTAATGAGTACCTCGAGATGTCATTAATTAAGTATGCGTGCTATATTGACTTGATAATATGTTCTACATGATTATAAGTGCAATATGGGGAATCCATGAAAAAAACATGCATGTTTTGTCATGGAAAATTTGATGTTGATTTATTACTTGTTATATATGCTTTTATATGCGATTTATTATTAACTAGGTTTAGTAATAATAATGTAAGATTACTAAAGGTTTATTCATTAGGGAAGACCTAATATTGGGGAAGACCCCATATAATCGCGTATATTATCAATTATGTGTGTTTTGTATATATTAATCATAAGACTTACGCGGCCAAGAAATTGGTGCTATGGTCCATTGGGTACAATGAGCTCGAAAACCAATGGGAGTCCTATTGATGATCGATATATACATATTAATTGATTTTTAGCATGTTCATTATTAAGTTGTTTATGTTTATTTTTTTTAATTGCGAATTTGTTTTAATATGTTGTAGATATTATTGTAAACAAAGGGTAATTTTCAAAAGAAAAATAAACTTGACTTAATAATGGTGTAACATTGTTTTAAGCAAGAAAATCATATTTGTTAATTGATGCGACTGTACAAAAGTGGTCGAAGTGGCAGACCTAATATTGACAAACTATAAAGTGGGTATAAGGAGGCTTGACATTAAATTGTCATCCGAAAGGGGCGCGTTTTTAATCAGCCTTCGGGCGGATGTTTGCCTCTCCGCTCACCTGTGCGTCAATATTAGACTTACCTAGTACAACATGAAAACGTACGAAGCATCTTAAGGCAAAGTTGTAAGTTTCTCAACGCCTCAATTAAAATTTTGATGATTTGAGCTTAATTAAAATCGAATGAGTAAGAGTTTATGAAACATGTGATACAAAGATGAATGCATGACATCTTTGTACATATTTTGATTACACACATCAAAAGATATATACCTTTAAAATTTAAGTTATATGCCATCCAACGAAACGGAAACACCTGAGATTAGTTTCTTTTCATCACTAGCAGCCAAAGCTGATGTGATGGTCAAAAATGATGGTAATCAAAGGGTAAATTGAGTACTTTCATTGCTAGCAGCCAAAGCTGATGTGATGAAACGACGTCAATTTACAAGTTTCTTAAGTTGGTTAACTTAATTGAGCACTTTCATTACTAGCAGCCAAAGATGATGTAATGAAACGGAGTCAAGGCATAAAGATTTGGGGATGAAACATGCTTACATTTGCAACTGAGGTTGGCAATATAATGTAAGTCCCATGATTCTAGGAGTTGCAATTTGATATTGGCAATTGGGATCGACCCGTACCTTATTGAGTACTTTCATTGCTAGCAGCCAAAGCTGATGTGATGAAACGACGTCAATTTGGATCTTAGTTTTCAGTGAAAATTAAATGGTTAAATGATTAATTTACCATGGGTGTTTAATTTTCTTGAAAAGTTTAATTATCGAAAGTACTCACTTTTGAACTTTTTCTGTAGAAATGGCCAACCCCGACAACAATAACATGAGTAACATAAGCTCTACTTTCAAAATGATGATTGAAAGAGAGAAGTTGACTGGGACAAAGAATTTCAACGATTGGTACCGTTCTTTGAGGATTGTTCTTAGAATGGCCAAAAGATTTGAATAACTTAGTGAGCCTCTTCCTACTGCTCCTGCTGGTAATGCTACTAATGCTGAACATGTAGAATACCAAAAAGCTTATGAAAAGCACAATGATATGGCTTTCCTCATGCTATCTGGGATGGACACTCAATTGCAAAAGCATTTTGAGAACTATGGTCCCATGGACATGATAAATGAGCTCAAACATATGTTTGAAAAACCACCAATGGCAGAGTTATATGATGTTCTAGATTCTCTGGCCAAGTGTAAGCAGGATGCTAGTAAACCCGTGAGTGCCCATGTATTGGAGATGAAAGGTTATTTGGACCAATTGGATGCACTCGGATGTGGTTACGTGTAAGATGTACAAGTTTGCCTCATCAATCAATCCCTCATGAGGATATGTATGGTGAGTTTGTACGCAACTTCAATATGCATTGCACGGGGAAGACAATAAGCGATTTACATTCAATGCTTATTGACTATGAGAAAGGACTCTCAAAGAAGGCACCTACACCTGCTGTGATGGCAATAAAAAGTGGTAGGATCACTAAGCCCAATAAACCGCAGCACGGGAACAAAAAAGGGAAAGCTAAAGCTGAAAAGGGCAAGCAGATTGTGACCTATCAGCAGAAGCCCAAGAAGCAGAATCCTCCTAATAAGAAGGATCATCCTAAGAAGGATTTGGCTGCTTGTCACCACTGCAACACTCCTGGACATTGGAAGAGGGACTGTCCATTGCTGCTTGAGGAGTGTCACAAGAATAAAAATGCCAAGGCTGCAAATGGCACGAGCACTTCAGGTATTTTTATGATTGAATTATTCTCTTTTCCTCGTAAGCAAAATGCCTGGATATATGATACAGGATGTGGTACTCACATTTGTAATACATCGCAGGGGCTTAGAGGAGCAAAGAAGCTGAACTATGGGGAATGCTACTTGTACATGGGCAATGACATACGTGCAGAAGTTGAAGCCATAGGGATATTTGAATTAGTTTTACCTTCAGGTTTAATTCTAGTATTGAACAATTGTCATTATGCACCGTCTATTATTAGAGGTGTTGTTTCAGTTTCTTTATTGTTGGATAATGGTTTTGATCACACATTTAATAATAATGGAATTTCGGTTTCTTTAAATTCTGTTTTTTTACTTTAATGCAATTCCAATAAATGGTGTGTTTGAAATTGACATGGAGAATCATTTATCCAATGGAAATAATTCTATGTATAGCATTAGCAATAAGAGAATCAAGTCTAACTTGGATTCGTCTTATCTTTGGCACTGTCGTCTTGCTCATATAGGCAAGAAACGCCTGGAAAAGCTGCAACATGATGGGCTTTTGCAAAATATCAATGATGATTCATTTGATAAATGCAAATCTTGCATATCTGAGAAGATGACAAGGAAACCTTTTTCACATCAAATGGAAAGGGCAACGGATCTACTTGGATTAATACGCACAGATGTGTGTGGTCCACTTAGACATGTGTCAAAACGCGGTGCTAGCTACTTCATGACCTTCACGGATGACTATAGTCGTTATGGTTATGTTTATTTACTTAAACATAAACATGAAGTCTTTGAGACATTCAAGGTCTTTAAAAATGAAGTAGAACTGCAACTCGGTATGAAGATTAAGGCTCTTCGATCCGATAGAGGTGGTGAATATTTAAGCCAAGAGTTTAAAGATTATCTGGCTGAGTATGGCATTGTCCAGCAAATCACATCTCCTTATACTCCACAGCAAAATGGTGTATCTGAAAAGAGAAATCGTACATTGCTTGATATGTACGATCTATGTTTAATATTACAACTCTTCCCTTATCCTTTTGGGACTATGCTCTTGAAACTGTCGTTCACGTGTTGAATAGGATTCCAACTAAGAAGGTTGATAAGACTCATATGAAGTATGGACTGGAAAAGCTCCCAACTTTTCTTACTTAAATATTTGGGGTTGTGAGGCGTTTGTCAAACGTGACTCACCTGATAAGCTCCAACGAAGATTTGTTAAGTGTATCTTCGTAGGATACCCTAAGGAAACAAAGGGTTACTACTTTTACTTCCCAACAGAAAATAAAGTCATCGTGGCTAGGTATGGCGAATTCTTTGAGGATAATCTAATATCTCAAAAATTCAGTGGGAGAGTTTATGATCTTGAAAATGATCAAGAAGATATGTAACCTTCTGAAGGCACTAACACACTTCCTATGGAACCTGAAAGTTTAGGACCTCCACCTGAAGTTGATGTGGTACCCATCCGCAGATCTACAAGATCTGTAAAAGCTCCTGAACGTCTATGTTTAAACGTAGAGTATGAGGAAACTATACTAGGGGATCTTAATGAGCCAACTAGTTATAGGGCTACCATTACTAGTCCTGAGAAGGATAAATTGCAGGTTGCTATGGATGGGGATATGCAATCCATGAGAGACAACAAAGTCTGGATTGAAGTAGACCTTCCTCCCAATGCTAAGGTAGTTGGGAGTAAATGGCTTTTCAAAAAGAAAACGAACATGGATGGCAACGTACACACCTATAAAGCTTGTTTGGTGGCTAAAGGCTTCACCCAAACATATGGTGTTGACTATGAGGAGACCTTTTCTCCTGTAGCTGACATTAGAGCTATTAGGATTCTTATAGCCATAGCTGCTTACTATGACTATGAGATTTGGTAGATGGATGTCAAAACCGCTTTTCTGAATGGTCGCCTAGATGATGACATCTATATGGCGTAACTTGAGGGGTTTGTGAATCCATAATTTCCTGAGCGTGTATGCAAGCTTGAAATATCTATTTATGGATTGAAGCAAGCATCAAGGCAATGGAATAAGAAATTTGATGAGGAAATCAAGAAGTTTGGATTCACTCAAAATTTCGATGAGCCGTGTGTATAGCACAAAGTTAGTGGGAGTAACACTACTTTTCTTATCCTATATGTCGATGACATATTGATCATGGGAAATCATATACCAAGTCTTAATGAAGTTAAGGCTTATCTGAGTAAATGTTTTTCCATGAAGGATTTACGAGAAGCAGCTTACATCCTTGGAATCAAGATCTACAGAGATAGATCTAAGGGGTTAATTGGATTAATCCAAAGTGCTTACATTGACAAGATATTGAAGAGATTCAATATGCAAAATTCCAAGAAGGGATATTTGCCAATGCAAGTAGAACATGGCTTAAGTAGCAAACTATGTGCATCAACTCCTGCGGAGAAAGCACGCATGAAGAAAGTTCCATATGCTTCGGCAGTAGGATCTATCATGTATGCAGTGAGATGCACAAGGCCAGATGTGGCGTTTGCACAAAATATGACCAGTCGTTATCAAGACAATCCAGGTGAACTTCACTGGCATGCTGTCAAAAACATTCTCAAGTATTTGAGAAATACAAGAGACATGTTTCTAGTGTATGGGGGAAATCCAGATGCAGAGCTTGGTGTTACAGGTTTCTGTGATGCGTCCTGGAAAGCTGATAAAGATGATACAAAGTCTCAGACGGTTATGTCTTTATCATCAATGGAGGAGCAGTAGACTGGAAGAGCAAGAAGCAGAGTATGATAGCTATGTCTGCAATAGAATATTAGTATATTGATGCATCGAAAGCTGCAATGGAAGCTTTTTGGATAAGGAAATTCATTTCGGATCTTGGTGTGATGCCGTCAATAGAATTACCTATAAATGTGTATTGTGACAATTCTGCTGCAATCACATTCGCCAATGAACCTGGAGTACTTATGAAGGGCGCCAGACACTTTCCTAGGCAATATCAGTATGTTCGAGAACAAGTCGAACTAGGAGAGATCAATTTACTAAAAGTTCACACAGATGACAATCTGACTGATCCTTTCACGAAGGCTTTACCTAAGGATAAGCTTACTCAACATGCCAATGGCATTGGTCTTCGTTTAGCTGATTGTTTCATGTAAATCTATGGTTAGTATTTGGATAAGGGATATGTAAACAATTATTATTTTAATGTAATAAAGTTTTGTGTTATGTTTATTCTCATTTATAATATTGTGTCCTATATTTTTATGTTTAAATCCGTGAATAATTTAAAGTTATTCTAAATAGTCCGTTTTCGATCAATAATATAGGAATATTATTGAATTAAGGCAAATGTGAATGTTGGTAGGATACACTTAAGTATATTGATGCATGGGCATGTCAAATTCACATGATATTCAATATTGGATAAATTGAATATAAGATTTATCCCAACCACATGATTATACTTTATGGATCGTTGTCATTAAGTAAATCATGAATATCTATCCTCAGACTTGAGATGCCAAGTGATTGCCGAGGATGTAGCTCATTTTCTGTAAGATAGTCTAATGTTATCAGTAACTGGTAGTTATAAGGGCTATTTTCGGAGGTGATGTGAAATCCAAGGGTTACGCTCGTAGTCAAGAAAGGATTTGTTCCTTCAAATTTGTTTTGAAGTTTAATACTGCTTGGCCACTCGTAGGGTTGACAAGATATTTGCGTGCGCACGCCGAAAGGCTATCTGGAATACGTTAAGATGATTTGGTAATCTTGATCAATTATTGATAAACGAGAAAATAATTGTTAATTATGAAATGACTTAGATCCATATCCATATTAACGGAGTATTAGAAACAAAAGGATAAGTATGATGATAATATCATCACATGGTTTTTTTTTTTCAGGAAACCATACTCAGGGTCGATCTGGGGGCATTGGGGGTGTTAAGCTAGAATAACCCATGTCATTACTATATTAATGAATATCCAAGTGGGAGTTGTTAGAGTTTGTGGATATAAATTAATATTTGTATGTCCAGCTTCGAACACGAGACTTCAGGATTGCACACATTACGTATGAGTCTCAATGTTTGAATAATTATTTATTATTCATTTCACGAATAAACACTTAACGGTCGTTAGTATTTAACGGGGTTTGGATAACGGACGTTAAATATTAAGTTAAAGGACCATGGATGAAAATACAAGCCAAGAAGGTTCTAGAGCCCTTGGGCTTGCGTAAGTTCGGCCGGCCCATAGGGGTTATGGGTTGAAAGCCCTAGCTTGGAGAACAAGTTGTAGAAATCTATAAGTACAATCCCATGTATTCATTATTCGACTAATCCTAATTCTCAAGCAAGTCAAACTTCTCTTCTCCTTTCTTTCTTGTGTATTCGGTCGACAACTCCCAGCCCTTGGGATTTTTCGATCAACATTCACATCAAGTGTTTGATTTGTTCGTGTAATTAGAACCTAGCTTTTCCATTGAGACGCTAGTATTACATGTGTACAAGAATGAAGGACAAGCTTGTTTTAGCTTGTGTTTTCCTCATTCGACTAATCCTAGTCGATCCATAATTCACTACTAGAAAATCAGGCATCAGCAACGAAAGTTTGCATAGCTATTTGGTCGCTAAAGCCCTTCAACGACGAAATTGTGACGGATATATTCCATCACAAAAAAGGGCCTCGCAAAATTTTAGCAACAAGTTTTGCGACAGAAGTTTTAGAGTTTTGGCAACGGATTTTTGGTCTCCAGTCCCTCACTAGAGCCTTTTTAAAGTTGCCAAAATTAAATTTGATTCGACCATCAAGTGACAGCTTAGCGACAAAATTTGTCGCTAAATTTGATTTCCAACGGTAAATATTAATGACGTTTACCACAATAACTAGTTACAAATTCTTGTGTAGATAGGAGAATAATTTACATAATGATCCAAAAATTGCATAATACATTCATTCAAATTCATACTAAAATTCGTAAAATATCCATCAAACATTCGAATTACAACTTCAAGATAATAAAATGTCTACAATGCTAATATACGGTATCCTACTACAAAGATTTAAGGGTTACTAGGTAGAAGGGGATGTGATGATCTTCCAAGCATAATCTTTTGGAACTCCCTAACGTTATCTTGCCTTTCACGACGATCCTCCTCTCGTTGTTTATTTGGTAGCTTTAGAATCACCATTATCAAAGGTAAAACGTATGTTTCATTAAACAAAAACCAACTCTTTAAACCCCTGTTTATATGCATGAATATGTTTAATACACAATGTACAAATACCGAAAGCAGTAACTAAATATCGTTCACATAACTGGAAATGTAGAACAAATTTTGCTTACCTAAAATGGTTTCGGTAGCAAGTAACCTGTCACACAATGAAAAATAAACGTAAATATTAGAGGATGAAGTACCTTTTCTAACTCTTTAATTCCACTGAACGTAGACAAATGAAAAAGATGATGAAGTACCTTTTCTAACTCTTTAGTCACCTATAAAACAGGTCAGAAAAAAATATATCTTCGGTTCTAGACTTGTTGGAGAATATAATTTTATTCACTTTAACTGAAGATCTATTAACTGTTTCTGTATCTGAAGTTGCTGGTCTGTCGAAAACCAGCGAGGTGCTTGGAGTAGCCTTTTCTGGGATTATACTACTTGCTGGACCACATCTTACTTTCAAAACTTTAGCTTTTAATGAGCTTCTTTCCTCCTCAGGAGGTGCTTCTACTACAGCCTGTTTTGTCCCGCTTTTCTGTATGAGCTTCTTTACAGTGTTTTTCTGTTGTGGTTTGGTGATGGAATCCAAAGGAATAGATTTGCTAGGCATCTTTTCAAGATCTTTAATTTCAATTGGCATGTTGGAATTTTCTCTATACTTGGGACAGTACTTGTTAGTCTTCATGTGACCGAACTGACCACAAGCTCCACACTCAAAACTCTCTCTTGCATTTTTCTTTGTATTTCCAACCTGCAAGCCACACAGAAAAATATCAAGTTGAGAAAAATAGAAGAAACCAACTAAATAAACTGAAATTTTTACTAAACGCTATTTTGTCTATGACTCTATGATATCAATAGAGAGAAACAACTCACTAACCTTCACAATATTCATCCCATCATTTTTACTAAATGCTATTTTGTCTCTGACATGTAGGAACAAATAGAAAAGTACGATAATTACAAATTATTTATGCACAATAACCTTCTTTTATTAACGTAGCTTTATCTTCTCACAACCACATTAATCACATCATTTTCGTCCAATTTGCAACTAAGAATCGAAATTGAGGGAGTTTAACAAGTCAATTAACTCAAAGAAGGTTACTATTTGTGAATAAGAACATAGACATCCTTAGATTCATAAAACTGTCATTTCTACACAATGAATATGATGTGATTGAGACGATTGTGAGAATGTAAGTACATAATGTGAGAACTTTTATACTTAGCTAATATATAGAAATATAATACAAGTTCAGTGATTATTTCATCTAGATTTTGACTTCTATCGAAGAGTTAAGAGATCATACAGTGTGCTTGTCGATCAGTCTCGGCCTCGAGCCAATGCTGTTCGAATTGAATGTTATATAAAGCATCCTCTAGCTTTGATATCTGTTCCAAAATGGGTTTAAAATGATCTGCAAAAACATCATTAATACGTTAACAACCAAGCCCCTGAAAGCAGACAACATCGAAGGTATACAGATCCGATATATAGATGCTCCTATTGCTCAGATCTTCGACATACCCTTAATAAGATATGCAAGTCTTGTGGACAAGAACGATTACTCATGGGAAATAGGTAATTTTACTAGTACATGACATCCAAGTAAGAAAATTATGCATGAAATTTAGAAAAGAAGCAAGCAAATGGCTTACCATCCTTTGCATGTTCAACGTCAGCATAGAAGTGGCTGGAATGGACATCAAAGTCTATGGTTTCATGGTACGGAGATTTATTGGTGAAGCGAAATTGATAAAGGCCTACATTATGTGCCACGAAATCTGACTTATCGCTTGTTTTGTCACGGAAATCTTAAACTTGTTCACCCTTTGGCCCCTTGACCTGATAATCACAGCATGGTCACTATAATTCATCCAATAATCATATTATCTGACCAACAAGTATAGTACAAAAAAGCGGGAAAAAATAACCGCACAAAGCCTTTACAGCAAACGCTCAACATGTAAGAGAAAAGCAAACCCTTTCACTGAAAGTTGTTGAAAATTTGTGTAGTAATTCCTGATTATTTGAATATCTAGGTTCCTAATGTTTTTCTTGTGACGAAGCTAAGAATCCATATGCGTTATTCCTAATGTACTAACTTAGATATGACGTAATGTTGTAGATCTAATCTCTATTTATCCTTGTATCTCTAAAATCGACTCCATGACACATTTGGAACAACGATGAAGTGTGACTCAAATACTCAATGAAACATATTTAAAGATTTTGACTTTTGAGGTCAAAGTCACAAGTTTCCAACTGTGAAAATGGGTATGGATCTTGTTACAAGATGAACTACAACATTTCTAGCTTAGTATTTGTTATAAAGTCAAACGTATTTGCTGACTAAACGTCCAAACAGCATTGTCTCTTGTGGAACAAAAGGACTTAAATGAGTACTGTAACATACTGTAGACAACATAAACAGACTATTCAATTAACTAACAGCACACCACAACTAAAACACCATCCGTTTTTGCTTAGGATCGGTTATAAGGTAGACGGGTAATTCAATTATTTTGTTTTTCGGTTCGGTTCCTGCTCACCCACTGTTAGATACGGATTATGTCAATCCACATAGATATCGATACAAATTATATGCATAACTAAAAACAGATATAGATACGTACATCTTTTGATGATCTCACTGCATTCTCGTTTATAGAGAATGATCCATCAGGTTGGGCGATAGAAGACATAGGTTTCACACCTGTGTTGATTGCTTTCAGCAGCTTCATCTTCATTTTCCAAATCTGCCTGAGCTTGGGAAGGCAACCGTCTCATTTTAAGCCCCTGAACATACATATAAAAAAACCCATAAGTGACTAAAAAAGCCCCTAGTTACTCAAATAGCCCCAAATTCACAAACTTAACTGACATAACAACCTTAAGTGACTCAAACAGCCCCGAATTAAGTTTCACCATTTTCCCTTTTGGTTACAAGGTCGTTTTTTCAGAACTATGCAAACTATTTACTTTTTTTACCATAACCAAACAATTTATCACAAGTCCTATAACAAATACATGTAATATTCCAAATTAAGCATGGAATGAGAAATTAATACACGAAAAATGCATGTAATAAGCATCAATTGTAGCATATCAAACGTTATAAGGTTAAACAGATTCGGGTTCACATAAACCCTAAATTCGAAAATCACCAAAACAAGAAATTGACCCATGTACACCTCAAATTAGTTATGGAACTGAAGATATACGACATTAAAATACCTGATTTGTAAACTAGTGGATTGAAATTGGTGGTGAATGACTTAGAATTGTAGTCCGTGACTTGGGAGGATGGGGATCCATAGTTGAATTTGAATGATTGGTGGTTGGCGATGGAGACCAGATGGGTAAATGTAAAATGAGATGAAAGTATAACTGTGGGTGAACAATGAGGGAATACCCAAATGGATAATGAAAATGGAGGGAGAATGAAATTTTTTGGTGAAACACTTAGGCGGGACGAACAAAAATATTTAGAGGGAATTACCAAAATTTATCAAAGCCATGTAGATCCGTGACCCAACTCGACTTGACCCGACCCACCTATTTTGCCATATCTAGTTACAACTCATAAGCTTTCTAAGTAATAGACTAGTAAGACCCCGAGATAACACGGGCTATGTAGTTATCTTGGTCAAAAATTAAATATCGTTGTTAAATATCCTAGAGATATCTAAAGTTTTACTTATTTAAAAATTGATAACTCTAATGAAGTTGTGACTAAAATATTTGAATATATTAAAATTTTGAAACTCGTGGATAAGCTTAAGAGCTTCCTCAAGTTGTAATATATAACGTGATAATCAAAATGTTCCAATATAAATATTATCGCATTACATGTTTTTTCTTTAAATTTAATTTGGCTAAATTGGTCTTCATATTTTTGTGGTTGTTTTGACTCGTCTTATCATTTTAAACATAACCTAGCATCCATCATTGTTAGCGATCGGGAGATTTTCAAATACGTATAAGACTAACTAATTTTTTGTTGTTACTCTACCATTGCCCTCAAAGAACTGTCACTATATTATTATACTCAAGTCCATCGTTAATAAGTAACTAAGTGAAAAAAACTTAGCGACGTATTTGAGACAGCTAAAAAAATCCATCACTATGTCGTCATAATTTTGTCGCTAATAATTTCAACCTAAGTTCGTCACTAACTTCGTCTCTATATGATTACATTTAGCGATAGAATTGTGACAGATGCGTAATTCCTCTCTAATTTTGTTGCTGATTTGTCACTATTTTGGTAGCTAATTTATCAAAGCCAAATTTGTAGGTAATTTATCACTAATCCGTCACTGTGAACCAATTTTTTGCGACAGACTAATTCAGTCGCTAATTTCCGTCACTGTTGCTCAATATTCTAGTAGATCCATGATTTAAACCCTAATTAGGGTTTATATTGTACTTGGAGATCCGGTTTCTTGTTCTTGCTAGAAACCAAAAGGTACGCATCACTTTTAATTTAGTTAATTAATTACATATGTTGTAGATCTTTTTTTTCCGCTGCGTGATTGATGTTATGTGTTTATTAGTTTATGGCAATGATTCTAATATTCCAAAAACATGCCACCCATTTGCAAGAGTATTAATAGAGGGCTCGGTATTGCCATAACGATTCGTTATGGGTTTTTTGGTTATTATAACTATTTTGTAAAATAACTAAAAGTTGTGAGTCTCGAGAACCTATAAATTTGGTTTTACGAGGGAGGGCAGTTTTTCAATTGAAATGTCACGTGGAAAAAAGTTGATGTAATGAGCTATAACATTGCTCACATACATTGCACACTTAGATTGTTCGTAATAGAGTCAATGACCATGCGTCGTCACCCCCAATCACACGTTAAACTCTATTACACCCTTTCAATCAAGCGTGAATCCGGGATTTGAAGAAAGTTCGATCATTGAACAAATGAAATTTTTGTTATTGTGTGTGTGTATGGTAGTGGTATTATGTTTATATGTTTAAACTTGTTATGTTTGTTTGGTCACTATTACAGCTTGGCTCTTTGATGGTTGATTTTGTGAAGGAGTATGTTAATGTGAAACTAAAGTGACACTAATATGTTAGGTTATAATTACTCTCATTGGTACGAGTATCCACCTCTCAAATCCAACAAGTTATTGTTTAACAAATGCCCTTAGCTTAGATGAGTTGATAAGAAAACTTATGGTTTAATTAGCAAACTATAACGAGCTATATATGTACAAACCCAATAGATAAAACCAAACTTTACTCGTCAGAAAATGGAAACTTATACTATCATTTTCTTGTATGTAATGTCAATGTCATTTTTTCCCCTTCGTCCATTACAAGAGTAAGTAATGTCTTTTTCCTCAATCAAAGGATTCAAAGGTACCTTTTTTACTCAATTTTTCCAAAGATAATTGATTTTTGTACAAACTCTCAAAACATAAGTTAACTGGTTTTCCAAATGCAAAGAGTTCAATTTTTAACCAATGTTTCTTTATTTAAACAAGGTGCATCCCTATAGTTATTGTCATCGCGCCTTATTCTTGATTTTCAATTTCCAAAACGGCTGACCTTGGAGGAAAGTGAAGATTTGGAATGTTTTGTTTCTTATGACGAGATAAAGAGAGCGGTGTGGGATTGTGGCACGAATAAATCCCTTGGTCCGGATTGTGGCACCCTATTAGCTTAATTGGGAGTATGTATAAGATTATCACAACGATTATGGCCAACAGGTTAAGTCTTATTATTCCTGATATTATTAGTGATGTTCAATCTGCGTTTGTCTCTAATAGACAAATCTTAGACGGGCCATTTATTCTTAATGAATTACTCTCTTGGTGCAAGCATAAAAAATCAAAAGCTTTTATTTTTAAGGTCGACTTTGAAAAGGCTTTTGATTCAGTTAGATGGGACTACTTAAATGATGTTTTAAAATCATTTGGCTTTGGTGAAAAATGGAGAAGCTGGATCGATGGTTGCCTAAGTTCAGCAATGGGATCGATTCTTGTTAACGGAAGCCCTACCTCAGAGTTTCAATTCCATAAAGGCTTAAAACAAGGCGATCCTCTTTCTCTATTTTTTTTATTTTGATCATCGAAAGCCTTCATCTATCTTTCTCCAAAGTGATGGATTATGGACTCTACAAGGGTGTTTCTATTAATGAATCCTTTATGCTTTCTCACTTATTCTATGCCGATGACGTTGTTTTCATTGGGGAATGGAGGGACTCTAATATAAACAATATTTTTCATGTGCTTCAATGTTTTTTCTTAGCTTCGGGCATTAAGATAAACATTCACACAAGTAAGCTTATGGGGACTGGTGTTAGTTCTATTGAAGTTGATAATGCGGCTAAAAAAGTGGGTTGTGGGACTTATAGCTCCTTTCCATTATCTTGGTGTTAAAGTTGGAGGGTATATGTTGAGGAAAAGTTTGTGGACTGATGTTATTTGCAAGTTGTCTTCACGGTTACCTAAATGGAAACTTAAAACACTTTCTATGGGTGGTCGTCTCACTTTATTCAAATCGGTTCTCACTGCCACCCTGCTTTATAACATGTCTACATTCAAAGTGCCTAAATGCGTGTTAAATAAAATGGAAGCGCTTCGTAGGAATTTTCTTAATGGTGTAGAAGGGTCGGACAATAAAGTGAATTGGGTTGCTTGGAACCATGTCTTGGCTTCTAAGGAAAAAGGCGGTCTAGGGGTTTCAAGTTTTTTTTTTTTTTTTGCTTTTAACCGAGCTCTTCTTTTCAAATGGGTGTGGCGCTATATTTCTCAATGTCCTTCTTTATGGACTTGGTTTATTACTACCATCCATGGTTCTCGTGAAGCTCTTGACGGCACTTCTTCTGCTTCTCGTACTTCACCTTGGTTAGACATAATTTAGGTTCTTCCTTCTCTTAAGAGTAACGGCATTGATCTATTTGGTTTCACTAAGAAAAAGGTGGGAAATGGCGAAAAGACGTTGTTTTGGGATGATCTTTAGATAGGTAAGGACGTTTTGAAATCTCGTTTCCTAGACTTTTTGCCCTGGAGTCGAAAAAAGATATTAGTGTAGCTGAGAAAATGTCTCACTCCTTTCTTGCTTTCTCTTTTCGTCATCTGCCTAGGGGAGGCGTTGAAGAGGAGCAATTCTGCAACTTTATTTCATGTACATCAACCTTCCTTCTTCCTCAAACTGAGGATCGTTGGGATTAGTCCTTATCTTCGATAGGTGATTTCTCGGTGAACTCCACCCGTTCTTTCATTGATGACAAGATGCTTCCAAGGTTCGATTATCCAACCAGACGGGTAAATGTAGTCCCCATTATGATCAATATTTTCGCTTGGAGAGTTTAGCTAGATAAATTACCAACCCATTTGAATCTCTCTTGTTAGATATTTTGTCTTCACTTCCTAAGGCTAGTTTGGTAATTTTGGTACTACATAACTTAGCTAGTAGTATAAGGGCATTTTGGTCATTTTGGTTGTATCTTAAGATATAAGTTTTCTTTGTAGTTAAGTTTTGTAGGTCGGTATTGTTCTTATATAACCATAAGCAGACATTAGAACTTTGTATTAGACTTTAACTTCATAATTGATAATAAAATACCAGCTCTTTTGCTCCCATCTTTTGATCTTGGTTTTTTGGGCATCTTCTTATCTTGTTTTTCTGCTATGGTCTGATCTTTTGTTGCTGTTCTGGTCTTTTGCCCCATGAATATCCCTCTTAAATCCTAACAAATTGGTATCAGAGCCATTCAATCGATTGTTTTGAAGCAATTTGAAATTGTTTGAGGTTCTGGATTCCTTTTAGGTTACCTGATCAAATATCAACTCGTGGTTTGTGAATCAAATTCAGCTTCTGGTTCATTTCAAGAATCAATTTCTTTGCATCAATTGAATTCATTCTGTGTTTAGCAGCTGGCTGATTCAATATGCTGAAGATATCAGGTTTGTGACTTAGGATTTTTCCTTTTGTTCAATCAATTTTAGCTTTTGCTCGTTTGATAAGTTGAAGGAGTTTATCAATTAGGATTAGGGATAGTTCGAACTTGTGTTGGATCGATCTGTGTTTCTGTGGGGATGTATTTTAATAATCTCATCTTTGTGGATCGATTAGTTATTGGGTTTGAGTATGGGGGCTTTGACTAAGTGGGCTTTGAATTAGAAAATGGGATTTTGGAATTGTGCCAATATTTGTTAGTTCTTTGATTTCGCTTGGTAGTTGGTGACTGAATTTTGAATCAGTCTTGTTATATACAAACTTCGTTTGGAACAGATTTGGCATTGGTTTGCTTGGTTTTTTGAGCGACTGTTCGTTTCGAAAGTAACCAACAATTAGGTTATTTAGGTATTTGTATTTGGTATTCGAATTTGGACTGTAATTCTTATCACATAAGTGGGTCATTGGTATTATCCGTATCATATTTGGGGCATTTGAATTATCATGTTCGTCAAGTTATTCATTAGCTTCAATTTGTATGATTCTCGGATAATAGCTTTGAATGTTTCACCATAATCCTTAAGATATAAGTGGGTCATGAGAATTTGAATTTGGCATTTGCATTTGAAGATCGATTTGGTGTTTGAAGACTTGGTTATAATCAGGTCGTAATTTTGTTTGATCGTTTAGAATTTGTCAGTTTGGAAATTTGGATCTTCGTTTATCGGGCTTTTTGAAGTTAGCTGTCTGAATTTGATTGTCACTGGTGAAGATCGTTTGAGCCGATTTGTTTGTTTGGTTGGACGTTTTGAATTTGTCGGCTAGCATTTGATTATTCGTTTTGAAGTTATCGGCATTTGTTTTGGATCGATTTTGTTTCGGATAGCTTTTGGGAATCGATCGTTTGATTTGAAATTGGCTAGTATCTCTAGCCTTTGGAACTTTGAATTTTAATTTGAAGCAGGTGGAGGAGTTTAACTCAGGACCTATGATGTTGGCCTCATTTACGGTGGTGAACGTGAATATTTGGTTGCCGGCAACTCAGATTTGGATTATGTTGCGGATCTTAATGCTAGAAGATCCTTATGTTTTCACCATTGGAAATTCAGTTGTAAGTTGTAAAGCTACATTACAACCATCAGTTCCTTTGAGCAAGTTTCGTCAATGTGTGGATTTGCTCACAATTGGAGAAATGGTGTTACTTAGGAGTTGAACTCAAGGTGGATATTGTTAGATATTTTGTCTTCACCTCCTAAGGCTAGTTTGGTAATTTTGGTACTACGTAACTTAGCTAGTAGTATGAGGGCATTTTGGTCATTTTGGTTGTATCATAAGATATAAGTTTTCTTTGTAGTTAACTTTTACAGGTCGGTATTGTTCTTATATAACCATAAGCAAACATTAGAACTTTGTATTAGACTTTGACTTCATAATTTTGATAATAAAATACCAGCTCTTTTGCTCCCATCTTCTGATCTTGTTTTTTCTGCTATGGTCTGATCTTTTGTTGCTGGTCTGGTCTTTTGCCCCATGAATATCCCTCTTAAATCCTAACATCTCTCTTAGAGGCATTGGCATTCCTTTTATCCTATGCTCTTCATGTAATAACTCGGTGGAGTCGTCTTCACATTTGTTTTTCTCTTGTCCCGTGGCGTGCCAAGCAAAGGTGTAAAAATCGCGCCTAAGGCGCGCCTAGGCGCTAAGGCACACGAGGCCAGCCTTTGGGCTTTTTTTAGATCGAGGGTCACGACATGCATGAATCCCACAAAAAGAGCGCGCCTTGGGGCTTTTTGCGCCTTGGGGCTTTTTGTTTTTTTTTTCCTTAAATTTTAAGATAAGATACATGGGCCTTATAAGTTATATACATGGGCCTTTTAAGTCATAGGGTGAGTATTTGTATGATTTATAAATTTGAACTGATTTTATGTTTATTTTATTGATTGAAATTTTCTTTAAGAAATTACTTGGTTTCATTAAGTATTTTTCTTTATTACATATTATCATGAAAATGTGGCATTATGACTTGAGTATAAATACGTTGCTTGCTTGATATTTTGGGTTAAATTGTGAGCTTTGTTAAATGTAAGTCTGCAAGAGTAGGAAACAAGCATATTTAGTCTGATATGAATTTTAATCTCTATATAGGACATCAAGGCAAAGAGTTGATCCGTTTGAGAAGTGACAACTGGTCCATTTTAATCTTTATAACGACAATATGTGTCATGTATTAAGTATTTTAATGTTATTTTGTATTATTTAAGCTACATAAATGGTCATATATGTTTAAAAAAAAACTTAATGTATTTAGTGCGCCTCGTATTCATGAATCCCGTGCCTTGGAGTGCGCCTCGCCTCGAGGCTCTTTGACCCCCTTTGCTCCTTAGTGCACCTCGAGCCTTTCAAAACACTGGCGCCAAGTGTGGAGTGAAGTCCTTAGGTGGTGGGAGCTTTCTGATTCAGGGTGTAAAACGTATAATGATTGGCTCACCTGGCTTAATAATTCTCAGATGTCAAAAGGTTTTAAAGAGATTTTCGAAGGTGTGTGTTACGTCACGTGGTGGACTCTTTGGCGCTTTAAGAATCAATGTGTGTTCGGTAAATCTCAAGCTCGAAAGGAGTCTCTCTTTGATGATATTGTTCAAATGTCATTTACGTGGTGTGCTAGTCTATTTAAATCCAATTTCAATTGGAATTCTTGGTTGAAAATCCCTAGATACATTAGTTTGTAATTTTTCTAGCTTCTTACTAGTTCTTTAATTATATCCGCCATTCAAAAAAATACTAGTATATAAGACCAAAAAGAAATTGTACAAAGCTAAATAGTTTAGTAATTTTTAAAAGGTAGAAACATACACTAAGGGTGTGTCTGATTACTGCTTAATGAAATGATTAAGCACTGATTGCCAAAAACTTAATTGGTAGAGTTGTAGATGACTATGTTATAGTTTTATTTCCTTATCGTCATCCATTGATGAATTTAATGTTGTTAATAGACGGAATTAATTACATTTCATTATTTATTACGGTTATTGTGATTGATATTGTGCAATTTAAAAAGCGCACCAACATTATGACGAAGTGATGTACCATGTATATAAACTAAAATGCCCGTCTGCCGGTTCAAATATATAAATGGTAGTCCTTCACGAGACATTTGGTAAAAACTTTAAACTTGAAATAGATCATCTACTTAAGATCTCGATCACTGATTATCTTGAGGAGCTGATCGAGTGGTCTTTGCTGAAATTTTTCCGTCACAGAGTCTTGTTGAAGCTTAGGTAGAAAACTTAAAACCTAAGTGTTTTTTAGCCAACTATTTTGAACTTATGTTTGTTTGGTAATCAACTTCTCTCAACTTTAGAGTTGCCTAATATAGACATTACTGTATTTATATAGATTTATTTCAACATCTTAATATGATTATGTGCCAAAAGGTCAGCATCTCCAGTAGACAAATAGGCATAGCTTAACAGTAAAACCTATTTCGTTGTAATTGGGTGTTTTACACTAAAACTGTACGTAGTGGTTAATGCATTCACTCAATATCCACTAAACGAGCTAGGCATTGTTGTTCATTGGTGTCAACGTAAATAGTTGATCCATAACTGGATATCGTAAGCTTATTAAGAGTCGAGAAAAAATTTTAAACGGCCCATAACAACTACCTATTTATCAAACCAAACCAAACGTCGCATAACTTTTTTTACAAAAATCAACTTTTGATCCTCATTTGAGGAAAACATTTTGACCCTACGCCTGTCTTTTGCAACCTTCTTCCATGCGACGTAATTTTTTAGATTCGTTTATAAACGCGACATTTAAACGTAACCCTAAGCAAAGTTATTAAACGCGGCCCTAAGCAAACCAAACGCGACCCTAAGCAAAATTATTAAACGCGACCCACAAGTTAAACGCGGCCTATTTACCAAACCGCGACAGACCCACAAGTTAAAGGTGACCCAAAAATTATTAAACGCGGCACAATTCAAAAGTAAAACACGACCTAGTATAACTGGACACAAAAGTAAAACGCGACATAGTATAACCTCCTAGGCTTGCAAAAGTTCATACAAAATTGAAGTCAATGCCTGCAAAAGTTCATACAAAATTGAAATTAATGCCTACAAAAGCTTTTAAGAATTCATAACTACACAAAGGTTATTACTCTTACCTATCAAATAAGTTAATACCCTTTATCCAAAGGTGAATAAAAAAAGTTAATGCCTTGATGCATGAATTGAAGTCTTCAAAAAAGTGACTACAAAAGTTGAGGTGAAATTGGTTCCGAGTTTGGAGTGTTTTCAGTGGGTGGTCCATTTTGATAAAAATGAGTAGTAAAATGCAGGTTTTGGTAATTTAGTTTTAAGATTCTTCTACTTCTTAATCATGCATACTCGCGTATGTGTATCGTATGTACAATGTAAAAGTAATACTCCGTATAAAAGAGTTAAAGCCAACACACAAAGAAACGTGTTGTCATATCTTATACAACATTTATATATTGATAAAGTCATGGCGCATCAGTTAACCGTGAAAGACACTATATATTGATAAAGTAGTTTAGCCTTTAAATTTTGTTAAAATTATCTCTCTAGTCTTTGAAATTCATTTGACTTTTGAAATTTATCCCAGCAAATCGATCTATCACAAAATCAAAGCTTCTTGTATATAGAAAAAGATAGGTAATAAATGTATCACATCTATAATTGCACTTTTCTAACCAGTTAGTTGGGTTTTGTGACTTTTTCTTTACTATGATAGTTACTTGTGGTTGTGTATTTCAGTTGCTTCTCTATGTCATTAATGAAGGGTTGTGTGTTTCAGTAATTGCTTCTCTTGTAACCAGTTAGTTGGGTTTTGTGACTTTGTCTTTACTATGATAGTTACTTTGTTGTTGTGTATTTCAGTAGTTGCTTCTCTATGTCAATTAATGAAGGGTTGTGTGTTTCAGTAGTTGCTTCTCTTGTAACCAGTTAGTTGGGTTTTATGACTTTGTCTTTACTATGATAGTTAATTTGTGGTTGTGTATTTTAGTAGTTGATTCTCTATGTCAATTAATGAAGGGTTGTGTGTTTCAGTAGTTGCTTCTCTTGTAACCAGTTAGTTGGGTTTTGTGACTTTGTCTTTACTATGATAGTTAATTTGTGGTTGTGTATTTCAGTAGTTGCTTCTCTATGTCAATTAATGAAGGGCTGTGTGTTTCAGTAGTTGCTTCTCTTGTAACCAGTTAGTTGGGTTTTGTGACTTTGTCTTTACTATGATAGTTAATTTGTGGTTGTGTATTTCAGTAGTTGATTCTCTATGTCAATTAATGAAGGGTTGTGTGTTTCAGTAGTTGCTTCTCTTGTAACCAGTTAGTTGGGTTTTGTGACTTTGTCTTTACTATGATAGTTAATTTGTGGTTGTGTATTTCAGTAGTTGCTTCTCTATGTCAATTAATGAAGGGTTGTGTGTTTCAGTGTTAGGTTAGGTTTTGTGACTTTGTCTTTACTATGATAGTTACTTTGTGGTTGTGTATTTCAGTAGTTGCTTCTCTATGTCAATTATGAAGGGTTGTGTGTTTCAGTAGTTGCTTCTCTTGTAACCAGTTAGTTGGGTTTTGTGACTTTGTCTTTACTATGATAGTTACTTTGTGGTTGTGTATTTCAGTAGTTGCTTCTCTATGTCAATTAATGAAGGGTTGTGTGTTTCAGTAGTTGCTTCTCTTGTAACCAGTTAGTTGGGTTTTGTGACTTTGTCTTTACTATGATAGTTACTTTGCGGTTGTGTATTTCAGTAGTTGCTTCTCTTGTAACCAGTTAGTTGGGTTTTGTGACCACCTCTTGCACTCGTTCTTGAGAAGGAGAATGTTGAAGACACTTGGGATGGATAGTAGACTTGACACGGATGAATAGACAAGGGAAGTAAGTATTTGAATAGAATCGAGACAAGAGTAAATAGAAAAGACGAGGTTCAAATATCTAAGCCATGAGACACGGATAAATAGGTGAAAGAATGTAGTTTGGGAGTGGATTCGAGTCATGGGAAATAGAGGAAATGTAGAAGTAGAATTGAGACTAGAAGTAGGATGAGTGATTAAGGGAATGACTGTTAAATGCGAGATTTGCATGGGGTTGTGTTGAGGCCAATCGTGCCTTCAAGTTTTCATGACGAATTGTCGAATGAGATAGAATAGAAGAAGTAGAAAGTGTAAGCATTTTATCTTCTAAACCAACCTCTTTTTCTAATTTAGTTTTAATAGATTTTAGAGATCCATTTTTGTGCAATAGTTTTTGACACTTTTTACAAGAATGTGTGTATTCATTATCTAGTTGAAGAGAAGATGTGTCATTATAAAGTTCGGTTTCAGAATGTTCCTTATTTGAAGTTCCAACCATTTAACATATTTCGTGATTGGTATTGTAGTTGTCTTCTTCATCAGTATCACTTCATTCTTCTCCTGTTAGATTCTTTCGTAATTTAGTTTCATAATTCTTGACAGCATATCCTTCATCAAAAGTTTTTAAACTTGTAGAAAATAGTAATAAGTCTATCAGAAATACTATATACAGATTCGTCCTTAGAAATGACGAATTGTTTACATTTTTGTTCACGAAGAACAATCTCTTTGGCTTATAACAAAAATACGTAAGGAGGCTAATAACAAAAATTGACTAAAAACAAGGTGATTCATTCACTACCTACCACAAAAGTTATATCCGTGAACTGGTAGGTGTATGACTTGACCTGTTTTATATCTATGGAGTATTACTCTATATATCTAAGCTTAGCTTATTTTCAAAAGGGTGATGTTAGGGGTACCCCTACAATTTAATGGCACCCTCTTTAAGCCACTTTATCAGCCAGTGAAATGAAAAGAAAAATAAAGTTTTTTACTCTTTTATGTTCTATGTTTTCTGTTTTTTAATACTTTTGAATTATCAAACTTCATATTTTATATTCCGTACTTTTAGTTTTGTAGTGTTATAATAAAAACCAATTATAAAAAAATTTAAAAAAAGAAAAAAGGAAGAAAAGAGGAGGTGTCTTTATCCAATTGGGGGTATGTATAATATATACCTTTTCAAAAAGGTAGAAAATGAACTTTTTTTTCTTTTTTTCTTTTTAAAGTAACCGAATAGTTTTGTTACCTTTGAGTAGCAATACTCCGTATTTCATTTATTCAAATAAAGGAAATTGAATAGAGGGAACAGTGAATAGATGTATTTGACATGAGCAAGGATACATCAAGTTACTTTTTATTTGACATGAGCAAGGATGGACTCACAATTTTCAAGAGGGTGTTGCAAAAAAGAATTGTTGTACTAAGTAAAGTTACATTGTAAGAAACGAAAGTAGCAAAAAAATATTGGGGGTTGCACATACAAAAAAACGACAATTTTGAATTATTTTCATTTCGTATCCTAAAATCGGACGTAGCCCGTGCCACATCTGACAACCATATGGGTCCGCTCTTGGAAATGAGAATAGACTGAAAAAGTTGAGAAGCAAACATATACAATAACTTTAACTTGTACAATAGACTGGTAGCTTGAAATCATATTGTGTTCAACATGTTAATAAGTGTATAACTTGTCCCTTTTCAAATACACTGCGGTGTGTCTGGGTGAGGGTTTGAATTGAATTAACTTTCTTTTCGGGCTTACTCAATCATTTCTTTAAATCACTCCTTCAATTTTAAAATAAGTGTCCAATTTTGACTTTTGAAATCTTTCTTTTTCAACTTTGACTTTAAATATTTTTATTTGTTTTATATAATACTTGATACAAAATATATGAATGAATTGGGTTTTAAATGTATTTTAATTGATATATTTTTCATCAAACAATATAGTAGTATTTACTTTACATCCCCATATCCCAACAAATATTTACATATTTTACCAAACATAAGTTTTTAAAGCATGATGTACAATGCTCTTAAAGCAAGGTTTTAGGAAATATGTAAATATTGGTTGGGATATGGGGATATATATAAATGCCCCAACATTGTATGAGATAAATAAAAATATTCAGTGTTAAAGTTGAAAAAAATATATATAAGACAAAAGTTGACATTTATTTAAAGACGGTGAGTAAAAATTTATAAAGGGTGATATAGTTTTTTATTTTATTTATTTACTCACAATTTTTATTATGTTGATGAAACACTCACAATAACACAAATCGGGTTAATGTGAGATTGATATTTTAATCAGGTATGGTTGAAATTTATAGGGGTTTTTGGAAGTTATGAGTACTTTGGTCAAGTAACTAGGAAACACTTTTTTTTTATAAAGGCATCAATATATTAAAAACGCAGCAAAGACAATACATACAAATGGCGTTCCACCCCGGGGTGTAATCCAAACAAGACGCCTAAAGAGAGAGGAACCCGACAAAGTAAAATACAAAATTCAAAACAAAACACAATACGAAACATACAAAAGAACTATGACCAAAACCAAACAAACCTCGAAACTAACTGAAGCAGAACCCACTAAAGGACCATAAAACCTTTTGTGATGAAAAACAAAACTTGCAAACCAATAACCTTCTGAGAAACAAACATAAATACTTGTAGACAACTAATTTGCAACCCATTCCCAAGCGTCAACAGCAGCCAAACACAAGAATTGACACTAGACACATTGTATATGACATCTTCCAGCATCTTTTTCTGACAAAACACACCACATACGCCAAAGATTCGGAGAGAGCTTTTGTAACACCCCCATTTTCGGGATACGCAACGGAATTCAAGCTGGGTGTTATTCGACAGTACCACAGTTATAGTAATAGAAAACGATCTCTAATGGAGTCGTTTTAAATGATTTATCATTCGAATTTTATAAATATCAGAGTTTACAAAATGAGGTCCCAGTAGGTTTACAGTTTTATTAATAAGTTTCGAATGATAATTAGCCTTCTAACGGTATCCGTGCCTTTCCATGCCATCCTCACTCATTATAGACCTGAGATAAGCATGCTAAAAGTGTCAACACAAAGGTTGGTGAGTTCATACAGTTTATAAGTAAAACAGTTGATTTCAGTAGTCAAAAATTAAGTAAATCCGTAGCGTTTAAAATTATAACCAGTTTGAACACAAGCTAAATAAAGAAAGTTCATTTATATCATAGTTCGGTATATTGCATTAAACCTCATGACACGCAACGCGTTGACAGTTTTCAGTCTCACTAACATAATAAAAATGAAAGTGGTTTGCCCCTGAGTGAGAGTTTGCCAAAAACTCGTCATAGATTTCAAATATAATGCATTTGTCTAACTGGCTACCACAAAGATATCCATCCGACTAGTACAAATGGGTCGTCAGGCCAATAGACCTATTCACTATATTCGCGCTCACCCAGCAGGTAACTAATGGTGCATGATATGAGGGACTTTTTAAAATAAAAATAAATATGCAACGGTTAACTTAATGCAATAACAATCAGGAAAACGTTCGTTAAGTTACTTGTGTTTAGTATGTAATAAGTTTCAATAATATTTCATAAATCGAGTAAAACGAGTAAGATTTATATATAAAACGAGCAAGTATCTCACCCAAAGAGTTCA
>CP139504.1:378800235-378898056 GCA_021014915.2 Artemisia tridentata subsp. tridentata | reverse complement strand
TCGAGCCATAAAAGATCTTAGGCGAGGCAGAATTTTACGGCTTGCTTATGGTTATATAGAGGTCGACATGGGGCTGGAATAGATGACACAAAACAGCCCACAAAACCGACACCAAGGACAACAACATAGGCATATAGTTTTATTATTTCATGTGGCGCTAGCTCTTATACAAGTGTGATTTTATGTGACATGACTTAACTATAAGTTCTTTTTAATATCCTGTATTAGACATAGAGTTTAGAACAAGATGAGGGTTGGTTTTACTGGTATTTTAGGGGGTTAATATGGGCTGGTTTGGTGTCATCTTTAGGTTGACAAAAAGAGCATGTCGAATGTCATTTACAGTTTATAAATGTCATTTACAGTTTATAGACTCGCGGCACAAAACAAACATCTAGGCGCAATACTTGTTATGATTTCATGTGATAATATGTCGCGATCATTAACAACATTATAACCTTGTTTTAACATGTTCCATAACAGATTAATGAGTGAAAATTTATAGGTTTAGATCACTCAAAACGCATAGATTTTAAAGTGTTCATATTATCATGCAATAACAAGACCAAAACATAACTCATGCACAGCCCATTCTTTATTACATATTCAAGGGTTAACCAGATTTATAAGCACGTTTATAAAACCAGAATAGCGTCGAATAGGTCAGCTTTAGGGTTGAATAATTAAGGTCCAATACAGAAAACATGGTCGAATATATTGTACATACCAGATCGAATTAAACACAGCATGATTGAAATATTTACGGTCGAATGGTTTAGGGTTCTAGAACAGGTCGAATATACAAGTTTATTTGTGATTTCATGTGACTCATCTAGATCGAAAGGTAAAAAAAAAAGACATGTAGCAGATCAGATCGTGTTTTACAATGTATAACGAATTAGGTTTTAATGTTTTCATTGTTCAAATCAAATGTGTCGATTAGAAGAACACAAAGTTGATTAGGGTACCTTGTGAGCGATCGAATGAAGGAAAAGAAACAAGAACAAGCTTCACGAACCAACCCTAATCCCACGAACAACAACAACTATTATCCACGATCACGAACACCCCGTTAGATTAAACGAACGCAGCAGCCCTTCGAGTGTTTTGGATTTTTAGAGAGAAAAATAATAGCTTGTATGTGTGCTTTTGTTTTTCTGCTTCGATGTAATTGAATTGGGGATAGGGTCAAAAGAAAGCGTATTTTAATCTCATAGGGGGGAAGCGTGGCTTAAATAGGAAAGTAATAAAAGGGTTTTAATTTTGAGTTGAATGGTGTTGATTTGCAATCAAGTTTCGGTTATAAGTTTCATTTGGTGGCCGACTTTTAGGGAAGGATAAATCACAAAATTGAATGTTACACGTTTGATTTTGGACGTGTGATAAGGTTCCCATTTAGGAAGTTTATTCTTATAGTATAACAAATATTCATTTTTGATAAACTTAGGTTAGTTTAATTTTCTTTTAATTATAGTACATAATGTAAAGTATAAGGTTTTGGTAGATTTATATGTCATTATGAGAGTTCTTATAGATTAAATGTTAGAGGGGCAAAATAGGAATTTCAAATTTTTGAAAAGTTAGGGTTTTACACTTCCTGATTTCTCAGGCTTCGACAGTATCTGCCTAATAGGCTTGTCAGTCAATACCGTGATGGGATGAGCTTGAAAGTATCTTCGAAGGCGTCTTGCAGCATAAACCAAAGCTAGGATTAGCTTTTCCAACTCTGGATAGTTTAGTTCAGCTCCTTGTAGGACCCTACTAACGAAGTATATAGGGACTTGCTTCTTTTCTCTTTCGGCTAAGAGCACCGCGCTGATGCTTTCAAATGATGCCGCAATATACATGAACAACACTTCGCCTTTGATTGGGGCCGTAGGTGTCAGTAAGATTTCCATAAATTCCTTTAGCTTTTCGAAGGCTGCTTCCGCCTCACAACTCCATTGTAAAGTCTTTTTATCTGTACACCCCTTGAGTGTTTTGAAAAATGGTAAAGACCGATCTGCCCCTTTTGATAGGAACCTGCTAAGTGCCGCAAGCTTCCCATTGAGGCTTTGAACTTCTTTGAGTGACTTCGGAGCTTGAAGATCAGTGATGGCTTTAACCTTCGAAGGGTTAGCTTTAATCCCTTGTTTCGTTATCAAATGCCCCAAGAACTTCCCTTCCTCCATGCCAAAGGAACACTTCTTAGGATTAAGCTTCATGTTGATAGCTCGTAATTGATCGAAGGTCTCTTGAATGTCGGAGAGGAGGTCCTCTTCGGTTCTGTTTTTTATTACCATGTCATCAACGTAGGCTTCCAAGTTCCTTCCAATTTGCTTATGGAAGGCCTTGTCTACTAAACGCTGATAAGTAGCCCCCGCGTTCTTTAGGCCGAAGGGCATCTTCTTGTAGCAATAGACACCCTTTCCTGTGTAGAAGGCTATCTTCTCCTCGTCCTCCTTTGCCATTTGTATTTGGTGATATCCTTTGTAGGCATCCAAAAAGCATTTCAAACGGAACCCCGAGAGGGATTCGACCTTCCAATCAATTTCTGGTAGAGGATAGCAATCCTTTGGGCAGGCTTTGTTGATGTCGGTAAAGTTGACACACATGCGCCACCCTCCGTCGCTTTTCTTTACCATAACTGGATTAGCGACCCAAGTTTGGTATTTCACTTCTCTGAGAATTCCTGCTTGCACAAGTTCATCCACCTCTTTACAAGCAGCTGCGTTTCTTTCTGGTGCCAGGCTTCGTCGCTTTTGCTTAATCGGTTCAATGTGCTTGAACTCGTTAAGCTTATGCTCTATACCGAAGGGCTTGCCGTCAATCATGAGAGTCCTGGGAACCCCGGTCATATCTGAGTAGGTCCATGTGAATACGTCTTTGTTGGCTTTGAGTAGCTTCTCCAAGTCCACTTTAAAGTTAGCAGGGAGTTGCTTTCCGATTACCACCGTTTGCTCCGGATAGAGCTCATTTACCACTATACGTTCTTCGGCATCTGTACAACTTAAAATGGCCTTCGGAGGCTCCTCCGGAGTTTCACTAATCTTTTTGCTGTTATCTCCCGTCTGTCCTTGGTTGTAAGTGGAGAATACGGTGCCTATCCCATAAGGTGTATGGAATTTTACCGCTGCGTGTATAGTGGAGACTACGATACCCATCTTTTGCATGGCGGTCCTTCCTATCAGCAAGTTGTAAGGAGAGTTGGACCTTACGATAGCGAACATGAGGGTTTCTGTCCTTGCGAGCTTTCCTTCTCCAATCGTTATTTTTAACGGAACTTCTCCTAGAGGCCACGAATGTTCACCAGAAAACCCTACTGAAGATGTACCCTCCTAACGGGTCGAAGGACTCCCCTTCGAGCCTGTAGAAAGCCCTCCCTTCGGAGGCCCAGGTTAATCTTCTAACACGTTTCATTGGCGTAAAACCATTCGCCTGCGAACTGGTTACCATGTGGGAATCCGCCAATCGAAGCCCTAAGCCCTTCGGGGTATTCCTGACGAAGGGACTAGCACGAAGGACCATCTTGACCTGGTCAAACCCACGTCTCCTCTATCCCTTGGCTTTCCCGCCAAAACAGAGATCGTGGGCTACAAAGCCCTAGCGGTTACCACTTTCCATGGGACGCCCCCATGATCTCCGAACTATGTGCAACCGCCCACTATGCCCTATTTCTCCCCTATAAATAGCATAGTCGGGCCAAAAACTAGGTAAGTTAACTTCACTCTCTAAATTTACGACCTACATTACCATTACACATACTTACTTGCACGCCGGAGGTGGTTCGCAGGGTCCAACCCCTGCGCAATCACTTAACGAAGTGTCTTCGTATTTCTTATTTTCAGGTTAAGAACAAGCTTGGCGCAATCTCAACACCCCATTATTCATTTGATCACCATCGAAGGCTTGGTTGGAAATTATTTGTTCAATCAGTGGCGTCATCCGTGGGACCGCTACAATTGGTCTCGTTAATTCCGAGCTTATAACCTACCAACTAATCTCACTATTATTCCGGCATGGATCAAGGAAGAGAAGGTACTCCCCCACCGGGTTTCTCTACTTTAACACCAATACCAACCGACGACCCTACCAACCTTCCCCCAATAACCGCCTCCACCTTCATAATACGTTCTCACCCAGAAATCACAACCAACAATCATGCTTCGGCATCAGCCAACCCAGAACCTGTCATTAGCCCAGCCCTTGTCGAAGCCAACCACGAAGTGTTGGAAACCCTTTTAAGGGCTCGTAACAGACAAGTCAGGAATGCTGAGGTGCAAAGGGAGCTGGAATACTCGAGTGATGAGTATGATGAAGAAATGGAGATGGAACCTAGGCCTCCGACCCAAGGGCCAACCCTATCGGCCTTAAGAATTGGGTCTCCAATTGGTCGAAGGCTAAGCAAAAGGTCCATTGGTTTCGAAGGAGTCCCCGAGAGGGCTCTGAAAAGAAGAGAAGGGGCGGTTACCGAAGGTTCTAACGGTAGGAGCCAGTTTAGGGAAGAAAGGGGGTGACTTTGCCTTCCTTGCTAGCAGCTCATCTTGGAAGAACTGAAGTTGGGGTTCCGCTGCAGCCTTCTCACGCATCAGGCGTAGAAGGCAATTTGTCTACAATTAATATGGGAGGAAATCTTCCTCCCAATGGTATGTACCCCTCGTTCCAAACTCAGTCTTATCCTCAAAATTTATATCCTCCAGTAAATGGACAGCCTAATAACCCAAGCTTCCCCCAAAATTATGGGAGCATGCCCTTCGGCCATCCTATGGCGTACCCTCCGTACGCCATGGGAAACAGTTACCCGTTTGCCATGAATACACCTTATCAGTCCTACCCAGGCCAGACTCCTATGGGAATGCCCCCAAACGGCAATCCATACAATACTGTCCCCATGTATGCACCACCTTATAATTGTCTATATTCAGACCCTATGGGTTCAGCTACACCTTTTGTTAGATGGATAGAAGATTACCCATTGCCTGATGGGTTAAAAATGCCTTCACATGTCGGGACTTATGATGGGAAGGGGGATCCGGACAATTTCTTACACTTGTTCGAAGGGGCTATCAAGATGCAAAAGTGGGTTATGCCGGTGGCTTGTCATATGTTTACATACACCCTACGGGATTCTGCTCGTATTTGGTAGAATGGGCAAAAGCCCAGTAGCATCGTCAACCTTGATGATCTCAAAGCCAAGTTCCGGTCACACTTCAGTCAGCAAAAGAAGTTCACAAGAACTCATTTAACGGTGCACAACATCAAACAAAAAGATAACGAAAGCACCCGGGCCTTCGTTACTAGGTACATCGATGAGACTTTGCAAATTTTAGGTCTTCATGAAGAGCAGCGTATCTCTGGTTTCGTACATGGCCTTCGGAATCGGAGTTTGGTGGAATTCTTGTCCACTGACCTTCCGACAACTTACAAGGGGTTGACCGAAAAGACATATACTTGGATTGAAGCAAAAGAGGTGTCCACTAATGGAGCTCCGATAGATAAAGATAGCAACAACAAGTTTTCGAAGCATTCTTCGTGGGAGGGGTCCAAGAACAAGAACAAGAACAGAGATAGGTTTTCTCCGTACAACAAAGGCCCCAACCATGGTTTGTTAAGCAGTCTAACGAAGTCTCCAAAGGAAATACTTGCTACGGAGAGGGCAGCCAAAGCCTTCGAAGCGCCTCCCCGTATGACAAGTAAGGGCAAAAACAGGGATACCAGCAAGTACTGTCACTTCCACGAAAATTACGGTCACGACACAAACAGTTGCAGAGAGCTGAAGAAACAAGATAGAGGAAGCTGTGAAGTCCGGGCAATTGGCACATTTGGTTAAGGGTATAAAGAAGGGAAAGGAAGAGACGACTGACACCACTCCTCTCGAAGCCCCAATACTCATGGTCCGTTGGGGCGAAGCCAGCTTGAAAAGAAAGGTAACGGAGGGTAACGAAGTAGGGGAGGTAACTTTTCCTCCTCTTGCAGGTCAAATCCCTTCAAATGATCCGGTAGTCATCAAAGTCCTCATTTCCAACCGGGAAGTGAGTAGAGCCTATATGGACTGTGGAAGCTCCTGCGAAATCATCTATGAGCACTGCTTCCTCAAGCTTAATCCTTCGATCAGGTCTCAGCGAATTGATTCGAAGATACCCTTGGTAGGATTTTCTGGCGAACATTCATGGCCTCTGGGAGAAGTTCCGTTGGAAATAACGATTGGAGAAGGCAAGCTCACAAGGACAGAAACCCTCATGTTCGCTATCGTAAGGTCCAGCTCTCCTTACAACTTGTTGATAGGAAGAACCGCCATGCAAAAAAATGGGGATCGTAGTCTCTACCATACACGCAGCGGTAAAATTCCATACACCCTATGGGATAGGCACCGTCCTCTCCACATACAATCAAGGACATATGGGAGACAACGGTAAAAAGATTAGAGAAAGTCCAGAGGAACCTCCGAAGGTCATCCTAAGTTGTACGGATGCTGAAGAACGTATCGTGGTGAATGAGCTCTATCCAGAGCAAACGGTGGTAATCGGAAGGCAACTCCCTGCTAACTTCAAAGCAGACTTGGAGAAGCTACTCAGAGCCAACAAAGACGTATTCGCATGGACGTATTCAGATATGACCGGGGTTCCCAGGACTCTTATGATCGACGGCAAGCCCTTCGGTACAGAACATAAGCTTAACGAGTTCAATCACATTGAACCAATTAAGCAAAAGCGACGAAGCCTAGCACCAGAAAGAAGTGCAGCCGCTTGTAAAGAGGTGGACGAGCTTGTACAAGCAGGTATTCTCAGAGAATTGAAATACCAAACTTGGGTTGCTAATCCAGTTATGGTAAAGAAAAGTGATGGAGGGTGGCGTATGTGTGTTGACTTCACCGATATCAACAAAGCCTGTCCGAAGGACTGCTACCCTCTACCAGAAATTGATTGGAAGGTCGAATCCCTTTCGGGGTTCCGTTTGAAATGCTTTCTGGATGCCTACAAGGGGTATCACCAAATACAAATGGCGAAGGAGGACGAGGAGAAAACAGCCTTTTACACAGGAAAGGGTGTCTATTGTTACAAGAAGATGCCCTTCGGCTTAAAGAACGCAGGGGCTACTTATCAGCGTTTAGTAGACAAGGCCTTCCATAAGCAAATCGGAAGGAACTTGGAAGCCTACGTCGATGACATGGTAATAAAAAGCAGAACCGAAAAGGACCTCCTCTCTGACATTCAAGAGACCTTCGATCAATTACGGGCAATCAACATGAAGCTTAACCCCAAGAAATGTTCCTTTGGCATGGAGGAAGGGAAATTCTTGGGGCATTTGATAACGAAGCAAGGGATTAAAGCTAACCCTTCGAAGGTTAAAGCCATCACTGTTCTTCAAGCTCCAAAGTCATTAAAGGAAGTCCAAAGCCTCAACGGGAAGCTTGCGGCACTTAGCAGGTTCCTTTCGAAAGGGGCAGATCGGTCTTTACCATTCTTCAAAACACTCAAAGGGTGCACAGATAAAAAGACTTTCCAATGGAGTTGCGAGGCGGAAGCAGCTTTCGAAAAGCTAAAGGAATTCATAGAAATCTTGCCAACACTAACAGCCCCAATCAAAGGCGAAGTGTTGTTCATGTACATTGCGGCTTCCTTCGAAAGCATCAGCGCGGTGCTTTTAGCCGAAAGGGAAAAGAAACAAGTCCCAATATACTTTGTTAGCAGGGTTCTGCAAGGAGCTGAGCTAAACTAGCCAGAGTTGGAAAAGCTAATCCTTGCTTTGGTTTATGCTGCAAGACGCCTTCGAAGATATTTTCAGGCTCATCCCATCACAGTCTTGACTGACAAGCCTATCCGACAGATACTGTCAAAACCTGAGAAATCAGGAAGGGTAGCTAATTGGGCTATCGAATTGGGAGAACATGAAATAGAATATAAGTGTTGAAACTCCGTCAAAGGTCAGGTACTTTCGGATTTCCTAGCTGAAACACCTTCCGGACCTAGCCAAGATAAAGAGGTTCCTAAGCAACAACCTTCGAAGACGATCGAAGGATGAAAGCTGTACACAGATGGAGCCTCAAGTTCCGATGGTTCTGGAGCAGGTTTAATGTTGGTTAGCCCGGAAGGAAAAGAGTATACTTATGCATTGCGCTTTGAATTCGAAGCCACCAACAACGAAGCTGAGTACGAAGCTCTGTTAGCCGGACTTCGACTAGTAAAAGAAATGGAAGTTCAAAATCTGTCCATTTTCGTAGATTCCCAACTAGTTGCTAATCAAGTCAAGGGCTCCTATGAAGCAAGACAGCCCACCATCAAGCAGTATTTGGAAAAGGCTAAGGAACTTCTCCAAGGCTTCGAAACCTATGATATAGTACAAGTCCGCAGAAATCAAAACAAGAAAGGAGATGCCCTAAGCAAGTTGGCGTCAATGGCATTTGCTCATTTAACGAAGGAGGTTTTGGTAGAAGTATTGGCTGATAGGTCAATTGAACGGGGCGAAGTTTCCGACATCGTAACCGAGGAAGGCACCAACTGGATGACTCCGATTAGGGAGTATTTGATCAGCGGTATCCTGCCAGAAGACCCTAAACTAGCTCGAAAGGTCCGGATCAAAGCTCCCCAATATAGACTTATTGGGGATAATCTATACAGGAAATCCTTCTTATCCCCATGGCTTCGTTGTGTGGGACCAAAACAGGCTTCGAATATCATATACGAGGTTCACGAAGGCTCTTGCGGGTTGCATGCAGGCCCTCGCTCCGTTGTCTCAAAAGTGATGAAGCTTGGGTATTATTGGCCATCCATGCATAGGGATGCAATAGAAATAATACAAAAGTGCGAAGCATGTCAGATCCAATCTAAAGTCCCGAGAATGCCTAAACAAGACATGACCTCCATTACGTCAGCATGGCCTTTCTGCCAATGGGGAATTGACATAGTCGGACCCCTACCAGTTGCTCCAGGGGGAGTAAAGTTTTTGGTTGTAGCCATAGACTACTTTACCAAATGGGTTGAAGCGAAGCCCTTGGCATCAGTGACAGGAAGGCATATGGAGAAATTCGTGTGGGAACATATAATCTATCGTTTCGGTGTCCCTCACATTATCATCTCCGACAATGGAAAGCAGTTCGCCGAAGGGGTGTTCCCAACCTTCTGCGAAGGCCTGAAGATCAAACAGTCATTCACTTCCGTTTATCATCCCCAAGGTAATGGACAAGTAGAAGTCACAAACCGGGATATCATAGAAGGAATTGAGAAGAGATTGGGACGAAGCCATCATGGGTGGGTAGACGAGCTACCCCAAGTTCTGTGGGCACATAGGACGCACCCCAAGTCAAGCCACGGGGAGACTCCTTTCAGCCTCACTTATGGAACGGAAGCTGTTATACCCTCTGAAATAGGCATCGAAACAGAACGCATTGTGAACTTTGAAGAAAAGACAAATGGTGAAAGGATTCGAGAAAATCTTGATCTTCTTGAAGAAAGAAGAGAAATAGCTTCGATCAGGGAGGCTATCCACAAACAGAAGATTGAAAAGTACTATAACAACCGAGTTCGACCCTCCACGCTCAAGCCAGGTGAATATGTCCTTCGTCTGAATAGTGCAAGCAAGGCTGAATACGAGGGAAAACTAGGGCCAACATGGGAAGGACCCTACGTCATATCAGAAGCCTACGGCAATGGCGCGTAAAAGCTAGCAACGCTTAAAGGAGAAGTCATGGATAGAACTTGGAACGGTACTAACCTTCGTAAGTTTTACATATAAAACTTACTACAAAAAAAAACACTCATTTTGTTTTTACAATTTCATGTAACGCATTCTTCTCATCTGGGGAAAGAAGCATTAATGGTAGGTGTCTTAGTATTCATTTCTTAAAATGATGTAATCCTCCCTACCCAATTAATGATATAACGCATTTCCCTCAAATCTCTTGTTTCGTTCTTTACAACAAAGATTTGTCCAGCCAAGTAGTATAAAAGTTTCAATGTCGAAGGATGTAGCAAGGCACACGCCTTGTATATAAATAACATCCAATATAATTCACATTAACTTTCCTATGAAGTCTTAGGGTATTAAAAGCCCTCTGCTACTTAAGGATAAAGACGGAGTGGGTCGCGACCCTCTGTCGCAATCAAATTATACGATTACTTAAAATCTTGGTCTAAAATACACACAATAAGGTTGTAACCTTAGGTTGTATGTGTACGCTCTTGAAATGAGCGTAAGAGAAGAAAAACATAACAATAAAAGTGGGACATATCCCACTAAATTAGCATAAACAAAGACTACGTACAGTCTTAGTTATCATAATCACAAAAAGGATAATTGTCTAAAGTTACCGGCCGAAGCCCAGTAACATAAAAGATAAATCGTTCTAACAGGAATAAAGATAAATTATCTCAAACAAATAACATGTTGGGGAATCATTTCAAGGTAGAGCAGAGTTGGACTTCCTTGTTGAGGATGAAGGTTGGATCTTCATAGGCTTCTTTGCCAAAAGCTCCTCTATTGAAGCCAATGGATCATTGGTAACATCAAAAAGATAAGGGTACTTTGTTGAAATAAACGCATCACCAGCTTCATTAAACTCTTGCTCCGAATCTGGGCGATAGTAAGACACCTCCGACAAAACAACGGGTTTCTTTGTCTTGGCAATTTCCTCCAATGCGGTGCACGTTCCGTAGAAGATGGCTGCGTTCACAAGTCTCCCAATAACTTCCCCTACCTCATCGCTACGGTACAATTCCATCGCCACATGAGGAACAACTCTCGAAACTACCTCAGCTCGGTCTCTCTCCAAGATTTGCAGTTGGGATTTAAGATCATTGAGCTTATCAAAAAGGTTAATCTCCTGCTCAGCTAGCCTAGACCTTTCGACCTCCAGGCTTGTACATTTAGACTCGAGCGCGGAAATTTGGGCTCTATAAATGGAAACTTTGGACTCTTCAACCTTCAATTTATTACACCTCACCTGGGATTCTTTCAGTTGGCTTTCGAGTCTGTCAATTTTGACTCGCATATCTTGAACGAAGGGATTCTTCTCAAAGTCTTCCATCACTTCTTTACATTTAGCCTCCAACTCATCATGTTCCTGATCCTTAGCTTTTTCTTTAGCTAAGATATCATCCATTTTTACCCTCACATCCAACAACGTTTGCATCAGTTCCCTTGTTCTCAAATTAAGATGATTATCCAAAACAGCCTGCCTAGCGTAACTTTTGGAGTGAAAGTCACAAAGTTCTTCAATAGACATGTTATTTAAGACTCCTTTCCAACTGGTAGGCGTCATTTTGTCAACCAATTTTCGATAGGCATGTGCATCAAGAAGTTCCACAACATCAGGAAGGCCTAAAAAAGAAAGGAAAACAAGTTATATGATGCATGGCATTTGATACGTATGAAAGATGTTAGCTTACTTGGAGTAGGGTCATCAGGAATCGTTAGAGGAGTGGGTATAAAGGTTTTGGAGTGCGATCCCTTGGGCTTCACAACTCTCGTTGGAGGAGTAGGGAGGGCTAATTTCCTCTTCGGAGGGTTCCTTACAGACATGGCAGCCTTTGCTTTCCTACTTCTCTTATCTGAAACACCGGAGGACCTTGCGAGCCTCGTTTGAAATTCCTTGATAAGGGGATCATCGGAATCTGCAACAGTTTCCACGAACTGTGGAGTTTTGTCATTCTCAATTGACATGGACGGAGACCCTATCCCGTAGCTTATATTTTCTGGCTCTTTAGGGACAAAACTAACTTCCCTAGTACCACGAGCCACAATGAAGTTCCTGAATGCCATCCCTACAGAAAAACAAAAAGAAGAGATAAATATCATCAGATAAGTCATTTACTTTATTTTAATAGGTATATACATACTTTTCCCATTGCAGATTATCTCAGGATCCAAGGGAGAGCCTTCCCAATGATCTACAATCCTCGCCATAAATAGTATCAGCTCAGGAAATGTTTGCACATCAAACGGGTGACGTTCAAGACGTTGGTAGAGGGAATAGCTTCTTACGAAGTGAGGCAAAGGATCATTAAAGCGTTTCTCGTCAAAACGATTGTCTTTATCTAATAATGCTGGATATTGGGGAGGTATGATACTATCTTGCACATAGAAAAATAGACCTTTCCATTTTCTTATATTGGCAAAAGGTTTTGTTATTAAACAGGGCACATCAGGTTCACTTCTTTTACCTAAGGTTAACCAATCACCACCAGGGCAAAGGTTGATAAAGCCTCTAAGCACGTTAAGCGTGGGCTCATAACCATAGGCTTTGCATACGACAATGTAGGTGGTTAGTTTGGCTAAGACGAATGGGTTCAACCTGGAAATATGTACTTGATAATACTGTAAAAATTCTAAGATTAGTGGATGAATAGGAATCCTAAAGTTGGATTCTGTAAAAGCATGAACATATAACCCAACATACCCAGTTGGAGTGTCAAAAATACTTTGGTTTTTGTTTGGGAGTATCACTTTATACTTTTTTAGTATGGGATATTTTTCAAAAAAATCCGCCAAAGCCTGTTCTGATAAGGTACACTTTTGTTCCCTAATGATTCTTTTTGCCGCCATACTCATCTTGTATTTGTAGCAATGAGAACGAAGAGGGATAATTACCTTAAATCTCTGAAGAAGCACAAAGCACAGTATTGTGTATGTGTATTTTGGGTGCAAAGAAAAAGTATGATCAGGTAGGGATTAGAAAGAGTTTATGCATATCTATTGACAATTTACCCTGACCGTCCACGTGTACTCATAGTTTGAGTAGTATACGGATTTCAAACTGTTTTTTCAATTTTGAAAAGAAGTTTGAAGATACTGATATAGTAGCTGCTGCAGCCTAGGGTGTAGTAGTTGGAGAATTATTAGCCGCATTTATTGCGCAGAATTTGTTTAAACACTTATCTTCATTTCGTCCAAATTTGTGATAAATGGGATAGAGTGTAGCAGGTTTTTTGAGTCGAATGCAATTTATACTCGTACATATATATCACTTTCGACTGAGGGGCTTGATGATGTACCCTCCTAACGGGTCGAAGGACTCCCCTTCGAGCCTGTAGAAAGCCCTCCCTTCGGAGGCCCAGGTTAATCTTCTAACACGTTTCATTGGCGTAAAACCATTCGCCTGCGAACTGGTTACCATGTGGGAATCCGCCAATCGAAGCCCTAAGCCCTTCGGGGTATTCCTGACGAAGGGACTAGCACGAAGGACCATCCTGACCTGGTCAAACACATGTCTCCTCTATCCCTTGGCTTTCCCGCCAAAACAGAGATCGTGGGCTACAAAGCCCTAGCGGTTACCACTTTCCATGGGACGCCCCCATGATCTCCGAACTATGTGCAACCGCCCACTATGCCCTATTTCTCCCCTATAAATAGCATAGTCGAGCCAAAAACTAGGTAAGTTAACTTCACTCTCTAAATTTACGACCTACATTACCATTACACATACTTACTCGCACGCCGGAGGTGGTTCGCAGGGTCCAACCCCTGCGCAATCACTTAACGTAGTATCTTCGTATTTCTTATTTTCAGGTTAAGAACAAGCTTGGCGCAATCTCAACACCCCATTATTCCTTTGATCACCATCGAAGGCTTGGTTAGCAATTATTTGTTCAATCACCTACCAAGGGTATTTTTGAATCAATCCGCTGCGACCTGATTGAAGGATTAAGCTTAAGGAAACAATGCTCATAGATGACTTCGCAGGAGCTCCCACAGTCCATATAGGCTTTATTTACTTCCCGGTTGGAAATGAGGACTTTGATGACTACCGGATCATTTGAAGGGACTTGGCCTGCAAGAGGAGGAAAAGTTACCTCCCCTACTTCGTTACCCTCCGTTACCTTTCTCTTCAAGCTGGTTTCACCCCAACGGACCATGAGTATTGGGGCTTCGAGAGGAGCAGTATCTTTAGCCAATTGAGTGTCGGTAATCTCTTCCTTTACCTTCTTTATACCCTTCACCAAATGTGCCAATTGTCCGGACTTCACAGCTTCCTCTATCTGTTTCTTCAGTTCTCTAAAACTGTTTGTATCGTGACCGTAATTTTCGTGGAAGTGACAGTACTTGCTGGTATCCCTGTTTTTGCCCTTACTTGTCATACGAGGGGGTGCTTCGAAAGCCTTGGCAGCCCTCTCCGTAGCAAGTATTTCCTTTGGAGACTTCGTTAGACTTCTTAGCAAACCCTGGTTGGGGCCTTTGTTGTATGGAGAAAACCTATCTCTGTTCTTGTTCTTGTTTTTGGACCCTTCCCACGAAGAATGCTTCAAAAACTTGTTGTTGCCATCTCTGTCTACCGGAGCCCTATTAGTGGACACCTCTTTTGCTTCGATCCAAGTATATGTCTTTTCCGTTAACCCTTTGTAAGTTGTCGGAAGGTCAGTGGACAAGAATTCCACCAAACTCCGATTTCGAAGACCATGTACGAAACCCGAAATACGCTGATCTTCATGAAGACCCAAAATCTGCAAAGTCTCATCGGTGTACCTAGTAACGAAGGCCCTTGTGCTTTCGTTATCTTTTTGTTTGATGTTGTGCACCATTAAATGAGTCCTCGTGAACTTCTTTTGCTGACTGAAGTGCGACCGTTAAACGATGCTGTCGGGCTTTTGCCCATTCCACCAAATACGAGCAGAATCCCGTAGGGTGTATGTAAACATATGACAGGCCACTGGCATAACCCATTTTTGCATTTTGATAGCCCCTTCGAACAAATGTAAGAAATTGTCCGGATCCCCCTTCCCATCATAAGTCCCAACGTGCGAAGGCATTTTCAACCCATCAGGCAATGGGTAATCTTCAATCCACCTAACGAAGGGTGTAGCTGAACCCATAGGGTCTGAGTATAGACAGTTATAAGGTGGTGCATACAGGGGAACAGTATTATATGGGTTGTTGTTTGGAGGCATTCCCATAGGAGTTTGTCCTGGGTAGGACTGACAAGGTGTATTCATGGCAAACGGGTAACCGTTTCCTATGGCGTACGAAGGGTACGCCATAGGATGCCTGAAGGGCATGCTCCCATAAGTTTGGGGAAATCTTGGGTTATTAGGTTGTCCATTTACTGGAGGATATAAATTTCGAGGATAAGACTGAGTTTGGAACGAGGGGTACATACCATTGGGAGGAAGATTTCCTCCCATATTAATTGTAGGCGGATTGCCTTCTACGCCTGATGCGTGAGAAGGCTGCAACGAAACCCCGGCTTCAGTCCTTCCAAGATGAGCTGCTAGCAATGGAGGCAAAGTCACCCCCACTTCTTCCCTTCACTGGCTTCTACCGTTAGAGCCTTCGGTAACCGCCCCTTCCTTTCTTGTCTGAGCCCTCTCGAGGACTCCTTCGAAACCAACGGATCTCTTGCTTAGCCTTCGACCAACTGGAGACCCAATTCTTAAAGCCGATAGGGTTGGTCCTTGGGTCGGAGGCCTAGGTTCCATCTCCATTTCTTCATCATACTCATCACTTGAGTATTCAAACTCCCTTCGCACCTCATCATTCCTGACCTGTTGCGAGCCCTTAAGAAGGATTCCAACACTTCGTGGTTGGCTTCGACAAAGGCTGGGCTAATGACAGGTTCGGGATTGGCTGATGTCGAAGCATGATTGTTGGTAGTGATTTCTGGGTGAGAACGTGTTGTGAAAGTGGAAGCGGTTATTGGGGGAAGGTTGTTAGTGTCGTCGATTGGTATTGGTTTCAAGGTCGAGAAACCCGGTGGGGGAGTATCTTCTCTTCCTTGATCCATGCCGGAATAATAGTGAAAGTGGTTGGTTGGTTATAAGCTCGGAATTAACGAGACCAATTGTAGCGGTCCCACGGATGGCGCCACTAATTGAACAAATAATTGCACAACCAAGCCTTCGATGGTGATCAAAGGAATAATGGGGTGTTGAGATTGCTCCAAGCTTGTTCTTAACCTGAAAATAAGAAATACCGAAACACTACGTTAAGTGATTGCGCAGGGGTTGGACCCTGCGAACCACCTCCAGCGTGCGAGTAAGTATGTGTAATCGTTTGAGTAGGTCGTAAATGACAATAGTGAAGTTAACTTACATTGTTCATGCCCGACTTTGCTATTTATAGGGGAGAAATAGGACATAGTGGGCGGTTGCACATTGTTCGGAGATCATGGGGGCGTCCCATGATTTAGTGGTAACCACTAGGGCTTTGTAGCCCACGTTCTCTGTTTTGGCGGGAAAGCCAAGGGGAAGAGGAGACGTGGGTTTGACCAGGTCAGAATGGTCCTTCGTGCTAGTCCCTTCAATAGGAATACCCCGAAGGGCTTAAGGCTTCGATTGGCGGATTCCCACATGGTAACCAGTTCGCAGGCGAATGGTTTTACGCCAATGAAACGTGTTAAGGAGATTAACCTGGGCCTCCGAAGAGAGGGCTTTCTACAGGCTCGAAGGGGAGTCCTTCGACCCGTTAGGAGGGTACATCATCAACTATTATGAAAAAGACCCAAGGACAAGATGGTTAAGTGTGTTGTGTGTGAGATGGGAGACTGGGTTTCGAACCCCAGTCCTGGCTTTTTGTAAAAACATTTTTTTTTATATTTTTCTTTTAAAACCTTAATAAGCAATAACTAATAAGCATTGGTTAAAACTAAAAATATTTTTGAAAGCTACCAAAAGCTCAGAAATAAGCTGAGGGGAAACAGATCAGTTAAGTATAAGGGGAAATAGGCTAAGGCTAAGGATAGGCTAATCTAAAAAGCTATTAAGTAAATCAAAATAAGCTAGAATATAATAATACTAATCTAAATTAGCCAAGGAAAGTCAGAAAGAGCTAAGAGAAGAGCTAATAAAGCACTGAGGTAAGAAAAATAAGCAATGGGGCACTGATTATGCAGACTGAAAAAGACCCTACTGAGATGATTTAAAGCTTATAGAAAAGCTGTGAAACAATAAGCTCAAACTTCAAAACTTAAGGCACATCAATTTCATACTTCTAACTATCTAGAATAACAAAAATAAGCACTTAATCTAACAATTAAGAACTAGAAATGGGGCTTATAAATTACTCAGATAGGACTGATCTGTGCAGGGCATCTATAAGCCAACTGATGTCTTTTTGAGCTTATGGATAAGCTGCTATCCTAAAAGCAAACACCACAAGACATATAATAACTAAAGATCACATATAAATAAGCTACTAGAGGAAAAAAATCAGACTAGATTAAACTTATTTAGAGCTTATTATGAATCCTAGAAAGGGGCTGCACAGAACTGTATGCAGAATGTGCATACTAAGGAGTGATTGAACATGGGTCTAATTAGCCTCAAATCCTAATGAAAAAAAAAACAACTTTTCAAATACCACTTAGTGCAATATAATGAACATGTTAATACCATATTCTAACACAAATCACTTATCTACTATGGAAATCCAAACTTAGACAGTAAAGGGCAAGAACTATTGATATACTAACTCAAACTTGCTAATTTAGATAAATCAACTAAAAACCACTCAAAGACAGTTCTAATGATCAAATTAAGTTTACAAAATTATTCCAAATTGACCAATGAACAGTTCAACCTTGTTTTGACCCGTTTTGACACTTAACCCAAACAACCCTATTGGGGGCTGTTTTTGTTTTTCAAGGATTAATAACCAAATGAAGCTGAGATTTCAAAAGTCAAGGTTGAACTAAGTTTAAAAAGAATTAAAAAGCAGTTTCAAACTGAATATAAGAACTTAAATAAGCTACTACTAGAAAGCAATATTTTTGGCTTTTTAATGGTTTTTTAAGAAAATTCTAGTAAAAGCTAAATTTAACTAACAAATCAGAATCAAAAGACAATATTAAAGACAGATAAGCTGAAGTAAATCCAAATAAGCACTTACAAATCAGAAATAAGCAGTTTGACTTTCGTTGACCAAGTGACTAAATGAGAAAAACTTAACTTTCATTCACTAAATTCAGAATACAGGACTCAAAAGGAAATTACACTGAATAACCTAAACACCTACGGACTCAATTCTAATATTTGGACCCTAAATTATCTAACACCCCCTGTGTGGAGAGGAGGATTGCTATATATAGCCAACTGGGGAGAGCTCATTAGGGTTTCCAGATGCTTCTCATGCCTCAATCACAGCCCTTCATTCATTATTGGCCTCCAATCTTCAATCCTCATCCGTTGATTCATGTGATGATGTAGCACAGCCAATCAGAGGCTTCCAATTGTCCAGCGTGGCATTCCCTTGCTTTCAGTGCTTCTAGAACTATTTAGTGTACGGGGTAAATTAGGAGGAGCAGGGTAATTTGGTTGGGGAGGTGATGAACAGTAATAATGGGGAAAAGAGGCGGGTATTGACCGGGTTGTCGAGGGAAAACGGGTTGGGTGTAATAAAAAGGGATCCGGGTTGGTTAATGGGTTTAAGGGAAATGGGCTAGGTGGGCTGGATTTGTTTATTTGGGGTTGGGTTTGGTTTATTATTTTTTAGTGATAATGGTTAGGATTTGTTGTGAAATGGATTTAAACAATGAGGGACTGATTCTGCCATTTGAGGAAAGTAATCCAGGGACTGTTTTTGCCATATTTCCATGATCCAAGGGCTGTTTTGAAACATGGAGCTTAAGTCTTGAAGATGCTTCCCCTTTTGACTATAAAATCTTCTTCCATTTCTCGTGCTCGGGTTTTTGCCATTTTTCATTGATTTTTGTCCTTTTCTTTGATATCCGTACCTGCATATTCACAAACACAAAAACACAAATATCTTTGGCATTTTGGTTAGTTTTTGGTTATTTTGGTCTGATTTTGGTCAAATAAAGGTATGTGTTTAAGCACATACCAGACATATTCACCTGGCTTGAACGTAGAGGGTCGAACTCAGATGTTGTAGTACTTTTCAAACTTTTGTTTATAGATAGCCTCTCTGATTGAGGCTATTTCCCTTCGCTCCTTAATTATATCAAGGTTTTCTCAAAGCCTATCCTCGTTCGTTACTGTATCAAAGTTCATGATACGTTCTGTCTCATTACTTATTTCGGAGGGTATAACAGCCTCTGTTCCATAAGTTAGGCTAAAAGGAGTATCCCCATGGCTTGATTTGGGGTGCGTCCTATGTACCCACAGAACTTGGGGTAATTCGTCTACCCAACCATGATGGCTTCGTCCCAACCTCATCTCGATTCCATTGACAATGTCCCTGTTGGTGACTTCTACTTGTCCATTACCTTGAGGATGGTACACGAAGGTGAACGACTGTTTGATCTTTAGGCCTTTGCAGAAAGTTGGGAACACCCCTTTAGCAAACTGTTTCCCATTGTTGGAAATGATGATGTGAGTGACTCTAAATCGGTAGATTATGTGTTCCCACACCAACTTTTCCATATGCCTTCCTGTCACTGATGCTAAAGGCTTGGCTTCGACCCACTTAGTGAAGTAGTCAATAGCTACGACCAAGAAATTTACCCCTCCTGGAGCTACTGGTAAGGGTCTGACTATATCGATTCCCCATTGTTAAAAAGGCCATGTTGATGTTACAGAGGTCATGTCTCGCTTAGGTAGTCTTGGAACTCTGGAGTGAATCTGACATGCTTCACACCTTTGTATTATTTATGTCGTGTCCCTGTGCATCGACGGCCAATAATATCCAAGCTTCGTTATTTTTTAAACAACCGAGTGAGGGCCTGCGTACAAGCTGAAGGATCCTTCATGGACCTCGCAGATGATGTTCGAAGCTTGCTTTGGCCCCACACAGCGAAGCCATGGAGATAAGAAGGACCTCCTGTAGAGATTATCCCCAATGAGTCTATATTGGGGAGCCTTAATCCTAACCTTTCGTGCTAGCTTTGGATCTTCTAGCAGAATACAACTTATCAAGTATTCTCTTATCGGAGTCATCCAATTGGATCCTTCTTCAAGTATGACGTCAGGCACTTCACTTCGTTTGATTGACGTTTCAGCCAACACTTCAACCAAGACTTCCTTTGTTAGGTGAGCAAATGCCATTGAAGCCAGCTTGCTTAATGCATCTGCTTTCTTATTTTGGCTCCTACGAACTTGCTCTATATTGTAGGACTCGAATCCATGGAGGAGTTCCTTAGCTTTCTCCAAATATTGCTTGAAGGTGGGCTGCCTTGCCTCGTAAGAGCCTTTAATTTGGTTTGTTACTAACTGTGAGTCTACAAAATTGGAGAGATTACAAACCTCCATGTCCTTTGCAAGTCGAAGGCCAGCTAACAAAGCTTCATATTCAGATTTGTTGTTCATAGTTTCGAATTCAAAACGTAATGCATAAGTGTACTCCTTTCTCTCTAGACTGACCAGCATTAGACCTGCTCCCGAACCATCGGAACTTGAGGCTCCGTCTGTGTACAATTTCCAACCCTCCTTTGTCTTTTGGGGCTTTTCCTTTGGGATTTCTTTGTCTTGACTGAGTCCGGAGGGTGTTTCAGCAAGAAAGTCTGCAAGTATTTGACCTTTGACGGAGTTCCGACCTTTGTACTCTATCTCATGTTCTCCCAGTTCAATAGCCCACTTGGCTACTCTACCTGACTTCTCAGGCTTCGACAGTATCTGTTTGATTGGCTTATTAGTCAATACCGTAATGGGATGAGCTTGAAAGTACCTTCGAAGGCGCCTTGCAGCATAGACCAAAGCTAGAATTAGATTTTCCAACTCCGGGTAGTTCAATTCAGCTCCTTGTAGTACTCTGCTAACGAAGTAAATTGGGACTTGCTTCTTTTCCCTTTTCGCCAAGAGCACAACACCGATGCTTTCGAAAGATGCCGCAATGTACATGAACAACACTTCGTCTTTGATTGGGGATGTAAGTGTTGGTAGAATCTCCATAAACTCTTTCAATTTTTGGAAAGCAGCTTCGGCCTCACAACTCTATTGAAAAGTCTTCTTGTCTGTGCACCCTTTGAGTGTCTTGGAAATGGCAAAGATCTATCCGCGCCCTTCGATAAGAACCTGTAAGTGCTGTAAGCTTCCCATTTAGGCTTTGTACCTCCTTTAGTAACTTCAGAGCTTGTAGATCAGTGATGGCTTTGACCTTCGAAGGGTTAGCTTTAATCCCTTGCTTCGTAATCAAATGTCCCAAAAATTATCCTGCTTCCATACCAAAAGAACATTTCTTCGGGTTAAGCTTCATGTTGATTGCCCTTAATTGATTGAAGGTCTCTTGAATGTCGGAGAGTAAGTCTTCCTCAGTCCTGCTTTTGATTACCATATCATCAACGTAGGCTTCCAAGTTTCTTCCTATCTGCTTGTTAAAGGCTTTGTCTACCAATCGTTGATAGGTTGCCCCTGCGTTCTTTAGACCGAAGGGCATTTTCTTGTAACAATTGATGCCCTTTCCTGTGTAAAAATCCGTCTTCTCTTCATCTTCTTCCATCATTTGTATCTGATGGTACCCTTTGTAGGCATCCAAAAAGCATTTCAAACGGAACCCCGAGAGGGATTCGAGCTTCCAATCAATTTCTGGCAAAGGGTAGCAGTCCTTTAGGCAAGCTTTGTTGATGTCGGTAAAGTCGACACACATTCGCCACCCCCCATCACTCTTTTTTACCAAAACTGGATTTCCTACCCAAATTTGGTATTTCACTTCTCTAAGTATTCTTGCTCGTACAATTTCATCCACCTCTTTGCAAGCGGTTGCGTTCCTTTCAGGTGCTAGGCTTCGTCGCTTTTGCTTAATTGGTTCAATGTGTTTGAACTCATTAAGCTTATGCTCTGTCTCGAAGGGCATGCCATCGATCATAAGCGTCCTAGGAACTCCTGTCATGTCTGAGTACGTCCATGCAAAAACATCCTTGTTGGCTTTGAGTAGCTTCTCGAAGTCTGCCTTAAAGTTAGCAGGGAGTTGCTTCCTGATTACCACCGTTTGCTCTGGATAGAGCTCATTTACCACAATGCGCTCTTCAGCATCTGTACAGCTTAGAATGACCTTCGGAGGCTCCTTAGGACTTTCTTTGATCTTCTTACCAATGTCTCCTGCCTTTCCCTGGTTGTAACTGGAAAATACGGTTCCTATTCCATATGGTGTATGGAATTTTACCACTGCGTATATGGTGGAGACTACGATACCCATCTTCTGCATGGCGGTCCTTCCTATCAACAAGTTGTAGGGAGAATCGGACCTTACGATTGCGAAAGTAAGGGTTTCCATTCTTGCGAGCTTTCCTTCTCCGATCATTATATCTAATGGCACTTCTCCAAGAGGCCACGAATATTCGCCTGAGAATCCTACCAAAGGTATCTTTGAATCGACCCGCTGCGACCTGATCGAAGGCTTGAGCTTTAGGAAACAATGCTCATATATGATCTCGTAGGAACTTCCGCAGTCCATGTAGGCCCTATTCACTTCCCGGTTGGAAATTAAGACTTTGATGACCACTGGGTTGTTTGAAGGGACTTGACCTGTAATGGAGGGAAACGTTACTTCCCCAACCTCGTTTATCTCCTTCTCCGTCACCTTTCTCTTTAAGTTTGCTTCACCCCAATGAACCATGAGTATTGGGGCTTCGGGATGAGTGGTGTCTTTATCCAATTGAGTGTCGGAAACCTTTTCCTTGCCCTTCTTTATGCCCTTCACCAAATGTGCCAACTGCCCGGATTTTACTGCTTCTTCTATCTGCCTTTTTAATTCCCTGTAGCTATTCGTATCATGGCCATAATCTTTATAAAAATGGCAATACTTGGTTGTATCTCAGTTTTTTCCCTTGCTCGTCATGCGAGGGGGTGGTTCGAAAGCCTTAGTAGCCCTTTCCGTAGCGAGTATTTCCTTCGAAGACTTAATCAGGCTTCCTAGCAACTCGTGGTTATGACCTTTGTTGTAAGGACTGAACCTGTCCCTGTTTTTGTTCTTGTTCTTCAATCCTTCCCACACAGAGTGCTTCGAGAACTTGCTGTGACTTTCTCTGTTGATCGGAGCACCATTAGTAGATACTTCCTTTGCTTCAATCCATGTATACGTCTTCTCCATTAACCCCTTGTAAGTTGCTGGAAGATCAGTGGACAAGAATTCCACCAAGCTTCGATTTCGTAGGCCATGTACGAAACCAGAGATGCGCTAATCTTCATGTAGACCCAAGATCTGTAAAGTATCATCGGTGTACCTTGTGAAGAAAGCCCTTGTGCTTTCGTTCTCCTTTTGCTTAATGTTGTGCACTGTTAGATGGGTCCTTGTAAACTTCTTTTTCTGGCTAAAGTGTGATCGAAACTTAGCCTTTAAGTCATCAAGGTTGATAATGCTACCAGGCTTTTGCCCATTCCACCAGATACGAGCAGAGTCTCGTAGGGTGTATGTAAACATGTGACAAGCTACGGGCATGACCCACTTTTGCATCCTAATGGCCCCTTCAAACAAATGTAGGAAATTGTCCGGATCCCCCTTCCCATCATAGGTACCAATATGTGAAGGCATTTTCAACCCATCAGGCAATGGGTAGTCTTCTATCCACCTAACGAAGGGTGTAGCCGAACCCATAGGGTCCGAATATAGGCAGTTATAAGGTGGTGCATACATAGGGACAGTATTGTATGGATTATGGTTTGGGGGTATTCCCATAGGAGTTTGGCTAGGGTAAGAGTGGTAGGATGCATTCATACCAAAAGGATAACCATTTCCCGTGGCATACGGAGGGTATACCGTAGGATGCCCGAAGGGTATGCTCCCATAATGTTGAGGGAGGCTAGGGTTATTGGACTGCCCATTTACTGGAGGATAAAAACCCTAAGGGTAAGACTGAGTTTGGAACGAGGGGTACATACCATTGGGAGGAAGATTTCCTCCCATATTAATTGCAGGCAGATGGCCTTCTACGCCTGATACGCGAGAAGGCTGCAACAGAACCCCTTATTCAGTCCTTCCAAGATGAGCTGCTAACAATGGAGGTAGGTTCACCTCCGTCTCTTCCCTTCGTTGGCTTCTCCCATTACAACCTTCGGCTAATGCTCCTTCTCTCCTGGTAGGAGCCTTCTCCGGGACTCCTTCAAACCCAACAGACCTTCTGCTTAGCCTTCGACCAACTGGTGACCCTATCTTTAGGGCCGAGTGTGTTTTTCCTCGTGCTGGAGGCCTAGGCTCCATTTCCATCTCTTCATCACAATCGTCACTTGAGTATTCCAACTCCTTTCGCATCTCAGCATTCCGAACTTGCCTTTTGCGAGCCCTCAAGAGAGATTCCAACGCTTCGTAGTTAGCTTCGACAAAGGCTAGGTTGATGACAGGCTCCGGATTGGCTGATGTCGAAGCATGATGGTTGGGTGTTACTTCTGGGTGAGAACGTATTGTGAACGTGGAAGCGGATATTGGGGGGAAGTTGTTGGGGTCATTAATTGGTATTGGCGCCAAGGTCGAGAAACCCGGAGGGGGAGTATCTTCTCTCCCTTGATCCATGTCGAATATATAGTGAATGTAGTTGGTTGGTTATAAGATTGGAAATAACGAGACCAATTGTAGCGGTCCCACAGATGGCGCCACTGATTGTACAATAAATTGCACGACCAGGCCTTCGATGATGATCAAAGGATATATGGGGTGTTGAGGTTGCGCCAAGCTTGTTTTTAACCTGAAATAAGAAATACTAAGACACTACGTTAAGTGATTGCGCAGGGGTTGGACCCCGCGAACCACCTCCGGCGTGCGAATAAGTATGTGATATGATATATTGGTAATGAAATGAGAGAGTCAAGTTTGCATACCATAGTTCTCAGCCCATCTAAGCTATTTATAGGGGAGGAAATAGGCCTTAGAGAGCTCTTGCACATAATTCGGAGATCATGGGGGCGTCCCATGATTTGTGGTAACCGCTAGGGCTTTGTGACCCACGATCTCTTCCTTGGCGGGAAAGCTCAAGGAAAAAGGGGGACGTGGGTATGGCCAAGTCAATGTGTTCTCCTTTCTAGTATCCTCGAAGGATGTACCCCGAAGGGCTTAAGACTTCGATTGGCGGCTTCCCAACTGGTAACCATGTCATAGATGAATGGTTTTACGCCAATGAAGATTATAGGAGGCTGACATGAGCCTTCGAGGAGAAGGCTTCGTACAGGCTCGAAGGGGTGGCCTTCGACCCGTTCGGAGGGTACATCATCATTGTTGAACTTGGGATTGATATTGTAAGCATATGATCGATAACATGTGATGGTTTGAGCGACGTCGAGTTGCCATCGAGACTTTTTAGTCTCGGCGTGGCCTCGACAAGCCAAAAGCATGGTTTAGATTTTTATTTGGACGTATGGAATTTCGTCGTTGACTTGTTGACCCGAGTATATTATTGTAAAACCCTAAAATCTGAAACATGTAATGTAACACTCCAACCCGACAAGGGTAAAGATGTCACGCAAATGGTTTCATATCAGATATAACAAAGCATACATTCAAAGTAATACAAGGATTCTCACGGGTTACAAAGGAAATACTGAAATTATAAGGTTACAAAACGGATACAAATAAAATAACTTCTAATCATCTCTAGGCCAAAATAACTGTCAAGCCTTCTAGGTCCAAAAGTCTCTTCACTCATACCCATCTTCCATCTAAAACCTGCCGCACACGAAAAGAAAACGTGTGGCTGAGCTTACAAAGCCCAGTGAACAGATATATAATGAACGGAAACGAAAGTAAACGGAAATAATTAGATGTAGCATAATGAATGAGATATAAATAAGGTACAAGAGTAAAGGTTTAGGATAGTCATCCACCACGAGCCCAGAAACAGATCATATCATATCATAACAGTGTAACCATAAATCTTCATAATCATATAGAGGGGAGACCTCTCAGATAATCAGATAATATGAGGGGTGTCCTCATTCTTCAAATGGAGTAGCTAGCTCCCAGATATATGTGAAAGGCGTGTATTGCACACAGCACCAGTCACCAGACAAGTCATATCATATCAGATTAAATCCACTAAACAGATCAGATCTAGGATTGCAATCCATACGCCCCCCAGAAACATATATAATCCATAATCAAAGTAATGCGCATATCATAATCAGAATGGGGACGGTGTGAGGAATCACTCACCCACACATGAGTCATGCCAGTGGTGCATCACAGACACGGCCAGGTTACCTTCCTGGCTAGGTAACAGAAAAGTGGCTCGGGTATCAAACTAAGAGTCAAAGGTCAAAGGTCAAAGGTTCATATCATAATCAGGGTGTCATATCAGAAGGTTCAATATCAGAAGTTCATAATCAGACCAGTCAAAGTATCAGAGGGTCAAGTATCAGAAGTTCAAATATCAGAAAGTCAAATATCCCAGGTCAATATCCAAAAAGGGTCAATGTATCCGATGGTCAAATCTTCAAAAGGTTCAATATCAAAAGTACTTTTCAAAAGGTTTTCTCTTAAGGTTCATTTAAAAACAATCATTCAAAAATAGTTTTCATAAATGGTCTTTCAATTAGTTTTCATAAAACGAACTTCAAAATAGTTTTCTTAAAGTCAATATATCATACTTGAAAAACCCTTTCAAAATACTTTACTTAAAACATTTCCATCTCATATCAAAAAGGTCTTCATATCACAGGTTCAAAAATCAGAGATCAAAGGTCGAAGCAAAGGTGTCATAGCAAGGGATCGTAACAGAGTATCAATTCAGAGAATTTAACAGATCAGAAAAGAATCATAGGAAACCTTACAGAGAAGGTCAGAATATCTGTACCTTAGCGAATGAAATGGAAGCCAACATAAAAGTGAATACAAGGAAACAATGCCACGCCTCCTTCAACGAATCTATACAAGTTTATAAATATATATATTATTTATATGTTCAAATATATTTAATTGAGCTAACTGATTTAATACTTATGATTGCTAATATTAATATGTTAAGGTGCAAGGGAAAATTTTGTATTAGATTTATAGCTTCAAATGTAATAAGTTTAAGTCATATGTATTCATAATACAGGTTATACCTATATTTTTGTTATATTCGACACAAACATCGACATACATTTTGGCCACACACATGCAGACACATATGTTAGAATATTAGAACCACACACATATCATAATGCAAGACCTGTACACAACCCAACCCTCTTAATTCTTATTCCCATACAGGCATATGTGCAAGACACGACCCCCAACTCAACCCAAAATAGTAACTCGATATAGGCCTAATCTTTTATTTAATGATCTTACTGTAATGCAAAATTTCTTTCTCATATGTATCGCTCAACACAGAGTGTTACCGCGACCTGATATTGATTCCAACTCCTTCATATACTATGCATGCGAGACACAAACAGTGACCCAACAACATGACTGATGCATATGTACTTATTTAGACATTGATCGACACATCCCATGCATACACAAACCCTCCATTCGAACAACACACATGTAAATTACACGAGGACTGATCTCATTTGATAACTAAAACCATGCGAATAAAAGGACTCACAAAGCAAGACGAACACAATTTAGACCAAGCTAGTCGAGCCATAGACTCATTCTATTAACCTGATCTTTACGTGTACATGATTATATAAAGCGATTCATTTTACATTCGACCCATGCTCTATGTTTAACTCGACAGCAACACACACACACACACATTCACACGTTTATTTGCTCACAACCATGCATGATTTCAGCCCCACATATCACATAATATACGTCCCATATACGCTGCCTATGGACCATGTTTTAGCGTACATAATTGACCCGTTCAAACCTGACCAGACTTATTACTCACAGCCATTCGACTCATCCCAACATCACCCATTTTCCCAGCCCCCTACACACCATATCGATACACAAAAACTACCAATCAATTTACAGCCCATACAATCTCATAAAATCATGACCCTCGCGAGACCAAAACAAACCAACACACTCTCGATATCATTATTTCAAGGCACCCCGAATCAAACAAACACACAACAGACCCTATGTGATCGATATACTCATAACACATACTGTAACATGCCATTCGAAAGCCCTCATACTAGACACCCACATGAATATCGAGACACAAACAATACATGAAATCACACATGACTGATCCTACGTATTCATAATCACGTTCCTTCTTTTATTCTTTTAAGTTTATAATCCACTTTCTTTAAAAAAAAAAATAATGCGTATAGTGTGCCTGTTCCATTAATCAAATCGAAGATGTAGTTCTCAACAGATTCGAAACTCTAAACAGAATGAGTCGACATCTATTTTCATGTGGCCTTTATAATCATTCGATCATATAGTTATTATACATAAACCAGTTTACATGTTTATACGCATACATATATAATAGGTCGTTTACGAAAACACGAAGACGGTCAAAAGAGATACCTCTTGGGCGACTGTTAGGAACGAGCAAGAACACCTATAATCACACCTGAGTCACACCAAATCTTATCACCCCATCAGCTATTACCTTCATTGTCTTTTTCTTTATTGGATAACATGAGAACGGTACTTGTAGTTGTCAGTTTTGTTGTAGAGGTTTTTTACGGTTGATGAAAGGATTATACGGTTGAGAGGAAAAGAGCACATGTTATACTATGGGGATTTAGCCAAATTTCACAAAACGTGATGTGGGTTAAGCTGCATATAATGCAAACGTGGGCCTCAATTTATGGAAGTTGTATCTTCTATTTTATTAATATTATTAGATGTTATCCTAATCTTGTCAACCACCGAACTTAAAGGAGTAAAGCTAGGAAGGTTGGTTCTCATATTTTGGAAAAAATTTTGGACGTGTATATCTCTTAGGAAAATTTTGAGTCTTTTAAATAAATATTTAGTATAGTATCTATTTAGGTTAATTATTAGTATAGTGTTATTTTAAATGTATACTAAAGTTTAATATGTCATATTGTCGCAATTTATACTTAGGTTATAGTTGAGATGTCTTTTATAAATCTGAGATCAAAGGGGTATTCTGGGTATTTTACGTGTTCAGAATTCTGGGTATTACATGTAAAAAGACCAAAATGCCCTTATAATCTTAAAATTTATTTATAAGCGTATAAAGTACCGAATTAACTCCAAACTTTCGGGAATGATCAAGACATGAAGCCAAATAATTTTGGTAATTACATTTTAATATTTTGAAAGTATAAAAGAACTAAAATTACACAAATTATACATATGGGCCAAAATTTCATTAATTATAATTATAATTGACTTTAATAATAAAATAACTTACAAATCATTTAGGAAATAAAATTCAAAATTAAGTATCTTGTTTTGGTCTCATCTTTGGCCGAAATTTATGCCATTTTCTCACAAGTCTCGGCCTAGTATCCCATGCATAACAGAAAGTTAATCAAACCCATTAAATGGTTATTATTATCACCTTAAAATAGACCCGCTCCTTCCCTAGTATATTTGGATTAAACTTTCACATCTTGACTCATTCCAAACCATGCGTGTAACAGCTCACTAGCTATCTACTCCCATTGTGCAATATTCAAGTTGCAAGGCATTCATACACACATCAGTTACAAACACAAGCGACCCATTTCATATCCTCTCTTCTCCCATTCGTGAATCTTAGGAAACAAGAGAAAACTTTCGATATCAAGATGATCAAACCGATTCCCTATCTTACCAAATGCTGACAAGAACGAAGCAAAAGACGAAAGAGTGATCGCCTCCGTGGGTACGTGTACCAGCGTTGTAACCGTTGGGTTTAATCCTCTGGTATAAATCGTTTGGCTTTAGATTCGGGAATGTTTATTCTGTGCGCTCTTTAATCCGTCCCACATTCGACCAAGGTATCTCTTATAACCATTCTTGTGTTCTTGCTCGAAATATGAAACACATATATATACTTATATATACATTAGAACATGAAAACTAATCTTTACTTCGTTAAGCACAAATTTAAGAATAACAACTATACAAAGGTCACATGAATAATGAACTCGTATAGCAGGCGTCAACCTCAATTCTGTTTTAGAAACTCATCGAGTACGTACGATATATATATGTATAATTAATCGGGTCATTTGAATCCTACTGTGAGCATCAAGGTCGATATTAAAATGTGGAGATTATATGCGAAATATAAAGGGGCGTCCATATGTATTAACGTAAAAATAAAGGCTGTTTTGTATACTATACGTTTTCGATATATGCCATACGAAGTGATAGGAATTTCATGCATGGTCTTTCCCCTTTTCTGTACTGTATTCGAATAAAATAAAACAAAAAGTAACTTGGGTTGTTGATTGTACAACAAAGATTTTAATAAGATAAGTGCATGCATGGTTTACTTTTCTGTGTCTTACCTTCACATCAAATAAAATAAAGAGTAATTGGATTGTGGGTACAGCAAGTAGTGAAGTAAAATAAGGAATCTTAATATGAAATTGATAATTTACACTTTGGACATTAAGCTTTGTAATATTGACACTTTAGACCTTAAACTAATATAATGGTCATAATAAACTCTAATTCATATATATTGTCATTTTAACGAATTTAACGGGACTAAATGGTAACATTAACGATAAATGACTAATATTGCTAATTCAAGAAACTTACTAAAACGGGAAAATTTACCAAAGATAGAAAGTTACTAAAAATGGAAAGCCGACTAAAATGAGTAATCTGAATTAAATAAGCTTTTAATAAGTTAGTCATGAATTCGTGTAGATCCGCCGAAGATGGAGTTTGCTTCCGACCTCGATATTTTCTGTTGTGTTTCATTTGCGGTATAAGGTACAGATATTCTGACCTTTCTTTTAAGGTTTCTCATGATCTCTTCTGATCCGTTAGTTTCTGATTCCATTGCTATGATTCTCTTTGCTTGAACCTTCTCTATTGATCCCATTTGATATGACCTCTGTTATGAATCTATGCTATGAAAACCTTTTATAATTATGCCTTGAAAATGTTCTGAGAAAAACCATATTAAAAAGATGTTTATCAACGAGGCGAAACCACTTTTATATAAAATGTTACTGACTTTTGTGAATACTATATTCGGAAGACTATTTTTATGAAAAACCGATTTGAAAGATTATTTTTACGAAAACTACTTTAAAGGATCGTTTTATGAAAATCATGAATAAAGGATTGTTTTAAAAAAAAAAAAAAAAAAAAAAAAAAAAAAAAAAAAAAAAAAAAAAGGACTTTTGATAGAAACTTTTGAAATGAATTGTTGTTCGGAACCCTGACTTGATTATTTTATTATGAACCTTTCTGATTAAACTCTGATTTGGACCTTTGGTATTTCATCTGATATGTCTGTTATGAACCATCTGTTATGGACCATCTGATTTGACCTTTGTTATATGACACTCTGATTATGATATGATATCTGACTCTTAGTTTGATACCCGAGCCATTTCACTAGGCATGGGGGTTCCATGTCCGTGTCATTGATGCACCAATGGCATGACTCTAGGGCGGTAGAGTGATGTTCCGCCACGTCCCCATTCTGATTTATGATATGCGCATTACTTTGATTATGGATTATATATGTTTCTAGGGGGCGTATGGATGCATCCTAGATCTGTTCTGTTTAGTGGATTTAACATGATTTGATATGACTTGTCTGGTGACTGGTGTTTGTGTGCAATACACGCCTTTCACATATATCTGGGAGCTAGCTACTCCATTTGAAGAATGAGGACACCCCTCATATTATCTGATTATCTGAGAGGTCTCCCCTCTATATGATTATGAAGATTATGGTTACGATATGATATGATCTGTTTCTGGGCTCGTGGTGGATTACTATCCCTTTCTCTTTCCCTTATACTTATTCATTGACTTATCCCTTGAACCATACTACATCTGTTTGACCTTTGTTTCTGTTATTCTATACATTTCTCTATTTCTGTTTATTATCGTTATATCTGTTCACTGGGCTTTTTAAGCCCAGCCGCACGTTTTCTCTTCGTGTGCGGCAGGTTATAAGCAGGATGACGGGTTTGGGTATGAGTGAAGAGACTTTTGGACTTAGAAGACCTTGACAGTTATTCTGAAGTAGAAGTCATTAGAAGGATTGCATTTGCAGACTTAGTATTTAGTTTTGATTCATTCCTGACCTTGTAATGTTAGTATGTCATTTGTAACCTTTGACAAGTTATTGTATTACTTTTGAAGTATGCTTTGTTTGATCTGATATGAAACCATTAACGTGACATCTTTACCCTTGCCGGGTTGGGGTGTTACAATTATAAACTCGGATTCGTAACTCAGGACGGATAATAACTTGAAATATATATTTGAAAATATAAGCGATACTAGAAAAGGAAATATTAATAATAACGGCTAAAACGTAAAATATTATCTAACAAAACTTAATTTGTTACTTAATATTTAACGAGAAATTTGTAACTTAAAAAAGAAAGTTATAAATAGAAACTTTAAATAAACGAGAGTTATTAAATGTTTTGAGGGCACGCTTATCGAGGAATACCACATTTGGAAAACATTAATATACCCGACCGACCCGGTTATCGGACTTATTGGGTTGACGAATTCAATAAAGGCCCGGTAAACGCGTTGGAGGAATTTATTAATGGACAACCCATCCTTATGACTTACCATTTATTGTGATTTGGTTTTTTGATTAATAAGCAAGACGAAAGAATTGTTAGACTTATCGGGTTGACGAATTCGATAAGGATCCGATAATTCGTCCGGATACCTTATTAAGCTTTAAAATTTATCACTTGAGTTTGACTTTAATGTGATGAATTGTTAGTAGTAGAATAAACTTGGGATATTGCAACAACTCGGTGTGTCCGTTATCGTTGATTTTTGTGAGTCGTTTACATTTTGGTCATTTGTTTTTAGCGTGTATACACTCGATTCGTGTCTCACCACCGTTGCACAATGATGATACCAAGCTCTGATATAAGGCTAAAATAAGAATGTTTTTTGGAAATAGAAATGGTTAAACTTTGGGTAGATTTTTACGCGTATAGTTTGTATGGGATACATATTAAGACGAGACTTTATATTATTAGGTCGTGCCGAGTCCGTAGTGTCGTGACGTGTCAGCTGTTGTCGTGCCTTACTACTGTTGATTTGTGTTTGTGCTTTGCTTGATCGAGGTGAGTTTCATAGCCCCACTTTTACACCTATTCTGTTATTTGCAAACTTGGGGTGAGAAAATATGCAAAACCGTTTTGAATTGACCAAATGTTATTTTATACTTTTGATATGTTTGCTATGTTAACTGGCTATGGTTATATGTTGTATGTGCTGCAATTGTGCGTGAATATTATTGTATGTGCTGCAGTTAGTACGGGACTATAGAGTGCACCTATTGGGATTATTACTATGGTTTGATACACTTATGCGTGGGTATGATTGGTTGGTTTGTAACTTAGTCCAGTATAGCAAACATGTTATTGATTTGGCCCACAAATGTTCAGGAAAACCTATGAACTCACCAGCGTTAGCTGACCTTTTTAGCATCTTTTCTCAAGTAATTAGCGTTTATGTTTGGATATAATGCTTGTTTGGAGGCTTGGCAAATGAGCATGGTTGGAGGATCAATTGGCAACTCTAATAAATTGTTGGGACCTACTGTTATGTTTTAATTAGGCTTACTTACATATTTCCTTTACCTATGCTTGTGTTGTGTACCAATCCCCGTAGCACCCCGAACTTTGATTAAGACTTCCGCTGTACCAAATTTTGGGGGTGTTACATAGTATAGTTACGATAATCCAAAAGTTATATATATTCGGGTGTTTACACTAATGGGTTAATAAGGTGGTTTATCACAACAAATTATCAGTTCATAATTTGAGCTTCCTTCTGTATCTTTTAGTGAATTATTACGAGCATGCTAGGAGATATAATTAACTTTGGAAGTATAATTTGAAGCAAAAAAAAAAATGTAGAAACCCTGTTTTGAGGTTAAGGATTGTTTATGAGGTCGCTTAGAATAATCTAAGGTCTCATTTGGCTAGGAAGACTATTGTAGCATCATTGGCTCCAAAATTATTGTATAAACCAATAAATAAACAAAAACATATACATATAAGGTTTTCGATTTTCAATCATGTAAGTAAAAGTATTTTGGACACATACATTAACCGATTTATTTTAGAATTTAAATTACAACTGGTCAAAATACATTATACAAAAAATTAAAAAAAAAAAAAAAAAAAAAAAAAAAAAAAAAACTTTACGTGTGCGCGAGCATTTTAACTATTTAATGAAAAAGAAAAAGAAATTTGAAACATTTATAGTTATTAACGCAACAAACTATCTAAAAGATTCCGTGCTAACTCAACACATGTTATGGTTTGAAAAAAAATAATAATAATAATAAATAAATTGATATAATTTGAGGAAGGTCTGCTCGAATAATAAGAACAATAATTCATTATCCTAACAGGGTGAGTACTGTATTTTACTTACACGGTTAGTGACCTTAATCGCGCCATCCGTCATTTTCGGTACGAATAAGCATTAGGCTCGGGTTGGTAAACATGATCACGTGAGCATGTTTAATATATGATTTCGTTACTTGAACCTATCTGACATGAGAACACCTTAATGTTAATGATCAAAATAAGAGATCATTTTTAGTTAGAGATAAAAACACCAACTATTAGTTAATACTATACTTAAATAGTCATTAAACTTAAAGGGTTAAATAAAATGGTCAGATATATTTAAGTGATTTTTCTAAGCGTGTATACTCATTGTTATTTATATGGGCTTGTTGCGTAATATATACACATTATCTATTTTTTTTTTAAATACCGGTGAATTTTATGGGTATTTAAGCTAGTTTCTATGTGAAATAGACTTGCAATACAACATAGAGTAATTTCATCAATAGTTAATGACATTAAAAGAGCGTCTTAATTAATTAGTAAAATCATTATTTGAGTACTCTCATTGGGTTTCTATAAATAGCCCATTGACACTTGCATTGAAACGTATCATACAACATGTCTCTTACAAAAGAGGTAGTCATTCGCCCCCTTGCTAACTATTCTCCAAGCATTTGGGGAGACCAGTTTCTTATCTACGATGAGGTGAGCACGTGATTAAAAATAGATAATATTCTTTTGTAGCAAAATTATCGCGCTAAACCTTCAAATTAGTCTAGTCAAATAGAATATACACACGTTAGTGACAAATTTATAGCTAAAAAGAATGTCATCTGACTCATAGCTAGTATTTATCTTTGAAACCAACATGAATTGTGTTATCTTAAAACACTCAGGTGAGGTTTTGAAAGAGAGTAACATTTACATTCATGTATTCGGATATTTAAAACAACTGCCGTGATAACAAATGAGTGATTGTAGCAAGCGTAGCAAGCTGGGGTGGAACATATAATCGAAGAGTTAGTGAAGAAAGTGCAGAAAGAATTCGTGGCAGCTTTAAGTATTCCAGCAGAACATACAAAATTGCTGAAGTTGATTGATCAAATTCAACGCCTAGGCATACCATATTATTTTGAAAAAGAGATTGATCAAGCTTTGCTATGTATTTACGATACATATGGCGATAAATGGAATGGTGGTAGCATTTCCCTTTGGTTTCGACTCTTGCGACAACAAGGTTTTTCTGTTTCATGCGGTAAGTATCCATGATTTCAATCTTTATGAAAACACATAAAGTTTCTATTGCAATGATTTTAAAATTAGTTACAATCTACATTAATAGAACACTAACTACTAGCTCATTAGTTTATTAATGTACCTTTAAAAGAAACTAATGATTTTGTCGTATGAGTTGATGTAGATATTTTCAATATCTATAAGGATGAAAACGGGGGGTTTAAAAAATCCTTAGCCAATGATGTTCAAGGCATGCTTGAGTTATATGAGGCAACATATATGCGAGTAAATGGTGAAGTTGTACTAGACGAAGCCCTTGTTTTCACAAGAACTCACCTTCTTGACATTGCCAACGATAAACGTTCGAGCAACTCTACTCTTTCTACCCTGATATGCGAGGCTCTAAAGGAACCTCTACGTAAAAGGTTGCCAAGACTAGAGGCCTTGCGTTATATTCCTTTCTACCAACAACAAGATTCTCATAATGAGTCTTTACTTAAACTAGCGAAGTTAGGGTTCAACATGCTTCAATCACTGCACAAGAAGGAGCTTAGCCAAGTTTCCAAGTATATATAAACCTCAACCCATCATCCACCTTACATTTTCCTTATCTAAAATACTCTACATGCAGTGTTTGTACTTTTTTGTTCATGATTGATGTTTTAAATGTGTCTTAATAGACTTTCACATGTATTAAATTTTTGTAGGTGGTGGAAAGCCCTTGATTACCCTAACAAGCTCCCTTATGCAAGAGATAGATTGGTTGAAAGCTACTTTTGGGCATTAGGTGGATGCTTTGAACCACAATATTCTTGTGCTAGAATTTTTTTAACGAAAACTGTTATAATGATAACTGTCATAGACGACACTTTTGATGCTTATGGCACTTATGAAGAACTTAAGATCTTTAATGAAGCAGTTCAAAGGTATCAACATAAAATATTTTTGTGAAGAAGTACAACATGAACTTAATATTATGAACAATCCTTGTCTATTGAACTAATCACGCAACTCTGCCATTAAATTATATATAGGTGGTCAATTTCATGCATTGATATACTTCCAGTATACATGAAGACCGTATACCAAGAATTATTAGGTATGTTCAACGAAATGGAAGTAGTCATGGCAACGGAAGGAAAAATGGATCATCTTAATTGTGCCATTAAGTTTGTAAGTTCCAACAGAATGTTATCAAAAATAAGTTTTCATAATACTTTTAGCGCATCAATATATATACCACCATACTTATTGTCATGTACAGATGAAAGACATGATTACTGGCTACACAAAGGAAGCAAAATGGGTAGACGAGGGTTACAAACCAACACTAGAAGAGCATGCATCAGTTGCATTCGTGACTGGAGGTGGTTGCATGCTCGCAACATCATGTTTTCTTGGCATGGGTGATATAGTCACAAATGAGACAATCAAATGGGCTCTCACTGAACCACCTCTTATCAAAGCTTCGTCGATAATTGGTAGACTTCTAAATGATATTGTCGGCCACAAGGTACATCATATCAAATGTTTATATTATCTACTACAACGAGATTAATAAAAGTTTGCTTTTTATATATAGACTTTCTATTTTTTGTATTGAGGACTGACAGATTAGTAATAATTATAAAAATTTAAGGAGGAGCAAAAAAGAAAGCATTTCCAATCTAGTGTTGAAAGTTACATGAACCACTATGATGTCACAGAGGAGTATGCTAACAAATTGTTGTACAAGCAAATAGAAGATGTGTGGAAAGATATAAACCTTGAGTCCATCATGTGTAAAGACATTCCACGTCCTATAATTATGGTTGCAATCAATTTAGTACGAACGGTGGAAGTTGTATATAAATATAATGATGGTTTCACAAATGCTGGAGAGGAACTCATAGGTCATATCAAGTCTTTGGTCCTTCATGCTATGAGTATATGACTTCTGGTTATCCAGGCATGTCATATAGTGGTTGACAAACTCAAAAGTTGCTCTTGTGTCATCTTCAGTATCGTTGATCATAAAGCCAGTCTCAGTTTGATAAGAGCTCGAGATCTTTGGTAGCATCTTATTTTAAGTTATTTCCAGTTAATAAATCAATAACATTTGCAATACTAAATGCTTGTATCACCCTGCTCCGGCGGGAATTGGTTTTGTTGTTGTTGTACTAAATGCTTGTATCATATGGATATCGCCGGTAATATCTATTTGTTTTAGTAATAAAATATGTGTTCCGCTCTTCATATTTAAAAAACCACTGATATTTGTCTAGGGGTGCAAACGAGCCGAGCCGAGCCCGTCAGTTTTTTAACAAACTCGTCAGTTTTTTAATAAGCTCGAGCTCGAGCTCAGCTCGATCCGAGCCTTTATTTTTGTGCTCGAGCTCGGCTCGACAAGGTTTCACAAAGCTCGAGCTCAGCTCGACAAGGTTTCACAAAGCTCGAGCTCAGCTCGATAAGGCTCGAGTAAAACTTTCGAAAAAATAAAACTTTCAAAAAGTTACCATCAAGATGTAGAAGAAGAAGACTATTGACTACAAACCTTTATACCAACAACTTAAGACCTCAGGCTATTCCATCATCAGTCCATTCATAAAGCAAAAAGAAAATAAATGGAAGTACGACAAGCCACAGCCTCATTCAACACCAATCATAACCAAAATCTAATCTAATCCTAACCTAGACTCAACCCAAAGGACCCTCACAAACCACTCCATCAACTCACATCAAACATAATAAATACAAAAACATATTCATTAAATCTCAGACCTTGTTCCGTTTTTTTTAATCTTTTAAAGATTTTTTAATGGAACATATATCATCACTGATTTTTTTGAAGCTTTCACTTCACTTAAATATCCGATTATAAAGAAACGGTATATAACAAAAGTGTTAATACCCGTTGCTCTAGTTCGTTCAAAAAACAAAAACACAAAACCAATTAATACCAACTAGCGACCCTTTTCAAAGGATCTTGAAGCTCTGCATACTTCAGTCTTCGTGGGTTATTGGTAACCAAGAGATCTAAAGGATTTGTGTATATGAGATCGGTTATAGTTATTGAAGGATGAAATAGAGATCAGTTATGTGTGTTGATGGTGAATCTGAGATGAAGATGAGATTATATGAGTTTTGTGATGATGACTGAGTTTGGTGGGAGACATAAGGTGTGATGGGGGCGGATACAAAATGAAATGAAATGTTAGGTTAAAAGTTTTTTTTCTTATACCGTATGTTGATGTGGTGTTGGACGGGCTTATATTGGATCCGGTAATCTACATTTGGGCTTGACGTGGATTTGGGTTGAGCTCGATAAGGCTCGACGAGCCTACTCGATCTTCACAAGCGAAGCTCGAGCTCAGGCTCGATAAGTAAACGAGTTGATTTTCAGGCTCGAGCTCGACAAGGCTCGGCTCATTTCGAGCTTTTTATCGAGTCGAGCTCGAGTAGCTCGGCTCTTTTGCACCCTTATATTTGTCAAATGAGAGGGGTGCAAGTAATGGCAGGGGTATGAATAACATCACCGTTGTTTTTTAAATCGATCAATAAACCAAAATGTCAAACATAAAAATATAAATGACAAACTTATGATATGAAATATATAATCAGCAAGCAAAATCTAAAAATATATATATAGAGACCATTACTCAAGTCGATGACAAGTTGGCCAATTACCAACAGCTTAAATAAAATGTGTAACACCCCCAAATCGATACAGCGGAAGCATACAAGTCATGAAGTGCTACTCAATTGGTATCACAACACAAAGTATAGAAAACGGATTTACCTTATCCGTTTAGAAAGAAGTAACATTATCAAAAGCATTTAGTTTTACATCTTTTAAAATATGGCGGAAATACAGGCCCGTAAAAGGATTTAATGTAACACCCCAACCCGACAAGGGTAAAGATATCACAAAAATGGTTTCATATCAGATCAAAACAAAGTATACATTTACAGTAATACGAGAATTCTCAAAGGTTACAAATGAAATACTGAAATTCCAGAGTTACAAATGCGAATACAAATTCTAAAATATAATAACTTCTAATCAACCCTAATCCAGAATAACTATCAAGTCTTCTAAGTCTGAGGTTCTCTCCACTCACAACCCAGCTACCAACTAAAAACCTGCCGCAGGAAAAGAAATGCGGCTGAGCTTAAAAAGCCCAGTGAACAGATATATATATAAACGAAATCGAAAGAAAATGAACGAACATATATAATATGGTGCAATGGGGAAAACATAAGGTATAAATAATGGAATCAAAGAAATAAAGGGTCAGTAATCCACCACGAGCCCGAACACAAATCAAATATAGTAACCATGTCTTCATAATCATATAGAGGGGAGACCTCTCAGATAATCAGATAATATGAGGGGTGTCCTAATTCTTCAAATGGAGTAGCTAACTCCCGAACTTGTGAAAGACGTGGATTGCACCCAGCATCAGTCACCGAACAATATATAATATCAAATCATGTTAAGTCCACGAACACGGACACGAACCTAGGATGCATCCATACGCCCCCTGAACAATAATATAGGCCATAATAAATATAATGTGCATGCAACGAACAATATAGGGACGGTGTGTCACATCACTCGAACACACTGGAGTCATGCCATTGGTGCATCAATGACACGGCCATGTTACCTTCATGGCTAGGAAACGAACTTGGCTCGGGTATCAAACTGAAGGATCAAAGGTCAAAGGTCCAAATCATAGCAAAGGTTCAAATAGTCTAAGTCATCGAATCATAGTCAAAGTCCAAATATCAAAGGTTCATGGCAAAGGGTTCATATCCAATATCAAAGTCAAACGAATCCAAACGAACCGATCAAAGGTTCATAATCAAATGGTTCATTTAAAGAAATCTTTATCAAATGGTTTTCATCAAAAATTATCTTTATTAACTATTTTCACAAAAGTAGTCTTTAAAAGTAATTTTCATAAAAGTTTAGTAAGATTCCAAATAAAAGTGGTATCGCATATTTCATAAACATCATTTTAAAATAAGTTTTCCTCAAAGCATTTCCATGATATAATTAAAAAGGTTTTCACATCTAGTTACCAAAATCAAATGAACCTTCGAAGCATCAAGTGATACGAATACTAATATCCCAAGATAACGAACGAATATCAAACGGATCATTATAGAGGCTCAAAGCAAAAAGGGTCATATCGAACATCAAAGTCAAAATGAATCAAACAAACGAACCAAAGTGTAGGGGAACATAGCAATGGCTTAGGGAATCTTAAAACGAAACAAGATCAATGAGTCAAAAGAGGAAAAAACACCCTTACTGAAAAATGGTAGAATATCTGTACCTTAGACCGCAAGTGCAAACATAACAGAAAAACATAAGGATTGGAAGCAACTCCTTCTTCAGCGAATCTACACGAATTAATGGTCGTCTTATTTAAGAACCATTTTAATCAGATTACACATTTTAGGTTTCTTTCTATTTTTAGAAACTTTCCATTTTTAGTAACTTTCGAATTAAGTAACTTTCCCTATGTAGTAAGTTCCCCAAATTAGTATCTTGACACTTTAGGGTTATAAATGACAATTAAATAAACTTAAATGTTTAATATGCTAAATATCATAGAGTATGGTTAATTATGACAACATAGCAAAGCTTAGGTTTAAATATGACAATTTATCAACGTTTAGGGTTTAATATGATAAATTGGTTTTAGACTTTTATTAATTTGTATGTATCGTATATTCTAAACACAACATCCCAATTTATACCGTGACCTACCAAAATTTATTCCCTTTCTTGATACCATTTAGCGACACCCGACAAAACCCAACCATTACCTCATTCTATACTCCTTTTCAAACAGTTTGCAGACATGATTTTAAACCATGTACGACCCACAAAACTCACACATACATACACCATTTTGACAGCAACACCCACGAATAAGATCATGCAATATTGAAACCAACACCATTCACTCCTTTCTTTCTTTTGACCAAGACTCCCATGCATACTACTACATTCCACAAGTGAAACTAACGTGTTTATCAGGTTTGTACGCTTCATTTACGTCCATTCTAAAACAGATTTTTAGGGTTGCTTAAGTTGCATTAATGACGACCAAAAGCTGCTCAAACAAGACACAATACGACTCACACATACGCGATACAAAACAGCTCGCAAGGTACGATACCAACCGGTCTTACACGACACTAAACTGTCCACAATAACTCGACGCAAAATAGAGCATAGGCATTTAAATTCTTTACATACACATGTTACATATTTTAATGAGGCAGCCAAAAACCAAGAGCATACTTTGATTACATTTCAGTTATGTTTTAAGTCATGTTCTAATGACCAGCATATGCACGCATGACATCCGCTTTGAAAAGAAAAACAGAACCCAAGATCGACTTGTACAGGTTTCAGAGTTCATGATTTTATGCGACAACTTCATTCGTATACTTATAATAATGAGCACATCATATTTGGTTTACATGCTTCCATGTAGCTTATATATCTAGCGATGTATATCACAGTTTTAACAAAGCATTTATGCGCCTGTAAATACTCTTATTACGATCCGTATAGCATGTTTTATTTTTAGATTATAAGGCACATGTGTGTCGTATGGATAGAACTAACAAAGGAGGATGATGAGGATACCTTTGGTCGAATTTTAGGAACGAAATGAAGAATGCAAATAATCAAAACCAATGCCTTTCGAACCACAAACCAATGCCACACCAACGTTCACCACCTTGGCAAAACCAACTTGATTACTATCTGCTATACCCTCGTACCCTCTTTATCTCTGGAAACATTGGAGGCTGTCGATCTACTAAGGTTTTAGGGTTTTATGAGTGAGGTTGAATTGTGTATATGGTTGAAGAAGTAAGCAACAATGAGGGTTATAAGCTAAAATATACTGCCGTCACTTTTGTTGTAGGTTTAGGGTTTGAGCGTGAGATGGAATTGTGAGATTCGGTTTGAAAAGAGAATAAATGTGGGCAATTATAATGGAGATATGGCACAAAAGTTGCCGAATATATGGGGTCAGTTTAAGACCAAATCTTCTTCACAATATTATATGTATTTAGTCATTTAAAAAGAAATATTGTTGTGTACATCGGACCTTGTATTTTATTTGTTATACGTGTGCAAATTTTATTTATTTTGCCCTATGAATCGTGTGATATAAGACCAATTTCCCATTTATATGTTGTGTACAAACTTTATTCACTTTGGACTAGCATTGAGACGTGTGATATATAATGTATGCTATATATATTTGTGTCGAAATTTATACGGTCTATTTATGGCTTGTAGGATTTAACATGATAATTTCTCATATGATAGTTCATAATTACTTGGGTTCGGTTTGAGGTTCAAATTAATACGTATTTTAGAATTTACGTTTCTAGGTTACTATAGGTTATATAATTCATATTTCATTTATATATTTTAGGTGTTCTATAAAAATTCAAATTAGAGGGGTAATTTAGAGATCTTAACTGAATGGAAAATGAGGGTTTTACAACTCTTCCCCTCTAAAAAAAATTTTTCGTCCTCAAAAATTGAAGTCGCAAGGTTAAACGAAATCGTATCAAGTCGCAAAAGTTCATCACAAACATTCTCACGCCCGAGGAGGTTCTTCCAAAAGATCTTCAGACCAAAAGTTTCTCATGACTCAGTCAAAACAAGGTGGGTTCAAATTCCTCAAAAAAAGACAAATTAGGTTGGTTCTGATCAAAAGACCATGCAACAAAAAAGGAGGATAGGTGAATCTTCCGGAAAGCTCATATGGAATACGAACAAGATTTCAAATCAAATTGACTGTGTCAACAGTGAAGAGCTCTACAAAGAGTTCAAGATTTATAACTGAGGTCAACGGAATGCAAAACGAGAGTCCAAAGTCATCCAGATATCTAATGAACGAAAACAGAGTACACGCATAGGTAGAATGAACTTAAAGTCTCACTAATCACAGGCAATCCAACGGAGATCAAATTCTAAACTTCTTAGGTACTCCCCAGGATATCCTATGTCCACAATGAGTGCACGTTATATGGTGTAAGTATTATCACGTTGATTAGGCGTCATAATACTAGCACCACATAATTATGCCTTCATGATGATCATACTTTATCTCGAGTCGTGAGCAAAACCACCTATCTTAATCCACCTAGTACTTCTATAGTCTCAAGGGTCAACAAGATCAAATGTCATAGTCAAGAGGGAAAACAAAACTATTCGCCAGAGTATCAAAATCCCATATTGCTTAGCAGAAGTGAGATACGCCTTCACAAGCATCATATCTTCCACAATTCGCCAAAATCTCTCAAAACAAAGCCATCACCGAACATACGAAAAATGAACACGAACTGAAATGCTTCCAGGAAACTTAAATCATCAGAGGATCTTATTGCTTTATAACAAAATTTAAGAGGGTCAACGGAAATGAAAGTTAGTCGTCAAGAACTTCGGCCTTCATAGAATCAATTCTTCCAAACGTAAAGGGTCTGTTTCAAAAATTCGTTCATTCAACACGTCCAATCTCCTCAGTCCGGTTAATCTTTCTTCGTCTGTCCATCAATCGGGAAGTGAAACCAAAATTGGGAACTTGTGTTTGGTTCGTCGAACCTCCTGCAGTTCTTCTTGGAATGTGATGGAGTAATGTGAATTTCTAGCATGTTCTTTAAATCTCTTCATCATCCAGTCTGCTTCCTTCTCTTAATTCATCTTAGTACAACCAAGATGAATTGGGAAGTGAGACTGCATGTCTTCATCAGCTCCAGGTTCACCATCTTGACTGGAATTTCTTCTTCTGCATCGCCAACACTTCTGCCTTGTAAGGAATGTCTTCACTCTTCAGGGTAGCCGCCATTGTTGTCAACTCCAGGTCATGCAGTGAAATACTTCTTCTGGCGCGCTTCTAGTTGTCTTGATGCATACGCAAAACCTTCTGTGCTGTAAGGGAGTATAATCGAGTCTCTTTCTGGAATGCCCCAAAATTCGTTCCGCCCGAAGATATGGAAGCTAACCTCTATTTCAGCTTTTCCAAAACTCCATTCTCAATCAAACTAAGCTGTTTCTCTCTGTTCACGAAATTTCTCCATGGTATCATCAATTGCAGACATCTTCCAGAATTCTTCTGCAAGGTTCAAAAGGTTTCAGTTCTTCGTTCTGCTATCGGTCTTGACCAATTGGTGATAGTTTTCAAAACTTGCGGGATTTAAAGAGGTATCCTCAAATAAGGACATCGTTGTCTTTACAAATATCAATCTCTCAGAATGCACAAACGATCGACGAATTTCCTAGCAAACTGCAAAAATGATTTTCATGCTCTTCCTCGTTTCCGAACATACTATTAAGTCATAAAATGACCATTTGCCCAAGTACTCACGAGAAAACACTATTTATCAAATTCACGAAACAGTCACAGCTTTAGCTAATACTATTAGCTTCACTAACCGTCATAGCAGTCGTTACGAATACGGAAGTGATTTCAAGAATAACTTCAATTCATCAGAAGGAAACTTCGCGCTCCGAAATTAAACAAATACATAGTCGTTTCAGGGTGGATGAATATTGGCTCCTAACAGTATTACGGTTTAGCTTCCTGTAATCAATACATATCTCCAGTCACCATCCTTCTTTATCACGAACGAACTAAAACACGCCCAGGAAATACACTCAAGTAAACTCACTTCCTGGTCTTTGGTTGTTGTTCTTCCCGGTTGCTCGAATCAATTTATATGATCCCGAACACATCTGAAAGACACCTTCGCTTAGTGACTAGACAATCTCTCGGTATCATGTCAAATCCTACTTCACACTTCGGTGGAAAAACATGTGGTTCAGTCACGAATCATATTCAGAAAACTCAGGATGCCAAATACCTCTCAAGGTAAGATTCATTTATTGGGGTACAAAATGGGTTCCAGGAAAACTTCATAGCCGCGAAAGTAACATACGAGTCTCCAGAGTAATAGTGATAGCAAAGGGTTTAACAATCGGTAATCGTAGTAAGGAATTCAAAATTGTTGCAAACGCCAAAGGTGAGACATAGAAGGGTAGTTGTCATTATTTAGAGTGATCCATCAACCAATTCCTTGTCAGAATAAAATCGAAGTTAACCATCCAAAGAAAGACGGATCACAAATCAAATCTTTATCATTCAAAAATGAGGGGGAAACATTCTTATACTCGTGGTTACACACCACAAGACTTCTCGTAGGAACAAAGATGGGTGAAACGAAATCAAATAGTGCCGGAAGATTCATAGGTACTTATCAAAAGCAAAAGACAAATAACAAAACATATCCAGTACGTCATCGCCATGGAGATTCTCAGAAGGCCCGAGTAGGCATCAAAGTGATCAACAAAATGATTAGAGTGAAACGCGGGTCTTTATCAAAAGATCAACAGAAGGAATCTGAAGATAAGGATCAAACAGTGTCGGGCAATCATTATGCAATTTCAATGCCTTCACGATTTAGGTCAGGTTCAAATCTTAGGTGGTGCAAAGCATAAGCTTTCGATTTCCAAAAATGATATCAACAGACTCTAGCCAAAAACAAGGCACGAATCAGAGTGATGCGGAAGCAAAGATACTTAAACGAATGCCTTATAGTCTACCCATTCCTCACTGGTCAAAACTTACGTTCCTATAGGGAAATCTTAAAGCAATTTTCAAAGGTTGTCATACGAGCTCCTACAGGGAAAACTTAGTGGTCCTAACTTACACAGGCCAAGGGTAATTGTATTACGAATCGCAGCCTGTCTCTCTGATACCATAATTGTAACACCCCAACCCGACAAGGGTAAAGATATCACAAAAATGGTTTCATATCAGATCAAAACAAAGCATACATTTACAGTAATACGAGAATTCTCAAAGGTTACAAATGAAATACTGATATTCCAGAGTTACGAATGTGAATACAAATTCTAAAATATAATAACTTCTAATCAACCCTAATCCAGAATAACTATCAAGTCTTCTAAGTCCGAGGTTCTCACCACTCACAACCCAGCTTCCAACTAAAAACCTGCCGCAGGAAAAGAAATGCGGCTAAGCTTAAAAAGCCCAGTGAACAGATATATATATATATAAACGAAATCGAAAGCAAATGAACGAACATATATAATATGGTGCAATGGGGAAAACATAAGGTATAAATAATGGAATCAAAGAAAGAAAGGGTCAGTAATCACCATGAGCCCGAACACAAATCAAATATAGTAACCATGTCTTCATAATCATATAGAGGGGAGACCTCTCAGATAATCAGATAATATGAGGGGTGTCCTCATTCTTCAAATGGAGTAGCTAACTCCCGAACTTGTGAAAGACGTGGATTGCACCCAGCATCAGTCACCGAACAATATATAATATCAAATCATGTTAAGTCCACGAACACGGACACGAACCTAGGATGAATCCATACGCCCCCCGAACAATAATATAGGCCATAATAAATATAATGTGCATGCAACGAACAATATGGGGACGGTTTGTAACATCACTCGAACACACTGGAGTCATGCCATTGGTGCATCAATGACACGGCCATGTTACCTTCATGGCTAGGAAACGAACTTGGCTCGGGTATCAAACTGAAGGGTCAAAGGTCAATGGTCCAAATCATAGCAAAGGTTCAAATAGTCTAAGTCATCGAATCATAGTCAAAGTCCAAATATCAAAGGTTCATGGCAAAGGGTTCATATCCAATATCAAAGTCAAACGAATCCAAACGAACCGATCAAAGGTTCATAATCAAATGGTTCATTTAAAGAAATCTTTATCAAATGGTTTTCATCAAAAATTATCTTTATTAACTATTTTCACAAAAGTAGTCTTTAAAAGTAATTTTCATAAAAGTTTAGTAAGATTCCAAATAAAAGTGGTATCGCATATTTCATAAACATCATTTTAAAATAAGTTTTCCTCAAAGCATTTCCATGATATAATTAAAAAGGTTTTCACATCTAGTTACCAAAATCAAATGAACCTTCGAAGCATCAAGTGATACGAATACTAATATCCCAAGATAACGAACGAATATCAAACGGATCATTATAGAGGCTCAAAGCAAAAAGGGTCATATCGAACATCAAAGTCAAAATGAATCAAACAAACGAACCAAAGTGTAGGGGAACATAGAAATGGCTTAGGGAATCTTAAAACGAAACAAGATCAATGAGTCAAAAGAGGGAAAAACACCCTTACTGAAAAATGGTAGAATATCTGTACCTTAGACCGCAAGTGCAAACATAACAGAAAAACATAAGGATTGGAAGCAACTCCTTCTTCAGCGAATCTACACGAATTAATGGTCGTCTTATTTAAGAACCATTTTAATCAGATTACACATTTTAGGTTTCTTTCTATTTTTAGAAACTTTCCATTTTTAGTAACTTTCGAATTAAGTAACTTTCCCTATGTAGTAAGTTCCCCAAATTAGTATCTTGACACTTTAGGGTTATAAATGACAATTAAATAAACTTAAATGTTTAATATGCTAAATATCATAGAGTATGGTTAATTATGACAACATAGCAAAGCTTAGGTTTAAATATGACAATTTATCAACCTTTAGGGTTTAATATGATAAATTGGTTTTAGACTTTTATTAATTTGTATGTATCGTATATTCTAAACACAACATCCCAATTTATACCGTGACCTACCAAAATTTATTCCCTTTCTTGATACCATTTAGCGACACCAGACAAAACCCAACCATTACCTCATTCTATACTCCTTTTCAAACAGTTTGCAGACATGATTTTAAACCATGTATGACCCACAAAACTCACATATACATACACCATTTTGACAGCAACACCCACGAATAAGATCATGCAATATTGAAACCAACACCATTTACTCCTTTCTTTCTTTTGACCAAGACTCCCATGCATACTACTACATTCCACAAGTGAAACTAACGTGTTTATCAGGTTTGTACGCTTCATTTACGTCCATTCTAAAACAGATTTTTAGGGTTGCTTAAGTTGCATTAATTACGACCAAAAGCTGCTCAAACAAGACACAATACGACTCACACATACGCGATACAAAACAGCTCGCAAGGTACGATACAAACCGGTCTTACACGACACTAAACTGTCCACAATAACTCGACGCAAAATAGAGCATAGGCATTTAAATTCTTTACATACACATGTTACATATTTTAATGAGGCAGCCAAAAACCAAGAGCATACTTTGATTACATTTCAGTTATGTTTTAAGTCATGTTCTAATGACCAGCATATGCACGCATGACATCCGCTTTGAAAAGAAAAACAGAACCCAAGATCGACTTGTACAGGTTTCAGAGTTCATGATTTTATGCGACAACTTCATTCGTATACTTATAATAATGAGCACATCATATTTGGTTTACATGCTTCCATGTAGCTTATATATCTAGCGATGTATATCACAGTTTTAACAAAGCATTTATGCGCCTGTAAATACTCTTATTACGATCCGTATAGCATGTTTTATTTTTAGATTATAAGGTACATGTGTGTCGTATGGATAGAACTAACAAAGGAGGATGATGAGGATACCTTTGGTCGAATTTTAGGAACGAAATGAAGAATGCAAATAATCAAAACCAATGCCTTTCGAACCACAAACCAATGCCACACCAACGTTCACCACCTTGGCAAAACCAACTTGATTACTATCTGCTATACCCTCGTACCCTCTTTATCTCTGGAAACATTGGAGGCTGTCGATCTACTAAGGTTTTAGGGTTTTATGAGTGAGGTTGAATTGTGTATATGGTTGAAGAAGTAAGCAACAATGAGGGTTATAAGCTAAAATATACTGCCATCACTTTTGTTGTAGGTTTAGGGTTTGAGCGTGAGATGGAATTGTGAGATTCGGTTTGAAAAGAGAATAAATGTGGGCAATTATAATGGAGATATGGCACAAAAGTTTCCGAATATATGGGGTCAGTTTAAGACCAAATCTTCTTCACAATATTATATGTATTTAGCCATTTAAAAAGAAATATTGTTGTGTACATCGGACCTTGTATTTTATTTGTTGTACGTGTGCAAATTTTATTTATTTTGCCCTATGAATCATGTGATATAAGACCAATTTCCCATTTATATGTTATGTACAAACTTTATTCACTTTGGACTAACATTGAGACGTGTGATATATAATGTATGCTATATATATTTGTGTCGAAATTTATACGGTCTATTTATGGCTTGTAGGATTTAACATGATAATTTCTCATATGATAGTTCATAATTACTTGGGTTCGGTTTGAGGTTCAAATTAATACGTATTTTAGAATTTACGTTTCTAGGTTACTATAGGTTATATAATTCATATTTCATTTATATATTTTAGGTGTTCTATAAAAATTCAAATTAGATGGGTAATTTAGAGATCTTAACTGAATGGAAAATGAGGGTTTTACATTTAAGCAGTCCCAAATGATTATCAGAGTCATCTATGACTATGCCATGCCATTCGCCAAGCTCCTCCAAAAGTAAGTTATGCAGCAGTAAAGATCAAACACCTGAAATAAAACATGCTAAAAAGTCAACACAAATGTTAAGTGAATTTATATGTTTAGTAGTAAGGCAGTTGATCACAAGATTTCAAGTTTAAGAGACAGTGGGTTCCGTTGTTACACCCATAAATCCAGTAGTTACTATTGCACTAAGCTCATGAAACTCAAAGCGTTGAAAAGTATCAATGGCACTAATATAATATAATGGTAACAGTTGCCCTCAAGAAGGTATTTTTCCGAATACCTAGGAAATTCAAATATAGCACGTCGGGTTGCCTGTCCGGCCAACCAAGCGGGACGCGTCAATCCTATAGACCTATACACTATATTCGCGCTCACTCGCAAGTGATTAATGTTTCATGATCAAGGGACTTGTGGGTGGCAATAGCGGTACTTAGTGTCAATAATACTTTCAGTTCAGAATACAGTTTTCAAACAATTGTGATCATAGAAAAAGTAGCATGTATCTCACCCCAAGTAGTTTACAAAACAGTTAAAACAAGTAAGAGTGGGGCTATGAACTCACCTCAGTATGTAGCAACATAAGAAACACATGTGGCATCAAGTAGTGAAACATAACGGTATCAAAAGTAGTAGAGCACAACGGTGCGAGATCGACACAACCTAATAAGTATACAGTTATCTCAGATTATGTTTCGTAAAGTAGAGTTTTCAAAAGATAAAGTATTTTAGTTTTTGTGCAATGCTCGCGTTGATGTTTGTAAAAAGACTAGTTTCAATGACGACGAAAGTTTAGTATTAATGATATGAAGAAGTTAATATTCGTATCTCGTGTGGCATTTAGAAATGCAAATCCAAGTTTAACTCACGCTAAGACAATAAAAGTCGGAAAATAACAATTAAACAATAAGAAAAGAATGATGAAGAAGAATAAATAAGGGATAAAGAAAAGAATGTGTCAATAACATGCTTCGGTGTTTATCCCGTAAACCCAAATAGTTGGTAAAACATTATGATTTAGGAAAGATGTTATACGTTTTTCGAGAGAAAAGTTATAGGGTTTCTAAAAGAAAATAACAACGTTTACCAGTTATAACTCTTTAAGTTTGGAAAGATTTTTATAGTTTTTCGACATGATGTGTCCGTTTATATAACGTTCCCAAGTTATCGTAACTTTTGAATAAATCAAATTTTTAATTACAATATTTTATAAGTTTTATTTATCGTTATCATTCGCGTAGTTATTAGTTTCGGGTTTATTGAATATTCTGTGTCCGTTCGGGTCCTAATATATTAAATTCTATACGAGTCAAACATACTATTCCGTCTCTAGTAAAAAATCATCCAATAAGTCAATCAACTAATACCGTAAATCCAATAACGATTCAATATCAATTCCATCCAAGCATAAGGTATGTAATTATATCCAAGTCCAAGTCCAAGTCCGTATCGATCCCAAGTATTATCCCCACAATAAGTATCCGAAACACCATCATTGAACACAAATGATAAATAAGTTAGTATGCGAATGGGAAATAAAAACAGTTAAGACTCTTAAGTAAAAAGTTAACCACATAAACATAATACACTGGGCTTCAGCCCAATGCTTCCAAACGCACCCTATAAATGTGCTTTGGGCTTACGGGCCCAAAGTTACCCAACACACATCTAATACGCCACCTTGGACTTACAAGCCCATTACCAAATGCAATCCAAACCAATCACACGCTGTGAGATCCTGTAAAATCCCTCGTAATAAATCTCACTGATTTATGATAATCTCAACTTGCTGTTTAATAAAACCCATCTTTATGGGAAAATTTAAAACTTTTCTCTTATTGCTATCGATATCACGTTATGTTTCGTGATATATTAAATAGCAACATCTACTCGAAACACAAATAAATCACGGGATTCCATTCTCCCTAAGTTCGAAACTCCAAGAATAATAATAGTTGATAATGATAAATTCCTACACAAAAATATATGCACTCTTCCTAATTACCCGTAATTATCACACTTGATTAACACTAATTACATACTAATTCTACAAATGCAAAACCAAGCGGGCTGTCTAAAAATTCGGCCCATTTCATGCTCCACCAGCCCACTGATCCATGCCCACTACCAATTTAAACTTTTAACTTGTGAGTTTATGTAAAACTCGACCAGCCAATCACCTCCAAAACGCCTTTGTATTCTTCGATTCTCGAACACGACGAGTATATATTATTGTGCCACTTATTTACTCTCCCAGCCAACAAATAGGACGTCAAATATTAGCTCGAGATATTAACATTTGATATGTTTAAATGAGCCAAAGTGTTTGTCCCATTTTCATCAAATCGAACCATATATATTTTGCAAACTCATCCGTTTTTATCCGGGTTTGTTTTAATCCCATTCCAACATTTTTACTTGATCATTTGTGTCTTGTTAGGAGTGTTTAGTGTTAAGGATATCGAGTTTGGCATTAAATCCAATTCGTTTACACACTAAATGTACTTGTCGACATAAAATGAGTAACCCAATTTCAAATTGATCTCTTTTACTCTCCCACATGCCACTAAAGTCCTTCAATGTCAGTAGATTCATTTCCAATACAGTATCCATCATTCACTGACTTTCAAAAATAGAGCAAGTGATCATTGCTCACAAAACTCCATTTTGCACCAAAACAAATGTACAAATCGAACATATACATGCCAATAACTAAAGCCAAGATATCTTTGAACTTTAGCTAAACCCTCACTCATTCACGCGGTTAGATACTGTCATACTCAACCGAAAATATCAACCGAATACGGATATATGCCGACCACAAGAGACAAGATTACAAACTCCTTCATAACTTCCAATGATTACTAGGTCAGAAGCATGCTAAATTATAATGATCATTCCACAGTTACACTCCATGATTGAGTGTGAAAATCTTTGAAGGAAAACGTGTGAAATACCCCTATATATTTCACCCTCTCCTAGCAGTCATATTACTCATTCCTCACTTATCTCATTCTCCCAAAATATCTTTAAAACTCAGGAGCAACTCTTGTCTCTTACAAAGGAAGCAAATCGAGTAAGGGATAAATACGTGAAACATATTGGAGCTCGCCAAAGCTTGCTATCCTCATCCCTGCATTCCATTCGACTTTCATTGTTTCTCCATCACCTTTGAGAAGCGCTGTAAGTATCACGTAACCCTTTCACTTTCATTACTCACGTGCATGAATCATCCATGCATGATTTATTCGAACGTTTATATAGTCACACACTCACTTACAACCGTTATTCTAGTAACCATTAAGAAGTGACAAACTTTCACTAAGGAAGATTTAGTGACCATCCACATTTTACTTGCACGTTAATAGATCACAACCATGCATGCATCATCTTTTATTCGAACGAAATAATTCCTTTTACATATTGTGGTACGTGTGTTAAGTTATGAAACCCATAAGAATATGTCGAACCTCCACTATGGACGGTTTAAGAATCTCAACTCTCATCATTTTCACGTTTAACATTCATTTCATGCATGGCTCCAACGTATGAAAACTTTACATCACGCATTATAACTAAAGTATAAAACGTTTAGAATTTCTAAGTATTTTGTTATAGCAAAACCGACCCAACTAGCCTTAAAAACAATTTAATATCTCATGATTTAACTAAATGAACATGCTCTAACTTTGTACGACCTGTTAGAACACACAACTAGCTACGTTTTTCGTATAAACATCTTACAAAAATACTCATGTTTCGATCTTTTAAAACTGCCCAAGTAAAGCGTATAAACCACATATTTGGGAAATAACTGAAAACCCATATTGGGCTAGAGTTGTAATCGTTAAGGGCCCATTTAAATGAGGAATAAGCTACTGATCGAATAAGCTAGTGAAATAAGCTTCATTTATCTTAAAAATAACTTATAAAAACACGCCCACCATTTCCTTACCATTTTGACACTTTTGGACTAAAAATGTGACGCGATTTAACTGGAAGGACTAAAACTGAAACATATGGACTGAAGCTATGAAAACAGTTTACAGAGGACCCAAATTGATCTTTGAATTAACTTCAAGCCTTACATGGACATATTATTGGACTTTATATTTAACGAAGGACTAACGACGTAACGCAAACTCAGTTATGGTAAAAAGTGTAAAAGCTGGGAAAGAACAAGGACCAATTAATTCCACTTGACATTCTTATTTCATTTTTTTTCCATTTTTCATCACTACATCACTTCACATGCATTTTATACATTCTAGTTACATATATTTAATTTTCGTTATTTATTAAACGATTTCACTTGCATATCATTTCATTATATTACGAGGAGATGATATTTTGATCCGTCTGAAAACGGTTACCTTTTATTTCTCTATCACACAAGTCAACCACTTGTGAATGGTCAACCGTAATAAATGATAAAAGGCAAACAGTCTGAAAACGAATGCTCGTGTGTAGTGTGTGAAACCAGGCAAGTGATCACCCGGATCGTTTCCCAACGAGATGTGAATGGAAAACTGTGAAAAGCTAGGATTAGAGTGACTGATGATTTAGATTGCTTTTGATTTTTGCTTTATTTAACAATTCTAAATAACAAATTAAAAACAGATATACACAGGAAATTAAACGCGAAAACTGAAACGCGTAACGGAAAAGCTAAAATGGGACAAAAACTGAAATTTATAAAATTTAAAACCTAAAAATGTAAAATGACTTAAAAATTATTTAAAAACTTAAATTATATTTTTTATACTTTTTTATCTAATTATTATTAATTATTTATTATTTAATTACTGATTAAACTATTTAAAATTATAAAAAATACTAAATAGACAAAGAAAAATCTAAAACTTTTTCTAAAAATATTACTAAGTGAATAAAAGCTAAGAAAATTATAAAAATGAAAATTACTTAATTAAAATTTAAAAAGATAAATTCTATTAAATAGAAGCTATCACTTTATTTCTATTTTTGATTTTCTTAAGACCTAAAAATATTTTTATATTTTTCCTAGATTAAAAATGATAAAAGAAAATTATGAAAATTGGAATTATATTTTTCTGATTATTTTTCTATTTATTATGATTTAAATACTATTAAAAACTAATTAAAATGATTAAAAATATCAAAACTATTCAGAAAATTATGAAATTTTCTGAGTAAATCTAAAATATTATTAGAAAGCTATGAAAAATAAAATGAAAAGTTTAATAAGCCAAATAAGCAGAAATGGGCAGATAAGCAGTTTACAATAAGCCCAAATATAAGCAAATAAGCACTAAAATTAACCAACTGATTAGGACAGACTTAATACACTATTATAAGCACAAAACAACTTAAATCCAACAGATAATCCAACAAATAAGCACAATCAACCCCAAATCTGTTTCAAACTTAAGACAGAAATAAGCAGAAAAAGGCAAACTTGCAGAGTGAATTAAGCTATGAAATAAGCTACTGAGATGCAATATTATGGGGGCAAAACTTAGCTTAGCTTATGAACTATCTTAAAACACTAAAAGCCCTATCAGAAACTAACCAATTGAGGTCTAATTGAACCCTAGATCAGCAACCAACAACACTCAGCATACACTGAGTTTGACTTATGCAGTAAAACAAAGGATTTGACTTTGGTGGATTTTGGGCTTAATCTAATGCTTGATTATGATATGTTAAGCTATGATAAGACTAGAACAAGCAAGATTAACAACTTTTTAACTGATATGGATGATTATGGATCCTAAATCCACATCAGACAACAAAATGAGAAGGATCAAAAGTCATTTTGACTTTTAACCAAATGAGGTCTGGTTTTTATGTTTTGACTGACCTATATAAACCTAGTGTGACATGTTTTGACCAATACTAACAACAAACAACAACAAGAACACACTCAAGCTTGCAAATCCAAACACCCCTGATCAGGGCAGTTAAGCAAGGATTTCAAAGCAACTAGATGATTTAGATCAAAACACTGAATTCACCCTTTCTATTATCATGTACTATGATCATATGAGCATAAATAACCAACAATTCAAGCATGAAACACTGAGATGGACAAGTTGCTATTTTAACTGATATGAAGAGATTTTTGCAACTATCAAAATCAATGAACAAGTTACCTATATTAAGCTATATTACAACTTAACAACACCACAGAGACATAAGGACATCAAAATTAAAGCATTAAACAACTGATGCAGTAAAATGCTAAGTTTGATCAAAAACTTACAAATGAAAGAGTGGCTATAGGGATAGCATGCATAGAACAGAACTATCTAGCTTGTTAAAAGCAAGCTAGAAAACCACAAACAACTTTCTTTATCAGCTTATACAACCCATGGAAGCTTTTAAGAGCTTATGTTGACCATGGTTGACCTTTCTTGTACTTTGAGTTTTAGAACTGAGGTAGACTAAATAAGTTTATAGTAAGCTATGTTAAGCTTATATAAACTTATTACAAGGGTGTGGAAGCTTGTTAGAGCTTTTTAGTTATGGTTCGAACTTAACTTCTTAGCAGAAACATACAATCTTGAACAATATTGAATTCAAACAACAAGATGACTTGAAACAAGATTCTTATAGCTTAAATAAACTTGGATTACAACTGGAAATGAGAGATTACAAGATTACAACTAGAATAATTAAAATACGATTTAAACTAATTTAGCTACTACTGAATTATCTATTACATTGTTCTATTTATACTAAATACAAATGGGAAACCCTAATTAGACATCTCTGAACACATCCCAACCCTTGAATTGCCTTCTAGTGATCTCAGCTGTTGATTCATCATTTTGGCGCCAAAATTGAGTTAGTGGATTGAGCAGGTTTTAGCATTAAATGCAAATCAGGGAGGTGGAGAAGAAGCATTGAATGTTTCTTGTATTGTTAGGTGAGTGGGATTTGATGGGGGGCGGTTTAGCAGAGAAACCATGGGCTAGGTGGTTTGGCGCGTTTGTGAGGTTGAAGATAAGTTTGACCGAAGTCAAACTGGTTTTGAAAACCAGGCTTGGGTCGGGTTTAACTAAAAAGGGAGTTGGGCTTGTTGGGCTGGGTTTAGATAATAGGATAGTGGGTTGGGTTATTTAATACAAAGGGTGGGTTGGTTTGTTTATTTAATTTAGGTCCGGATTTGGTTTGTAGCTAAAATATCACAAGGACCAAAATTGTAACTTTCTGATTTCTTGAAGGGTTGAACCTGCCAAATTTCCAAAGTTAACACAAGGACCAATTATGCCATATAAGAATAGTACAAGGGTTATATTTGATAATTTCCATATTTTAAATACCCGAGGACTAAATTTGACATTTTTCAAAGTTGAGGGACCAAAGTTGTAAATATGCAATTTTTAACTTCAAAGGACTTTTTTAACAACTTATGAATCCCCAAGGACCTAAAATGATATTTGTACAAGTTTTTAGTGATCAGGGACTAGATTTGACAACTTTTAAAAGTTGAGGGACTGAAACTGCCAAATATGCAAACTTTGTTCGTTTTTCAACTGTTTTTAAACATTTTGCATCTGAAACATATAAAACACAATTCTGGGATAATTTCAGTATTTTGATGCATTACTGAGTGTTTTTGAGAGTTTTGGCAGCTCAGATTAGGTAAAAATGATGAGTATTTAGACACTCATCAATGATATTTTGAGTCGAGTGACATAAGAATCAAGATAATATCATATATTATATTATATTTTCTTACCTTGAGGCATTTTAAGCATATCACACTCACATCATCAAATCGTTATACGATTTCTCATTTTCACACTCATCGTTAGTTATAAGTCGAATCTTAGACTTCCCTCATATTCAGGTTTCGTATCGAAGACATTTCCGTGATCGTTTCCATAGATCTATTAATTCTATCTTGTCAGATACACTCCAGGTGAGTCGTGACCCCTACTTTTAATATTTGTTTTAATAACTCTTTTGGGGGAGATACATGCTTCAACTGTTTTAAGTATTTTATACTTTGAAAACTCTCATGATTTACTCAAAATCATCCACTATGCTTTACATGTTTTGAATCATCCTTTGGAAGGGATATATGCTAGTTATATTTGCAAAACTGCTTGCTTAGCTTAAATGCTATATTTGAAAAATAACATTTTCGAACTACTTGTTGTAACAAGATACTGAGACTCACTTTATGCATTCATATAACAACTGAATGTACTGTTGAACATTACTATGATGTTTCTACTTTCCAACAAGAGATAATTGCCAAAAACTAAAGTACGGATATTCTATGAAACCCGAACCCTATATTGCCTAAGTTTAACTATATTTCCATAAAGTCCCTCGATCATGAGCCATTAATCACTGCGGTGAGCGCGAATATAGTGGACAACTTCAAAACCTGTAAAGGCTGACAACCTATCCCACTAAATACTGGATGGAATGCCGGATGGCTAGTCGTATTTAGTCGCGATACACTATATTTGACACATAATAGGATGAGGCAATCACCTATTACTTAGGGCAAAACCATCAGTAACCCTGATGTGACTTTCGCCGTTTTACGGTACTTTTGTTAACGTTTTGCGCGTCATGAGGCTTAGAGCAATATAACCTTATGAATATATATGTCTTCCTATATATATTCGGATACAGCTGTATTTAGTAACGACCACTCCACACTTATAGACATCAGACTCTATACTATGGTTTTCACTATGTGTTTGGATTATATATCATGTACTTGGAACTTAACTGCTATCCTATGTGATTTGTCGTGTCTTATGATAAAGACAACTCCATGCTTGACATATCGTTACTTTTAAAAGTTGAACCATTATTACATTGCAAGCATATAACAACGTAACTTATTTTCATTTAAACTTGAAACTTATGATCACCTGAGTTCATAAATGATTTACTCGTGGATTTTTACCCAATTGCAAACTTGCTAGTTACTTCAAGAAGTACTAGTATTTATTTCAGCTATCACTGTACAAACTCTTGAATTCATTGAAAGAAAGCTATTTTCTATCAAACTCCACGAACTCACCAACCATTGTGTTGACGTTTTAAGCATGTTTATCTCAGGTAAAGCAACGGAGCAGGACAAGACACGGAGCGGGCATTAAATACTCTGATAACTTAAATGGTGTGAAAATCAAATATGTCATTCTTTCCAAATTACTATACTTTTGTGGGATTTTCAAATCAGATATTTAAACCTTTGTACCAAAACTATTATTTTGAATGACATATAACCTTCAAAACGCCTTTTCAAGCCATTTTCTGAAATTTTTGACTTCGATCCTCAGTGTAACACCTAATTACTTTCCGCTGCCACAAAACCAAAATTAAGGGTTGTTACAGGTTGGCATCAGAGCCACAGGTTATAGAGAATCAAATGTTTTCAAACATTGAACTATAACTACACTTTCAAAATAAATGATTTTACACTATACCATTTTACGCCCTCTGTGTCTGCAGACTGCCGTGCTCAATATATTACCTACTAAGATTGTTTTGTACTAATCTTTACTTGCTTAATATTTACTCTTCACACATTACACACTGTGTTGTTTTACACTCAATGTTACACCTTAAACGTATGAATATTCATAATTACTGTTGCTACAGTACCATGTCTTCCAAACTAGTCGATATCACCAAGACTACCCCTCCTACTACACATGCGTCACCTACCTACCAAATTGCACCAGATACTGAAGATCCTTATGTAAAAATGTCAAAACTCCAGCCTGACATAGAACTCACTCAGAAATCACCTCTGTCATCACCTACTTACTCATCTCCACGTCAGAAACTTAGGAGAGCAACCGAATCCTATTCAGATGAAGATTTGATTGGTGGTCAACCAACATTTGAATCTGGACAGAGTTCACACCAAGAAATGACTTGGAAGAAGATCGAGCTAAATTCTCCTTTGCCTAATACCTCAGATTTCTCCATGCCAGATATCCCAGAGAATGTATCCTCACCCAATTCTCCTAACTACAATGTAGACACCCATACCTCCATATGGATTCGCCTTCACCAACACACCAGCATACTAGACACTCACTCTGAACAGCTAAAAGAGTTACAACCATTACGATTCGAATGGTATGATCGTAACATTGATACCCTGTTTAAGAGGACAGATGCTGAAAGACGAGAAGTGTTTGATCTAGGAGTAAATGTTGGTAACATGAAGGACAATTACGAACAAGAACTTAGAAACTTGGATGCCAGAACCCGCTGTTTGGGTAGAGGCCACACCCAAACACACATTAGGATTGAGGACATTGAAAGAGCATTATGGTTAGCTAGAGACACAGCAAGAACCCAAGGCCAAAAGATTGCAGCCTTGGAAAACATGTTGGCTAATCAGATAAATGCATGCCAGGAACGTTTCTCAGCCATGGAAGCTGCACAACTGAATCTTGAGGCAGAAATTAGACGTCTACGTCAGAGACGTAACTAATCTTAAGTATAGTTGTTGTACTCAATAAACCAAATAGTTTTGGTTAGTATTCCATGTATTTCTTAAATAATTCTGTAACTCTCAGAATTTGTAATCGACTCTTAAGCTATGACAGTCTCTTTCCATTATATCATTCTGTTGAAAACAAATTCGTCCCACCGAACCCTATTATAATGCTATAAGTGCAAAGAGCCATGCAAAACCCCACCATTTGTTACTCTTTTAGGGAAACAAATGACTCTACACAAATCAATGAGACATTAATAAAAGACCTTGTGTTGGTTGTTTTAGAAAAATCAAGCAAACAAGTTATTAGAGTTATGTCAATGATTGTATCGGTGATTGTACATCAAATATACCACGACTAAACCATAAACCATAGAAGTCCAAGAACAAATCTTCAAAAGAAAACTTGATGAATGAAGAGAAAGTTGTTGAACTTCAGCTTTCGTAGATGAATTCGTTTGTTCCTTAGCAATCCCATGTCAAGAGATAATTATTTTACGATGTTACCCAGACACATCGTATTTCTATGATCCTCAGCTGGTTTGATTTTGTATTGAGATCACATTGTTAGCACTAATATACAAATACCTTGTTATTTGAATAATTCTAACGATAAAGTGAATACTAAATCAACATTTCTTGTGATGCTCATAGGAAATGGACAGCATAAATAGCATAGTGCCCACAACAACCATGACTCCTAAAACTATCGAGAAATTAAAAGTGACCACAACAGTTCACCCAAGTAACAATAACATGACAAGACAAGAAAGAAAGAAGGCTATACCTTGTAAGGATAACCATGAAAGTTTCATGGGGTGTAAGCCAATTTACCTAAAGACTTCAAGGAAAAGGACTAAACCTATACGTACATGTGCGCAAAGAATTAGGCAAGATATTGCACTTAAGAAAAATAACCAAAAGCTAAAACTTGAGGAGAAAAGATCCTTTATCCTCAATGAATGTGAGTTCCACAATGATGTTTGCATCCGCAATCATCTACAAGACCGCATTAACTATATTCGCCAGCAAAGGCCCAAATCAGAAGTTGGAAGAAACTGCGTCACCACTTCTACTAAAAGAAACAACTACTATGGAAAGCAACCTCTGTGCCAAAGATGTAAGTTGCATCACACCGGACAATGCATTGCTAAATGCGGAAGGTGCCGGAAAACAGGCCACAAGACAAGAGATTGCAAATCCATAAAAGGAAATGATCAACCATCATCCATAAAATGCCAAGAATGTGGTGAAATGAGTCATTGCAAGAGTTATTGCCCGAACTACAAAGCCCATTGGGAGCCCAAGATTTGTACAAGGGAATAAGAACTCGTCAAAGAATCTCAACCATGTCGAAGAATGACCTCCATGTTAAGCAGATGAATGGATTCCTACTGTAAAATAAATAAACTCTAGTTTAGAATTATCTAAGTTATATTTCCGTTTGTATTTACCTTAGGTACGATGGATGTAACCTAAGTGTAACAGTTATCCTTCTACCGTATAAGAACTCTACCTTGTAATATTTCCATGATAATTATAATCTACGTCTATTCCAATTTCTATTCCACCTCTCTATTCATAAATCGTTATGTAACAACATACAGATATTACCCTAAGGATTTAATTAACTCCATTTTGACCAAACCATAGGTTGATACCATATTGTAAGAAATCCTCACCTAAAAACTTAGGTCTATATCAAGAGTATCCAATTATCACTTTAGAAATTCCTGACTTATCCTCGGAATATGAACAAAAACTTTCTAACTCTTTTGAAAATAATCAAAGGGTGATTGACTTTGTGACGAAACCATGATAATTAAACCATATAAAATCCCTGGAAGAGAACATAAATATCATAACAACTGAACCAAACGTTACCGCATTTGGTCCTCAATTATACATAGCCTAGCTACCTATGTATAATTTAGGAAGAATCATGTTATAAATGGAACAGTTATCTTTTCAAAGTTTAATAACAATTTTCATTCCAAAAACAGAATTTCGAGACAAAATAAAGTGTTCATAAACCTCACTTTTAACCGAACCCCAGTAAGATCTACACTTATTACCCATTACCTTATTATAAGAAGTCGAGAAAAGTACGAAATTAGAAAACTATAAGAATTCACAACGATATAAGGCAAACGCAAATAACATAAATTTTATTAGAACCCACGAAAATTAATACATAGCGAGATGATTAACATCAGAAGTGCTAATAATACAATAAACACAATAAAAGGCATAGAATCTTCAATAGGTTGGCCCGCTATAGCAACAAAAACCACCACCAACCCAGCAATAGCAAGCGCCACCATAGGATGAAGTACCCTGATTACTCTGGAAGACAGATAAAAGCGAACCATTAACTAAACATAAACGAGATTTCATTCCACATTTATTAAAGATTACATCGACACACAACAAAGGTACATTCTAACAACACTACGCGTGACCCTCACCCCCAAAATTTATCCGCAAAAATGACTAGGATTGTGAGGGGTACGATAACCAGCAAATACCCGATCAGGTGGCCGGAATCTTCGTCGGGAAGGAAAGCTAAACAAACGGCGGCGAAGACAATGAACATGGTAGCGAAAACAATGGCAAAAGGCGGCATCTTGTTTTGTGAAAAGTGAAATGAAAGAGATGGAGTGAAAAGCTGAAGTGGGGAGGAAAAAGGGGGAAAGTAAATAGGGTATTAATAGGGGAAAAGTATCCGTTATTTTACTATTCACGATCATTAAGTTTCAAAAATCACTACCATTAAAAATCCACTAGTCTCGACCGCAAGAACACTGAACATTAAGTGTTAAATATTTCCTACTCTCGACCGTTACTTTCACTATTCATAGACTATGAATGCCTTAGTTGACCAAACATTCAAATTTAATTCGTCCGGTACGAATAAATCAAATTGGATCTCGTTTCCTCAATATTCAAATGAAAATCTCTCGACAACATTCTCCATAAACTCTCATCTCAGAATACTACATTTTCAACACCTATCACGGACTGAACTTCGGGACGAAGTTCAAAATTAGGGGTGGATACTGTGAGATCCTGTAAAATCCCTCGTAATAAATCTCACTGATTTATGATAATCTCAACTTGCTGTTTAATAAAACCCATCTTTATGGGAAAATTTAAAACTTTTCTCTTATTGCTATCGATATCACGTTATGTTTCGTGATATATTAAATAGCAACATCTACTCGAAACACAAATAAATCACGGGATTCCATTCTCCCTAAGTTCGAAACTCCAAGAATAATAATAGTTGATAATGATAAATTCCTACACAAAAATATATGCACTCTTCCTAATTACCCGTAATTATCACACTTGATTAACACTAATTACATACTAATTCTACAAATGCAAAACCAAGCGGGCTGTCTAAAAATTCGGCCCATTTCATGCTCCACCAGCCCACTGATCCATGCCCACTACCAATTTAAACTTTTAACTTGTGAGTTTATGTAAAACTCGACCAGCCAATCACCTCCAAAACGCCTTTGTATTCTTTGATTCTCGAACACGACGAGTATATATTATCGTGCCACTTATTTACTCTCCCAGCCAACAAATAGGACGTCAAATATTAGCTCGAGATATTAACATTTGATATGTTTAAATGAGCCAAAGTGTTTGTCCCATTTTCATCAAATCGAACCATATATATTTTGCAAACTCATCCGTTTTTATCCGGGTTTGTTTTAATCCCATTCCAACATTTTTACTTGATCATTTGTGTCTTGTTAGGAGTGTTTAGTGTTAAGGATATCGAGTTTGGCATTAAATCCAATTCGTTTACACACTAAATGTACTTGTCGACATAAAATGAGTAACCCAATTTCAAATTGATCTCTTTTACTCTCCCACATGCCACTAAAGTCCTTCAATGTCAGTAGATTCATTTCCAATACAGTATCCATCATTCACTGACTTTCAAAAATAGAGCAAGTGATCATTGCTCACAAAACTCCATTTTGCACCAAAACAAATGTACAAATCGAACATATACATGCCAATAACTAAAGCCAAGATATCTTTGAACTTTAGCTAAACCCTCACTCATTCACGCGGTTAGATACTGTCATACTCAACCGAAAATATCAACCGAATATGGATATATGCCGACCACAAGAGACAAGATTACAAACTCCTCCATAACTTCCAATGATTACTAGGTCAGAAGCATGCTAAATTATAATGATCATTCCACAGTTACACTCCATGATTGAGTGTGAAAATCTTTGAAGGAAAACGTGTGAAATACCCCTATATATTTCACCCTCTCCTAGCAGTCATATTACTCATTCCTCACTTATCTCATTCTCCCAAAATATCTTAAAAACTTAGGAGCAACTCTTGTCTCTCACAAAGGAAGCAAATCGAGTAAGGGATAAATACGTTAAACATATTGGAGGCCATAAAATCAGTAAAGTCATATGTACTATGATGAAGACTGTGTCATACTGTCGTTAAGGTATCTTTAGGTTATATGATACGTTTGCGTCCGTGTGTACACGTTTTCGTCCATGTTTACACGTTATCCCCCGTTTTGTCATGGATTACTCCGTCTCTACACGTTTTTATCCGTTTTCGTAGGTTTTTGTCATTTTCATGTTTTTCATACTTTTTCCTCAGTTTTCCTACGTCTTATAATTCTTAGTCGGTTTTTATACGTTTTAGTCCGTGTTTACACGTTCTCGCCCGTTTAATCATGTTTTAGACCGTTTCTACATGTTTTATACGTTTTCCTCATTTTTCATACCGTTTTGTCTGTTTTATACATTATCGTACATTATCTAACGTTTCATACCTTTTCTTACTTGCTTACACGTTTTCTTCCCGTTTAGTCCGTTTTTGTCCGTTTTTGCCCGTTTACGTCTGTTTTCATATGTATTTACACGTTAATGTGTTTAACGACCCGAATTAAAAAGAAAACACATTTAATAAAACCGAACTAATCGACCAACCCGATAACCGAACCGATCAAGAACCCTAATCTATAGTGATATATACTTTGAAAGAAGGAGGACTTAGTTTGCCATTTCTTATACTTTTACACACGGTTTCCATAGTGTTTCATCATCATCTTTATACTCTAACTAGTAAGTAACGTCTCTCCTCAATCAAATAACCGCCGTCTGAAAACCAAACGTCATGATGGTTCCCGTACCACTAGTTTTAATCACGCCCCTGTTCACACCTCTAATCTCCACCACAAACGTCCCCTATATAAATCACTCTTCCCCATTCTCCTTCCATATCACTCTTCTTCAACAAGTTTTATCAAAAATCCGATCATTATCCTATAACACCAAATATCTTTATCAATGGCAGCACCAAACGGTCCCAACCAACTTGCAAGGCGTGTGATTGACGACCTCATCGATTTTAGTGGGGAGACTGAAGTGGACAAGTATATGGTGTTCTTCAAGCAACAACAAATATCCAACCTCCGTGGCTTTATCAATAGGCTGCACGAAGAGGCCGCCACAGCCAGGAATGAGATTGCCCAGATCACTGCTCTCATTGCTGAGATGGAAGCCCTAAGACATGAGGATGATGTGTATCATGACCACTTGATTGATATCAGGGCTGACAGGGAGGCTACGAGGAGGAAGCTGGAGGGGCTGGAAGAACTCATTACGGATGCTGGGGAGCAAATAGAGATCAAGGAGCAGGAGGTTTATCAATCTCAAAGTGAATTGAGGTGTTCAATTGGTATGTGTTGCTCTGTTTTTGTCTGTGCTTGCTTAGAATCAATCTCAAAGTGGCATGTTGGGGCATTTGAATGTCCTGTGCAACCCATTACTTATCCAAACAGCTGATATTTGATGAATTTTCATTTGCCAGTTTATTGACCTCATGATCTGAAGTTTGGTGCACAAACTATTTGCTAGCTAATCTTTCATCCTGTATTTTTATTTTATTTTTGTGAATTTTATTTTACCACTTTTCATGGCCTCAAACTTACAAACTTGAGCCTGTGCTGCCCTGCACCTGACAAGTGGTTTTTTCACCCTAGATTCATAAGCCCATATTTTTATCATACCTTGAGCTCATAGTTTGTAATTTGGTATTTTAGAAAGCGTCTTTGGCTGTCTTGTTTGATCTAAGCTTGTTGTGGACTGTATAGCTTATTTACTAAACTTATTTTGACCTTTTTCATGCCCCCATAGCATCACAGCTGATTAAGCTAAGTGATCACTACTCATATTGTTTGATTCTTGTTCAAAGTTGTTTAGGCTCATTGATTGTTGCTATTAGCTCGTGTTTGTTCATTTGTATGCGCCATGTGGTAATTTTTGTGTTTATGCAGTTATATGTGTGTTTGGGACAGCGGGTTTGAAGTTATATGGGTGTTTGGGACTGTGTGTAAGCACAATTTCTGTCATGAAAAGTTATATGGGTGTTTTGGAGCCAAAATTTTAATGAAATGTTTAAATTCTTAATTAAAAATTTTGGAGCCAAATTTTTTTGTGAAATGTTTAAATTCTCAAAAAAAAAATTTAAATTAACTCTGGAAATTGTGATTTCCTTAAATGAAAAACTGCCCCATCATATGCCCTATTTTTTCTCCAAAAAATCAGCCTTCATTCAAAACATTAAAACAATAACTTTTTAAACCATTATTCGCCAATTTAGTTTACTATTTTTCTTTTACACATTGCTTCAGACGAATCATGGAAATCCAAGAGATTGATCATGATAATATTGATTTTTCTGATAATGAAAATCCTGACCACACTTTGGGATATGAATCGGAGCAATTTTCTGATGATGGTGAAGGTGATAACAACCAATCAAATGGTTATGTCAAAAAGAGGGGCATAACCAGGTTAGCAAAGTTTCGAAGGGAATATGGAAAAGTAGGTGGAGAGAAGCTCAGTGTAACCTTCGATGCTATGAATAAGATATCAGGAAAACACCGAGCATTGTTTTCTAGTTTTTTGGGAGACTTGGTTCGTGAGCATGTAGGTGTCACGATTCTATCCTGGAAGAAGGTTGATTCAGAAGCAAGAGACAAAATGTGGGACGAAATCACGGTAAACCTATACTATTTTTTAAACCCAGTAATATAGCATGAAATATATACGTAGCATTTACATTATGTGCAACTAATTAGGAACATTGTGTTAATCTTTGCAGCGATTTTTTGATGTTGACTTGACAGCCAGAAGGATGTTAATGAATCGTCTTGGTCAACTTCTACGCAATTTCAGAAGGAAATTGACACAAAACTACATATTGCCCAACCTAGAAACACCTTCTAAGCTAAATGAAGTCCCGACTAACTATGATGCAATTTTAAAAGCCGATGATTGGGTCAATTTTGTAAATTATACACAAAGCGATGAATACAAGGTGTTAATTAGTAATTTTTTATTCAAGTTCAAGCATTTGCTGTTTCCATATATATTAGTTCTATAGTATATCAGCATTACTACATCTAAACGCCTTATGATTTTGTGTTGCAAGGTGAAATCAGCTGCAACAAAAGTGGCGCGTTCCAAGTCTCTTTATCAGCATAGAATGGGACGAGGTGGATACGCCCATGTGAGAGATCAAATGGTAACTTGAAACATTTTCACTTAATAGCATCATACTTGCGTTTATATTGGTTTATCTTACGTGTGTATGCATTTGATGTTTATAAGATCGATCGTAAAGAAATTGAACCAGATGAAGAACCACCGCGTACCACCCTGTGGTTGACAGGAAGGAAGAACAAAGACGGAGATTTTTACGATGATGATACTAGAGCCGTGGGAGAAAAAATTGTAAGTTTTACTGCATATTTTATTATAATGTTCATAGTGGGGCTAAAAATTCTTCTTGCTTATATTAAAGTGGGATCAACATATAATAACCTATTTCCCATATTGTGTGTGCAGAAAGAAACGGAGGACAAGATCAAACAAGGAACCTTGAAGGTTGATCATGGCAGTGATGCCATGACAGTTGTATTAGGTAAGGAAAAGGGAGGATATGCGAGAGGAGTGGGAGGTGGAGTAACCTACAGGAGGTATTTTGATCTGCCTCGAAACAAACAACCATCTGATGAAAGAGTGGTGTTACTTCAAAGTGAACTTGAGAATGAGAGACGCCAACGTCAAGAAAAAGATGCGGTAATCCAGGATTTGATGAAGCAATTGGCTGCACAAAAGGGGCAGTCGAACTCAACGTCAACTCCATTGGCATCAACTCCATTGACGTCAACTCCATTGGCAACAACTCCATTGACGCCAAGTCCATTGACACCACCAGAAGTAACATTCCATCTTTTATTGACCCTTTTAAATACTGCTGCTGTCTTCTTAAACACTTTATATTGCAGGTGTCTCCGATGAACATTAATCATATAAACAGCAGTGCTGATGCGGATGCCGGAACATGTGTTTCTGGATGTGAGAAAGTTGCGAGCATTCAGAAGTCTAACGGACTATCAACTTTGGAAAAGGAAAAGGAAACAAGTGTAAGTAATAAAACTTCCACATGTGATTTTTGAAATCTACATGCATGTCTTATTTACTGTGTTTTATATGTATAGGTAACTGTTAAATCTGTCGCATCTAAGAAAACGACTAGAGGAAAACGAAAGGATGCACGTCAAGCTTCCCAATCACAAGAAGATGAGTCTTCATTACTAGTACTACCACAAGTATGTATTTAAACATGTTCATATATTATTTTGTTTAACTAATTTCTGATACATACATGCAACAAATCATTTTTTTAGGTAATTAAGTGCAAACTGTGGCACTCAAAGAGAACAACTATTATTGCTTTGGGCCGCGTATACAAGAGTGATGGAAAACAAATGCTTCATAACAAACCACTCCCCAAGGATTGCTACAAAGTGTCTATTGATAAATCCTTACAGGATGCAGCTTGCATACCGGATGTAGGAGGTAACGGTTTCAAAACAGTTATGCAGGCAGTAGGTGGTTTTTATGCATGGCCAAAGGAGCAAGTGATTTTGGAAGATCAGGTACATACATGCATGTGTTTTATCAACCTACATATATATATAATTTCTCATATTTAATTCAGTATTTGATACACCCGGCTTTTTGTTTCGTACAGGCAACACCACCAAGTACCATACAAATGATTAGTGAGCATAACAAAGTTCCACCTAAATTAACAGGGAAGCGCAACTACGTCTCTATTGAAGCCATGAAAAGTGAAGCTGCTCAGAAGATCAAGACTAAGAAGTCGTTAAATTATTGAGAATTTTATTATTTACGGCATTACAATTTTATATACATTCCAATTTTATTGTATTTGAATTTGTTTTGATATATCAAAACACTGTTGGTATTACGGCATTACAATTTTATGTACATTCCAATTTTACGCCAATTTTATTGTATTTGAATTTATTTGAATTTTATATATATATATATTGATTTCTTAAATGTGACTAAAAGATGCATATAGTCACTATTATTAACACTGTTGGTCACTGTTTAATTAATTCGTTGTGTGACTAAATGTTACAAAAGGCCACACACGCATACAATTCATGTGGCCATTTGATGATCATTAGTCACACAAAATACAAATTTCTTCAATTTAAACGGCATATGGTCACACTTATTCACACTTTTGGCCACTTTATGATTAATTGTATATGACTAAATACCCAAAAGAAACATGATTTGTGTGACTAAATGGTACAAAAGGCCACACAAACATACAATTCATGTGGCCATTGGATGATCAATAGTCACACAAACCACAAATTTCTTCACTTTAAACACCATATGGTCACACTTATTCACACTTTTGGCCACTTTATGCTTAATTGTATGTGACTAAATACCCAAAAGAAACATGATATGTGTGACTAAATGGTACAAAAGGCCACACAAACATACAATTCATGTGGCCATTGGATGATCAATAGTCACACAAACCACAAATTTCTTCACTTTAAACACCATATGGTCACACTTATTCACACTTTTGGCCACTTTATGCTTAATTGTATGTGACTAAATACCCAAAAGAAACATGATATGTGTGACTAAATGGTACAAAAGGCCACACAAATATACAATTCATGTGGCCATTGGATGATCAATAGTCACACAAACCACAAATTTCTTCACTTTAAACACCATATGGTCACACTTATTCACACTTTTGGCCACTTTATGATTTATTGTATATGACTAAATACCCAAAAGAAAAATGCTTTGTGTGACTAAATGTAACAAAAGGCCACACAAAAATAAAATTCATGTGACCATTGGATGATCAATAGTCACACAAAACACACATTTCTTCACTTTAAACACCATATGGTCACACTTATTCACACTTTTGGCCACTTTATGATTTATTGTATGTGACTAAATACCCAAAAGAAAAATGCTTTGTGTGACTAAATGTAACAAAAGGACACACAAAAATAAAATTCATGTGGCCATTGGATGATCAATAGTCACACAAAACACACATTTCTTCACTTTAAACACCATATGGTCACGCTTATTCACACTTTTGGCCACTTTATGGTTTATTGTATGTGACTAAATACCCAAAAGAAAAATGCTTTGTGTGACTAAATGTAACAAAAGGCCACACAAAAATAAAATTCATGTGGCCATTGGATGATCAATAGTCACACAAAACACACATTTCTTCACTTTAAACACCATATGGTCACACTTATTCACACTTTTGGCCACTTTATAATTTATTGTATGTGACTAAATACCCAAAAGAAAAATGCTTTGTGTGACTAAATGTAACAAAAGGCCACACAAACATACAATTCATGTGGCCATTGGATGATCAATAGTCACAAAAACCACACATTTATTCACTTTAAAGAACATATGGTCACACTTATTCACATTTTTGGCCACTTTATGATTAATTGTATGTGACTAAATACCCAAAAGAAACATGATTTGTGTGACTAAATGGTACTAAAGGCCACACAAAAACCAAATTTATGTGGCAATTGGATGATCTATAGTCACATAAACCATACATTTCTTCACTTTCAACACCATATGGTCACACTTATTAACACTTTTGGCCACTTTATGGTTAATTGTATGTGACTAAATATACAAAAAGAAAATGCTTGGTGTGACTATAAGAGTTTTTGGTCACACAAAGCTGATTAATCCAACTAAAATTGTACCTATTTAGTCACACATTTTAACGTTTTGGTTACTCTTTTGTAAGTGAGACTAAAAAGAACCAAAACATGTGACCGTAGGTACCCTATGGTCACACCACCTTTAGTCACACACACGAAAAAAACCATGTGTGACTATATGTATATCGTCACACATATTTGGTGTAACCAATTCCACTTTTTGTTCTAGTGGGCTATGAGCTCACCTTGAATGTAGTGGCAATGTAATGTGAAATCAAATGTATTATGAGAACGGCTCTAGCACACGACCTGAATAATTAGGAAAGTCTGAGTTTACGATAGTCTTGGCTTAATACGAATAATGAGTGTGGAAATTAGTAACGGATAACGAATTGATTCGTGATAAGAATGGATGATATGCTTAAAATGCTTAAAGTTCAAAAATAATAGTATATATAATATTATCTTGTTTTTATGTTATTGAATCCATAATTATCGTTTCCTAGAAACTTGTTTGAATGACACGTTAAGTTATTCGTTATATAAATATATATATATATATATATATATAAACGTAACGTAAGTTATATATATATATATATATATATATATATATATATATATATATATATATATATGTATATATATATATATATATATATATATATATAGGGTCCGGTTCTAGGGAAAAGTGTAATTAGATAGAAAAGTGAGAAAAAAAGTTATAAGGTAGAATTTGACAATATTCCAAAGATTAGGGTCAAAAGTGAAACATCAAACAAAAAATACGCCTTTTGCGTGAATCCCCAACCCTCCCAAAATCTCATTAGCACCAACAACAAAAAATCTGTTCTCTCTCTCTCTCTCTCTCTCGTTAACCCCATTTCCGATCAAAAAATAACCCTAATTCCTAAAAAGTAACCGCCAATTCCACATTTAATTCCGATCAAATCACATCAAAAGAATAGTTGTTTGATTCCGATCAACATAAAAATGACAAAAAAAAAAGATCCAGGAACCGTAAGTGCACAAAGTTTAAGTATTCCGATCATCTCATTCTTCGTTTTTTTGGTTTATGAATTATTAATTGTCTAATTTGTTGTATTTTCTTCAATTTCAGCCTCTCGAATTAGTCCAAGAACAATGGCGAAGAATAAACTAATAGAAGAGGATCAATCGAAATGTAAGAATTTTAAAGTAAATTATTTAATGCATCTGTATTTTATTTATTTATTTTTTTTAAATCATACGAAGCATCAGTGTTGATAAGTTTGATTCAGTAAATTTATTTGTATAAATTACGATGTTTAGTTTTGATAAGTTGTAGAATGATAGAATAGTCTATGAGTTTTGATAAGTTTTGATAAGTTTGACTCAGTAATTTTTTTTGGTTGAAGTATCAGTGTTGATAAGTTGGGATAATATGTGGAATTATAAAATACATTAGAATGAGAACTAATTTTAGTGCATCTGTGTTGATAAGTTGGGATAATTAATGTCTTATAATAAAATTTTAGCGTTTAAAGCATCAGTGTTAATATACAGATAGAGAAAGATAATTTTAGTGTATATGTGTTATTAGAATGATAGAAATGGTTGTAGTGCATCTGTGTTAGTACAATGGGATTTATAAAATTTTAGAAATAGTTTTAGTGCATATGTGTTAGTAGAGTGATAGAAATAGTCTTAGTGCATCTGTGTTGTATAATGAGATTTAATTTTAGAGCATCTATGTTATTAGATAAGGAGAAACAATTTTAGTGCATTAGTGCATCTGTGTTGTAGAATGAGATTTAATGTAGTGAGGATATTGGTGCATCTGTTAACTGTTGTGTCTTATATTGGTGCATCTGTTTGTTAACAGATTGGTGCATCTGTGTTAACATATTGGTGCATCTGTTAACATATTGGTGCATCTGTTAACAGATTGCTGCGTTTGTTAACATAGACACTAGGTAAAGATAAAAAATTGTTACGGATGCTCTTGCATCCACTAGCTGGTAGAGCATGACCTTAGAATTATATAAATGAGACCTGTAATGTAATACTTTGAAATGATATTTTATGGAGATTTAAAGATTAATAAGGTCTTGGTGTACAATTATTTATTTGAGATACATTTTGAGATCTGTTATGAAAGTTAAACACTAAGAATTATTCGGATTGCTGTAATTGCATGATAAGAATCATGTTTCTATTACATGGTATGCATAATCAGTGGAAAAATGGGTCGTGTTTCACAGTCCTCCTGTTAACTGTTGTGTCTTATATTGGTGCATCTGTTTGTTAACATATTGGTGTGGTGCATCTGTTTGTTAACAGATTGGTGCATCTGTTTATTTATTTATGTAAATATCTAGTTTTCTAAAGTAACTGATTTAGGATGTTATGCATGTTTAACTGCTCTAGCTTTTTCGGTTGCAAGATCTATAGATGCTATTAGGCCAGAACTTCTTTCGTTTATCGGCTCAGGGCTCAAGGAGAAGGAATCACAAAGAAGAGGTTATCTTAGATGCCTTCGAATCATATGCAGAAACGCCGATTCAGTTTTACCTGTGAGGAAGCTAACCTAACACAATTTTCTAGCTTTTATCGTATTCTTTACAACTTATTTCATGTTGCTAAAGCTTTTATGACACATCTTCCATCAGATGTCTTCCCTGCTCATGCCTCTTGTTCAACAAGTAAAAAATGGCTATACTAAAGTAGCCCAACGATTGGATGGCATATATGCGTTATTTAGTGTGGTGAAAATTGCAGCTGCTGATATTAAAGTAGGTGTCCTCACGTGTACCCTTTATCTCTTTATTGTTTGTTTTTTACTTGCTTACATTGACAACTAAAAGTGCATCAGTTACTTATCGAGTTACTTATCTCTTTATTGTATGTTCTGTACTTGTTTACATTGAAAACTATAAGTGCATCAGTTCTTATATAATAAGTGCCTATTGAAAAATCGTGTTTTATTCGAGTGCATCACATTTTACGTTATTGAGGTGCGGTTGCTCACTCTTATCTGTTATGATTAGGTTGTCCGCGTTGAGGGCGAATCCATGGGTCTTCTCTAATGCAGATTGGTACCACTTGTTCTTCTTCTTATTGATGGTAACATCCAGAACGCTGTTCTGGATTACTAAATAATTATGTTGTGTTGCATGGTTTTCTGCATATATTTGAGCTAAATTCTTCACTTCAAATGTTTCTGTATCAGGTAGCAATCCCATTGATGTCATTGATCCCGACTGCGAGATGTATCTTCCATTACCCTGGCAGCCATCGGTAGAGACTTGGTCAGGTATATCTATCGAATTAGGAGAAGAGGTGTTTACACTTTTGCACCAGCTTGATCTGCAGTATCATCTTAGGTATATCTATCGACTTCCTGTTTGATTAACTATGTTCAACTTTTCTTTAATGTGAATTTATAGGTTTTACATCAAACCTTTTTCAGTTTAGTCAAGAATGAGTCTAAAATAAGCGTTATCACACCTATTTGCATGTTTAGAGCATCCATTTGCATGTTTAGTGCATCTATTTGGACATATTAGTGAATCCATTTGCTTATTTAGTGCATCCATTTACATTTACATATTTGGACAAGGAGTGGGGGAATGCATTCCTTTGTACCCCCGACCCGGTGCCATCCCTATTTCTCATTTGATCATATATGATATACATGAGTTTGGTTCAATTTCCGTTGTTTATTTTCGTGACTTTTCATTTTTGTTTTATTTCTACTTAAAATCACAATGTGGTAGCGTGTTATTGTGTATACTAGGCAATGAATGTTTAACAGTTAAGTTACGACTATGGTGCACAGTTTTGTATCTATTGCAAGTCGAGTACCGAGTGCAAAAGCTGGGACATCACTATTTGTTTGTTTTTGTTTTAGCCGGAAATGAACAAAGAAAATGATATTCTTTCAATATAATGCAAAAACCATGAAGTGGTGACAGCCCAAAAAACTACCTAAATCGAGCCAACTTTCTTTAGTGACGATGCAGGTAGTACATTAAACTGATACTTGCATACAATACTATAGTGATTGTGTTAGTGTTATTGGTTGTGTCTATATGCAATTTCTAGTTACTTTTAGGATCCATTTATGACAGATAATGTTAAATGCTAAAAAATTTGAAATTAGTACTTTACTCAGAAGTACATTAAACTGATAGTCATTAACATGCGTTACACTTTGTTCTTCCTTGTTTCTGATTGTTGCCTATACAGAATTTAAATGAGGATTTTCTCACCATTTGTGAATCTATCTGCAGTGTGATGAGTTATCAAAGAGGAGGTGGTCAGTTCAACAAGGGTAAGAACGTAGCGGCGAGTTCTAATTTTGACGTGGATCAGTTGAACCAGGGAGTTCAGGATGTGAACCTGGGTTCGAACGAGGATGGTGGTTGGGCTACTTATTCTAAAAAGAACAAAAACAAAGTTGGAAACGGTGCTGGTTCCAATCAGTGGGCTTCTCAGAATCCGAAATCAAACCCATGGGGTCAATCTGATGCTTATAGAACCAGTGGACGGGGGAATGTAAATGTGAGGCCTTCAAACAATGCACGGGCAACCCAAATGGGTGGAAGAGGTGGTTTCAAGCAGTCAGAGCAGTTCACGATAAAGATATTAATGCTATAGAAATTGCGCCGACCGATGGTCTTGTTTGTACTGGTTCTCAGGTAGGTTTTCATTCATTAATTAAAAATGATAGATATACATTGTCTCTTTAATTGCATCCATTTAAAGTACTTTAGTGCATTCGTTTGAGGTACATTAGTGCATCTGTTTGAGGACCTTTAATGCATCCGTTTAAGATACTTTAGTGCATCAGTTTGTATCACAATAGGGCATCAATGAGTAAGATTAGTGCATCATCAAATATATTAAGGCATCAATTTGTATGTACCCGTTTGTATGTTTTATGCATCGTTGATCATAGTAGGGCATCCATTTGTATGTTTAGTGCATCGTTGGAACTACTTGTGCATATATTTGTATGTTTAGTGTATCGATAAACATATTAGAGCATCAATGAGTAAGATTAGTGCATCGTAATACATATTATTGTTTTAAAGAGCAGGTATGCTAGAGACTCAACCACTTCTATTTCATGTTGCAACTTATTGTTTTAATATTTTTTCCTTTTTTCTTGTGTGTTGGAAGGTGGCTAATTTGAGGCAAAAGTTCTTCCATTCAATTGCACCTGGAGGTCTAGCGGGTGATAGGCGAGGAGTTGTTCCCGCTTCAGGTTTTCCTTCAGCGCACAACAGATCTGGAAAGTTGTTAGGGAGAACAAAGACTTTGACTTGCCCGTTCACAAGGTACTAGCAGCAAACAATTCTGGTATAGTTATAAGTACGGTCTAGATATTAGCGCATCCATTTGCGTTTTTAGAGCATCTGTTTGGACATATTAGCTTTTTTTCCCTCATGACGCTTTTTCTAGTGTTCCTGTATTTGAGTTGTATGTATCACTAAGACGTTCTTTTAAGAGAACCATATGTGTCAATAGCCATGTAAAGTTTCTTTCATCGCCATATATCACTAAGTTCTTTGTATGTTTATTGCTATCTTTTTCGTTCAAATATATCTGTGCACAAGAATTTTTCTTTTTCTGTGTATTTTTTGTCTGAACTGATTTAGTTTACCTATGTGGTGTGTAGGTTTTGGAGGAAATGGAGCAACTGAGTTCTTTTTGGAGTTTGCAATATTAGCTTCAGTTCTTGGAATCGTGTCGAAGTTTGCGGGTGGGAACCATCTTCGTGTGTGGAGAAATGATAGTCTAGCAGCTGCGGGATCTTCTGCCCTTATTGCATGGGCTGTCACTGCTCTTGCTTTTGGGTACATAACTATTTTCACACCAAATTTATTATAACAGTGTTTCGTGCTAGCTTACTTACCGGGCTTACTAGCCCGGTAAATGAGCTAACACGAACACACGTGAAGTAGTTCTTAACTAATCGATCAAGGATATAATAATTTGTGTGCATGTAGGTTGGCATGCAAAGAGATAAACGTGGGAGGACACAGAGGATGGAGGTTAAGGATAGTGGAAGCTTTCATAATAATATTAGCTTTTACTGAGCTTTTATATGTGATGTTGGTGCATGCTGGTTTGTACAATAGTCGATATGGACCAGGGTATCGCGACTAATTAATATGAAGTCGTCATCATGTAATGTTTGTACTTTTGTCGGGTTGTGGATTTCATAATTTATTGTATAATATTACCTTTTTGGTGGGTCTCTCAAATGTATAGTTGCACTATTTTATTTTTTATTTATTTATTTATTTTTTTATCTGGGTGCAGGATTCTCTTGGTGGGAATTCAAAAACGACAATAATACCAAATGTCAGCCCCTCACTGTGGTCGGTATTTGGTTTGTTTATTTCGTTTGAATGTCTCACTGATTTCTGTATTGCACAATCTTGTTTGTGTAACTGTTACATTTTCATATGCAGTGCTGCGAATGAGACGTTGAGTACGCTAAAATTTGCTCAGCAGGCAAAGCTAATTCAGAACAATGTAGGCACACTGAAGTCTTTTCCCTTTTTGTTTTCACACCTGAATCATCAATGCTGTTGCTTGATTTTCTTCTGTTTCCTCAGGCAAAAGTAAATGAAGACGCATCAGGTGATGTTAAATAATAGCATACCGAAATTATTTAAATCATATGTTTGTTTGATTACTTGTATGGGGGGTCACTGGAAGATGTTAAGAGGCGTACCAAGAGCTCTGCAAGTTCTGCACCAAAAGGCCAGTAGTTTCTTGACTCGGCGTCTAATTCAGACCTTGCACCAAAGGAATTGCAAACTCAAGACGGGATTCGTAACCAAAAGAACAGGAAAGTCATGATCGAATCTCTCCAATTTGTATTCGAGTGGAATCAAATCTCATTGTGCTTGTACATTGAGATGTTTTGTTTGTCAGAGGTGCTATGTATATTTTCTGTACTTGTATAATACATTTGGTAGGATCAATGTCCAATATATGCATAAAAGTATTTTTAATTTGTTGATGACATTGTTATACGTTAATAAGCTGATTAATATTGTAGAATATGAAATTACAAGTTTTCTTGTAGCAAAAAGCTTTTGGGCTCCATTTTAGAAATCTTTTTATCCAATAAAAATCTCAACTACTTGAAAAAAGAAATTATTTCGTATATAATATAACGCTTGCATAGATCCTTAAACAACTATAATACAAAAATAAATCAAAAAGGAAGGGGAAGGGGGATGATTTACAAATTTTACCCCTAAAAAATAAAAGAAGTTACAATAAGGCCCCTTGAGTTGGGAAAAAAAAAGAGGGGGAGTGAGAGGGAGTGATTTGTACACTTTTCTCACTTTTCTACCAAAATGAACTTTTCTCATGAACCAATATCTATATATATATATATATATATACATATATATATATATATATATATATATACATATATATATATATATATACATATATATATATATATATATATATATATATATATATATATATATATATATATATATATATATATATATATATATATATATACGTTATATATATATATATATATATATATATATATAAACGTAACGTAAGTTGAATATATATTGTACGAATTGTAAAAATGCCCCTTATGCATGAAAATGTATAAAACATGTAATGGAAATGGATATGAAATAATGTTACTGAATGGTCCCTGAATTTATACAAAATTTACACTTTCCACCCTAACGGGGTAACTTTTGCACCGTTAGTCCCTTAGTTAGAAAAAAATTACACTTTTAGTCCAAAAAGGTTCCAATATGACTTTTTAAGACTTTTGTTTACTGGATGATCACTTTTTACCCATAAGTTATCAAAATGACAGTTTGACCATAGATTATACGAAATTTACACTTTATACCCGATATGTATAAACATTTGCAATTTAAGTCCAAAACTCACAAAAATTGTAGATTAAACTTTCTAAAAGTTTCTTAAGTCTCAAATAGCTTATTTAAGTTTGTATAACTACTTATATCCTGATAAGAGCTTATTTAGAGCTTAATGGGCCTTAACGAAAAGAAAACAGGCCCGTTAAGCAAATTTGATCCAAAGGGTTTTCGAATATTTTAGGCCTAGTTTTGGGCTCATTGTAATGTCTTATTAACATTATCAAAAGGCTTATTGGACTGCTTATTTGAATAGTGCTTATTTCAAGCTTAATGGGCTTAAAAGCCCACTCGTTAATATTTAAGGTTTTCGCCACTGTTTTGATATCGATTACTTTGAGGTTTAAAAAGGTCTCTTAAGAGCATATTACAAGAGCTTATTTGAATAGCTTATTCGGTGAGCTTATAGAGAATCAAGTCGAGTATTTTAATCGATATGTTGTACGTATAAAAATGGGTTTTATGGGACAAGTTCTAGTCGATAAAATCAATAGGTCCATAATGATACATATGACATATGAACGTATAATATTCAATATAAGTTAGAAACAAGTCTCGTTAAGTGATTATACGATGATATAAATGTCGAATGAATGTATAACATGATTTTCTAGCCATCCATTGAGTAGGAGGTCATATATAAATGAAATATAAAATACGAGAATTCGAAAATAATAAAGGAAAGCTAAATATGTATCGAACGAACATATATATGATGCATGAATTATTGAAAACATAAGTAAGAGTAGGAAACGAGTTCAAGAGGCTTACTACACCTAAAAGGTGGTGAGAAATACGTAGAAATGGACTAGAACTTGTATGGAAATCACGTAACACGTTAGAACAATAGCAAAAGAATCGAGAGCAAGGCTTTCGACTTGGAAATGGCTCAAACAACTAGAGAAATGGTCCTTGATCTCTTCGAATGGACTTGGCAGGAGAGAAAACTCTTTGGTGAAATATGTGTGAGTATAAGTTTTAGTGTGAAATTAGTTTATGGGTGAAAGGGAGTATGTGTATGGTTAACCGTATATATGCATGTATGTATATGAGTTTAATGTATTTTAAAGACTCAAGTTGGGGTTGATTGGATGTTTTGAAGATATTAGAAGGATAAGCCTAGTACTCGAGTGTATAAGACTAAGTGTGGTGCTTGTGTGCTCGGTTAGGATTCAAATGGTGTGTATATGTTCCATTCGATATACCAAAGGGTCCAAACAGCTAATTTAGTGTGACCAAAAATGTAGGAAAGGTATATAAGGACTTAAGAAATCATTTTCGACTAGGAGTGATACAATGCCTTCGGTAAAAATTAGTTTTGTCGAATTGAGTTTATACTTGGATAAACTTGTACCCGTGTCAAGTGAGGTTTACTTTGAGCCTTGTTTATGTACCAAATGTTCGAATTAGACAACAAGGTTTTTCAATCCTGATTATTTGGAGTATGAAGATTCGAATGGTGTAAAATATAGCATAAGTTGTGTGTCGAAATCACAAAATATAAAGGCCAAGTGTTCGTGTATTAGATAGAGTGAAATAAAGTAATATATGAATTTGGACTTGGGCTTGAATAGTAACAGGTTCATAATTGGGCTGAGAATAGTAATATGGATCCGTTTAGTTTATTATTCGTATATTGAGTAGTAATAGTCCGTGTGTGAGCTTGTTCCAAAGTATTGTGAATCACGTATCAACGTGTTTGAATTATTGTAATGTAATAAACAAAAAATTTTAAATTTTATTCGTAAAAATGGTTAATTGAACTGTAATAGTAATTTAATACTTGATTAACATTTACAAATCACTAGGGAATTTAAAGGTTGCTACAGTACCTACCCGTCAAACAGAATTCCGTCCCGGAATTAAAGTTTAAGATAGTTGTTAGGGTTGTCTATGGAAATAAATGTGGGTATTTGTCTCGAATTTGGTCCTCACGTTCTCATGTATACTCTGGTCCTCGTTTAGAGTTCCATCGAACTTTGACAATGGGAATACATGTTGGGAATAATTAGAAGAACAGACTTAAGTCTGCTAATGTATCCGTTAAGTCTGTTAGTTAGTTAAGTCTGCCAGTACAAAGTTAAGTCTGGCAGAACATAGTTAAGTCTGGTAACTAGAAATAGTTAAGTCTGTTTATGTTTTATAGCATAATCAGTTAGCTATATATTAGGAAAGGATATAGTCGTATCAGATATCTTATTAGAATATATGTTTATCCTTTCACACGTTTTGTAACTAGGGTTTTCCTTAGAGTATAAAAGGAACCCTACGGCATTGTGAAGTTAGTAACAATTGTGATATTAGTAAAAGTTTAATAGTAATACGAAGTTAGTTATCTTAATTGTGTTCTTCATACTCATTGCTTGTTAAGATTCCGCATTAACAATCAATACACAGTTAAGAGTTTCTCATATAGATTGATTTGGATTTATCCAAGTTGTCTATTGTCTTATACAAGGCTACTTAGACCCATAATTCGTGTGGACCTACAAGTGGTATCAAAGCCTATAGAGGGACTCTGAGTACGAAGAAACACGAACCACAAACACTCATTCACTCCATAATTCTGCATAATGTCTCAACATGCCAATGATGATTACTCAAACCATCTCAGTGATGATAATGTTTCAAATCACGAAGATGATGCATCAGAAACTAGTACACCTAAATAACAACAACAAAACATCCCTGCAACAACCACTATCTCAAACATCAAACTCCCAATTCTAAAAAAAGAGGAGTATGACATCTGGGCAATGGAGATGGAGCATTACCTTGAGTACATTAACAATGATGTATGGAAGGTGATTCAGAATGGAAAATCAAAGAAGAGGATCTATGTTGGTAAGGATGGTGTTGTTAGAGTGCTTCCACCAGTCTCTGCTGCAGAGATTCATGCTGTGGAGAAGGAAAGGAAGGCAAAAACCCTCTTGCAGATGGCACTTCCTAAGGAGCACTTAAGAAGATTTCATGGAATGGATGATGCTAAGGAGATTTGGGAAGCAATCAGAACAAGGTTTGGAGGGAATGCTAATTCGAAGAAGATGCAAAAAGCTGTTCTCAAACAACAGTTTGAAACATTCACCGTAACTAGTTCTGAAGGATTGGAGAAAGGGTATGACAGGTTCCAACATCTCCTCTCACAGTTGGAAGCTCATGGTGCTGCTGTCTCTAATGAAGATGCAAATCAAAAGTTTCTCAAATCTTTGCCAAAAGAATGGTCAAATGTGGCAATGAACATGAGAATGAAAGATGATGTTGACACTTTGTCAGTTGATGATTTGTACAACAACCTTAGGGTCTTTGAACATGACATCAAAGGTGTTTCAAAGGCATCTTCAAGTGCTGCTAATGTTGCTTTTGTCTCCCAAAGCAAGAGCAGTACTAGCAAGGTTAATTCTGGTGGCTTTAATTCTGGTGTCTATGAAACTTCTTCAAGCCATACGAGAGAAAGAGAAGTTCCTGCTGGTTTTGCTGATGAAGTCGTCTACTCACTCTTTGCTAAAAGGTCAAAAGAGAAGGACCTCATTGGTGAAGATCTTGAACAGATAAATGATGTAGACATTGAAGAAATGGACATAAAGTGGCAGATAGCAATGATTGCTCTCAGAGTGAAGAAGTTCTACAAGAAAACTAGAAGAAATATAAGATTTGATGGAAAGACAGCAGTTGGATTTAATAAGAAGAATGTTGAATGCTATAGGTGTCACAAAACTGGTCACTTTGCTAGGGAGTGCACATCAAAGGTGACTACTGATGGGAAGAAGAAGAGAGATTCATACTCTCAAGAAGCAGACAAGCTGGAGAAGAATCAAATGAGTATGCTGACTTTGGAAGCTGGTGCTGTTAACTGGGGAGAACACACAGATGAAGAAGAAGAACCAAATCATGCATTCATGGCTATTGGCTCTAGTACTAAGGTATCCTTGTGTTCCAAAACTTGCATTAAGTCATATAATAGTCTTAAAACATTGTGTGATGAACAATTGCAACAGATAGGTGATCAGGAAGCTAAAATACTTACTTATACTAATGCTGTTAAAACTTTAGAAGCGCAAATTGTCACTTATCAAAAACAGCAATCAGCCTTAAATGAAAAGCTTACATTTCAAGCAAATGAAATCTATGAAAAAGATGAAAAGCTTAAAAGATATAGGAGAATTGGAATGAAAGCTGTAAAAGATAGAGATGAATTGCAGAAAAGAATAGACTCATGGAAAAGTTCTTCTAAAAACCTGAATAAATTAATAGATTCTGGTATGAGCTCAACTTGTAAAATTGGTCTAGGATATGAGATAAAATCAGATAGGGAGATTTTAAGTTATGAGGAAGAAATGGAAAGAACTGTGTTCATTGTTAGAGATGATGACTTTGTTGGTAAACCTGTATACAATAGATTTGCAAAAACTGACAACTTCAAAAGAGTTCCACCTCCATTAAATGGAGATTACACTCCTAAACCATCGAATGATCTTGATGATTCTTTGTTTGTTTATGATAAAAATGGGCCTCAAATTCCTGAAACACATAACTCAGATGATAAATCAAGTGAGTATTCTACCTGTCAATCTAATGACAGTGAAGGATCCATTGGAAATGTCTCTGAGCATTCTGAATCAGAACCAGAACCAGAAAGTGAACCAAAAGAGGTGTCTAAGCCTAAACTTGTTAAGAATAATGAACCAGTTTTGTCTGCACCAAAGCCTATAACAGTTGAACCTAGTTGTGTCTCACACATAAAATCTCCTAGGCAACATGTTAAAAGTCAAGAGTCACCCAAGGTTGATAGAAAGAAAAGAGAATTAGGGAAAAGTCACTCTTTTTCCCCTAAAAGATGTTTTGTGTGTGGTAGCCTTAGTCATTTAATTAAAGATTGTGACTTTCATGAAAAAAGAATGGCTAGAGAGGCTGAGATTAAGAAACAAATAAGTGTTAATACTGGCAATGTGATGGCCAAACCAGTGGGGAATAATGTAAACAGAGTTAACTATGCAAATCAATTTGTTCCTAGACCAGTACAAATTAATTCTGGTAGATCAAATGTTAATTCTGGTAGGTCATATGTTAATTCTGGTAGGCCAAATATTAATACTGGTAGGCATAGTGTTAATTCTGTTGGGCAAAAAGTTAATTCTGTTCAGCCTAAAGTTAATTCTGGGTATGTTAATGCTGCTAGACTCAGCCAACCAGTTGCACATAGACCACAGGTGAACAAATTTATGTTCAGCCTAAAGTTAATTCTGGGTATGTTAATGCTGCTAGACTCAGCCAACCAGTTGCACATAGACCACAGGTGAACAAATTTAATCAAAGAAATAATTTTGCTAAATCACACTCACCTGTGAGGAGACCCATCGTTAATAATACAGCAAAAATTTAGTCAAAGTTTTATAAAAACGTCGATTTTTGTTATCAAAATTTTGAATATAAGCACAGTCACCTAAACTTGATAAATGTGGGAGTGAAAAGTTAAGTTTCGATTTACATAGATTATTAGTATAAGTAGTGTTAGCATTTTACAAAAGCATTTACACATTGAGTTTAAGCTTAGTTGGGAGTATAAAAAAGAGGATGACGATTACAATTCCCTGGAGACACCCATTTTGTGTGAATCCCGTTCCGTGATACCATTTTTGGAAATCAAGCATTTTATCTATTTTTGTTTTAGTTTAAATTTCTCGCATTTAATAAAAAGTCGAAACGGGGTATACTTGGTATTCTTTTGATCCTTTCATTACTTTACATGATCGGATTGCTAGGGACTCGCAATAGCTTAGTGTGGGGGATTGATGAGTGTGTAAATACTCATCATTTTATACCCATAATAGACACTGAAATGACCAAAAACACCCCATATATATTGCAGATATCCTTGTTTTGTGTTTTATGTGTTTCAAGTACTGAAGGATTGAAAACGGAACAAAAACGAATATTTTTGGATCGACTCGACAACAATTATACATTTGATCAAGTGAAGACGAAAGTCAAAGAAAAAGTCAAACTCAACCCCCAAAAATATCAAAATGACACAAATGATCCTTGGAAATAATTTCTATTTTTGGCAGCCTTAGTCCCTAGATTTTCAGATTTGGCAACAATGGTCCCTAAGATTAAACCTAAATCCTTTTCAATCCTAACTCAATAAACCCAGCTACTAACTTAACCCAACCCATCCAAAAACTAAACCCAGCCTTATCCCATTACTAATAAACCTAACCCAGCCCACAAACATTTCCCAAGCCCATCTAAAAACCCAACCCGGTATTTCTAAGCTAATACCAGGTTTGACCCCAGTCAAATCTTCTTCTTCAATACCACTTGCCAACTAAACCATACCACCTCAACCCACCACCTTATCCCTGACAAACCCACCCCCCTCCTCCTATCCCACTCCACCTAACAATCCAAGGAACATTTAATGCTCCTTCCTCATCACAAGTTAGCAGTACCAAGTGGTTTTCCCACTCACACCGGTTTTCCCGCCAAAATTGGTTTCAACGACTCAGATTGATTCAAGGCTATCCAAGGGTTTCAAAAGGATCAGAGATGAAGACAAACAAGTTCCCACCTCAATTTTTGTATAAATAGGACCAATGTAAGCCTATGAAGGCAGTTAGATTTTAATTTAAGTCGTTTTTTTTTTTTTTTGTTAAGTCTTTAATTAGTTAAAATTCTTGTTTTCAGTATCAATTTAAGTCTGTTTCAAGCTCATTTGTCTGTATTCAATTCACATCATACTAATTTTAATGTTAATGAAATTCTAAGTTTTCAAAAGTCTACTGTCAATCTTTACTAAGTTGAATTGCAATTGATTATAGCTTATTCCCTGTTTGAATAAGCTCATTTAAGTTTAAAATAGCTTATTATGAGCCTGTTACTAGTCTACTCAGTTCTAATATAGATTTCCAATAAAAGTCAACGAAAGTCAAACTTGGACCAAATAAGCTGTTCTGGTGGAATAAGCAATTCTGGAAAGCTTAAATGGGTATTCTGGGTTGATATTGACAAGCTAGGCTTGTTGGATGATCATTAGTTCAGTCCTGTTCTTAAGCCAAGTGCAATTGTAAGCATTTTCTAAATTTTCTCATATTTTAGCTTTTTACTGTGCTACTGCTTATTGTATCCTCATTGATGTTTATTTATGCTTATTTGCTTTATTTAAAGTCAATGAATGCTAGTTTGATAGATGATCTCAGTTAAATCTCAGTTTTACTTGAAAAAGTTAAAAAAGCCATAAATAGCTAAATTCCACTTCAGCTTATTAAGTGCTTATCTGCTATTATAAATCAGTTCATTAGGTTAAAGTATAGGTAGTTTATCAGTATTAAATCAATTTCATAGCTTAATCTGGTCTGTTTCTTTGAAAAATCTCAACAGTAGCTTATTAATGGGTGTTTGGCTTTTTGAGTCAAACGGGTGAAAACCCATCACCACTGTTCATTTGCCATATTTTAAGATTTGCTTAAGCTGAATTAAGTTGAAAATGAGCAAGTTTCAGTAGGGGTTTAGAGGTTTTCACTCAATTGAAGGATTTTTGCTCATAGGTGAAGTTTTGTGGTCAAAACTGTGAAAATAAGCTCAGTATAAGCTGAGCTTATTTGAACCATTACTTTGGTGCTTTTTATGTTCTTTGCTTCATTTTAAGTGGAAGTACTAGAATAGGCATTGTTCCATTTAGAATTGCAAAAGTTAAGGGCCAAAATATGTTTCTGCTGCATCAGATTTTATTGTGCAGAACAGCACATAAAGCTTCTGACCTCAGCTTATTATTAGCTTATCCCATTGAGTCTAGTTCCTGATTTTTGGTTTGCAATTAGTTTATAGTACTAGTTTTTAGGATGTAATCTGGTATTGCACTTTAGAGCTTATTAAACAGCTTAATTTTAGCCTGCAATAAGCCCCTTTGGACTGTCCAATGTCTGCATCAGATTTGCTTTCCTATCACATCTGATCTTGGGCTCATTTGAATAAGCAATTGAACTTAGAATTTGGGCATTTTTTGGTTTGTAGGTAGCCTATAGTATAAGCTTTTAAAATCTGCCTTTGGTTTTCCCTGAAGAGCTTTTCCCTAGCTTCTGGAATAGCTAGAAGTTGGCTGATCAGCCATTGTTTCTGCCCTAAGTTTGTTAATAGCACAACTGCTTATTGGCTTATTACTTATGCTTATTTGATATCCATTAGTTGTGTTAAGCTTAAATTAGTATAAAAATCTGTTTCCTAGCTTTTGGCAATTTTTGGTACCTTTTAGCTTATTTTAGAGCTTATTCCCAACTGCTTATTAGCCCAATTTGCTTATTATGGTTTAGATAGCTTCTGATTTCATTTTTCCTAGATTCAGAATAATATTTTAGATTTATCAGCAAAGTTTCAGATTTTTCTGAATAGTTTTAGTATTTTTAATAATTTAATTAGTTTAAAACATTTTTTAATTCATAATAAAAAATATAAAAGTCAGAAAAATATAAATCTTTTTTCTAAAATTTTCTTTTATCATTTATAACTTAGGAAAAATAATTTTGCACTTGTAAGATTAGATTTCCATATATCTTAGTTTTTAACCCGTTTTTGTAATTCTCGCTTCGCGTTTTTAATATAATTTGTTTTAATCTAAATTTTCTTTTGAGAATTTGTTTCTCAATTAGAATAAACAAACAAAATTCCATATCCCAATCATCAGTCACTCTAATTCCAAACCTTACACGATTGTCCATTCCATCCTCGCTGGGACACGACCCGGGTAATCACTTGCCTGGTATCACACACACACACACATCATATTCACGGGTTTTTGTAAGATAACCTTTTTCCTAAGAGGTTGACTTGTCAATTCCCGCGTATTCGTCTGATATTAATTATATATATACACTTTAGCACGGATCAATGCCTGATGAAAATCAGATACTCCTAAAAGTCCCTAGACAACACAATATGTACAGCTTTGATATGAAGACACCTGATCCTGCAAAAGGTTTTGCCTGTTTGATTGCAAAAGCCACTATTGATGAATCTAAATTGTGGCACAGAAGGCTTGGTCATATCAACTTTAAGAATCTAAACAAACTTGTGAAGAATAACCTAGTTAGAGGCTTACCTTCCAAGGTTTTTAAGAATGGCCATACATGTGTTGCATGTCATAAAGGTAAACAGCATAGGGCTTCATGTAAGGCTAAATTAGAAAGGACAATCACTCAGCCTTTACACACCTTGCATATGGATCTTTTTGGCCCTACTTCTGTGCAGAGCATAAATCATGCTAGTAATTGCCTTGTCATTACTGATGATTGCACTAGGTTTTGTTGGGTATTCTTTATGTCTAAAAAGGATGAAACCACTAGCTTGCTTCAAACTTTCATTAGGCAGATAGAAAACCAGCTTAATCATAGGGTTAAGATTATTAGATCTGAAAATGGCACAGAGTTTAAGAATAGAAGTATGCTTGAATTTTGTGGGAACAAGGGAATAAAACAAGAGTATAGTAGTGCTAGAACTCCACAACAAAATAGAGTTGCTGAAAGAATGAACAGGACCCTAATTGAGGCAGCTAGGACTATGCTAGCAGACTCACTTTTACCAACCACTTTTTGGGCTGAAGCAGTCAATACTGCTTGCTACATATTTAATAGGGTAAGAGTGACTAAACCTCAGAACAAAACTCCTTATGAGCTTTTATTTGGCCATAAACCAGTTATTAGTTACATAAGACCATTTAGGTGCCATGTTACCATTCTAGATACTCTTAGTGTGCTTGGCAAGTTTGAGGGAAAATCTGATGAGGGGTTTTTAGTAGGATATTCATTAAGTAGTAAAGCCTTTAGGGTATACAACTTAGTGACAAAAAGGGTAGTAGAGAGTCTTCATGTTGACTTTCTTGAGGAGAAACCTAATGTGAAAGAAATAGGTTATAGATGGATGTTTGATATTGATTATTTGACTGATTCTATGAACTATATTCCTGTTTCTATTGAGAATCAAGCTAACCCTGATGCAGGTTCCCAAGAAGTAACTAACAATGCAGGTACTCATGTTGATTCTGATGCAAGTGCTTCTGAGCAAGAAGAGGAAACTGAGGAACTCATTGTTGTTCCCACACCATTAGTCAAGTCTGATGCAGCTCAAGGTGGCACAAAGAAATCTACTGTAATATCAAAGAAGAAGGAGTCTGTTACCAAAACTCAAGTACAAGGGAAAGAGGCTTCTCCTACAAATGTTTCAGAAGATATTCCATCTTTCAGAGATGAATTGAATGCATTGGCTGACAAGCATCTTGGAAAGAAGGCTACCAATACTAACTCAGTTAATTCTGGTAGTGATTCAGTTGGCAAGAAGGCTACCAGTACTAACTCAGTTAATTCTGGTAGTGCTTCAGTTAATTCTGCTGAGTCTGATCCTACTCAAGTTGATGTTTTTGATGATTGTGATATGCCTGAGCTTGAAATCTTTGATAAGCCAAATGAAGGGATCTTTGATGAAGCTTCTTATGATGATGAAGGAGTAATTTTTGATTTCAACAACTTACCCACAGAAGTGGATGTAAGTCCAACTCCTACACTTAGGATTCACAACATTCATCCAAAGAGTCAAATACTTGGTGATCCTAAGTTAGCTGTTCAAACAAGAAGCAAAGTGCAGAAACAATCAGAAGCTCATGCACTTTTAAGTTTTGTCAAGAAGCAACAAAGGAATAATCACAAAGATCAACAACATTGTCTGTTTGCATGCTTCTTTTCTCAAAAGGAACCTACCAAGGTTTCTGAAGCTTTAGAAGATAAGAGTTGGGTGGAAGCAATGCAAGAAGAGCTCTTGCAGTTTAAGTTGCAAAAGGTATGGGTTCTTGTAGATCTACCAAGTGGAGCAAAAGTAATTGGCACAAAGTGGGTCTTCAGGAACAAGAAGGATGAAAGAGGAGTAGTGGTCAGAAATAAGGCTAGGTTGGTGGCCCAAGGATACAGAAAAGAGGAGGGGATAGATTATGATGAGGTTTTTGCTCCTGTAGCTAGAATTGAAGCTATCAAGTTATTTTTGGCCTTTGCATCCTACATGGGGTTCATAGTCTATCAAATGGATGTCAAAAGTGCTTTTCTGTATGGCACTATAGAAGAAGAAGTGTATGTTCATCAGCCTCCTGGTTTTATTGATCCTGCTCATCCCAAGAAGGTTTACAAAGTAATCAAGGCTTTGTATGGTTTACATCAAGCTCCTAGAGCTTGGTATGCTACACTCTCTAAATTTCTAGAGGAGCATGGATATAAGAGGGGTGTCATTGACAAGACCTTGTTCATTAAAAGGAACAAGAAGGATATCATACTAGTGCAAGTGTATGTAGATGATATCATTTTTGGTTCCACAAAAAGGTCTTGGTGTGAAGAATTTGAGGCATTGATGAAAGGAAGATTTTAGATGAGTTCAATGGGTGAGCTCACATTCTTTCTTGGACTGCAAGTGAAGCAAAAGGAAGATGGACTTTTCATTTCTCAAGACAAGTATGTTGCTGAGATGCTGAAGAAGTTTGATCTTGCAAATGTGAAGACAGCAGTCACTCCAATGGAGAACAAGGTGCCATTAACCAAAGATGAGGATGCTAATGATGTGGATGTGCACCTATACAGATCCATGATAGGTTCCCTTATGTATCTAACTGCCTCTAGGCCTTATATTATGTATGTAGTTTGTGCTTGTTCTCGTTTTCAGGTTACTCCCAAGACTTCACATCTTCATGCAGTGAAGAGGATCTTTAGGTATCTAAAGGGCAAACCCAATTTGGGCCTTTGGTATCCTAAAGAGTCATCATTTGACCTGGAAGCCTATTCAGATAGTGATTATGCTGGAGCAAGTCTTGACAGGAAATCCACAACTGGAGGTTGTCAATTTCTTGGAAGAAGATTGATATCCTGGCAATGCAAGAAGCAGGCCATTGTGGCTACATCTACAACAGAAGCTGAGTATGTAGCAGCTGCCAATTGCTGTGGATAAGTCTTGTGGATTCAGAATCAGATGCTGGATTATGGTTTGAACTTTATGAATACTATAATTCACATTGATAATGAAAGTACTATCTGTATAGTTAAGAACCCAGTGTATCACTCTAAGACTAAACATATATAAATAAGGCATCACTTTATAAGGGATTGCTTTGAAAAGAAGTTAATTAGGGTGGAAAAGATACACACAGACTTTAATGTAGCTGATCTATTGACCAAAGCTTTTGATGGACCTAGGTTCAATTTCTTAGTGGTTAATATTGGAATGGTAAACCCATAGCTACATTTAAGGGGAGGTTACATTTAAGGGGAGGTTAAATGTAAAGTTTGTAAAATAGTACAAGTATTAAGTAGATTTAATTCTGGTAGTAGTTAAATCTGGTAGCTTTAGAGTTAATTCTGGTAGTTAGTAAGTGTTAGTTCTGCTTGCAATATGTATATTTTCTTGGTTTTAGACTAATTTTTTCCAGGAAATGCATGGATGGATGGTGATTGGAAGCCTTGCTAGTGAATTCTATTCGTGTTTGTCTGATATTTCTGTTAAATCTGGTGGATTGTTGGTTAAGTCTGGTTGACCAAAGTTAATTCTGGTAGTGTTAAAATGTAATTAATTTCTTTTTACCGTTAGGTCTGGTCGTACATTTAATGATTTTCCTATTTACATAATACCGTTGATATTTTTTTGGGAAAAAGAAGTATATATGGATGATATTTGATTACTGTTTCATCTTTATCCATTATTTACTTCTAATTTTAAAATCTTTATTATCGGCCAAGATCACTATGTTTTAGCAACCAGTATAAACCCTAAGTCGACAGTCAACCAGCACTTACCAATCATCCATGGCGCAACTAAAGTATTGTGATAAGCACAACCAAGTGGGTTTCTTGAAGAAACCAAACAAGAGTGAAGGTTTCGAACAGATAGTTGATTTTTTGAAAGGCTCTCATCTCAGGTATGCCTTAACACATAACCCAACTATCTATGATTCCCTAGTCAAACAGTTTTGGGGGACTGCTACCTCCGAAACTCTTGCTGATGGGACTCTACATTTAAGGGCAACCATTGATAACCATGAATTTTCTATCTCTGAAGCATCCATTAGAAATAGTCTTAAACTAGATGATGCTTCAGGAGACACTGTGTTATCAAATAATATGCTTTTAGAGGGTATGGGTAACATTGGATACCCCACTGATGGTGGTTTTACCTTTTGGAAAAGTCATTTTTCACCACAGTGGAAGTTTTTGATCCATCATTTGCTACATTGCCTAAGTCCCAAGAGTGGTGGATGGGATCAATTTGGAAGCAATATTGCTTCTGCTTTGGTCTGTCTTTCACTTGGAAAGACTTTCAATTTTTCAAAACTCATCTTTGATGGCATGGTAGCAAATGTAAATAGTAAACACAAGTTTTTAATGTACCCTCGTTTTCTTCAAATGGTGTTGGGCTTTAAAACTGAAAACAAAAAGCAGACTTATTTGTGTATAGCCTTTAAGGAAAAAAAATTTAATAATATGAAAAGGGGTTTTCAGGGGACTCATAGACCATTATTGCCTGCTATGTTGCCTGCTACTACTAACATTGCAGGTACATCATCAACTGGAAGAGTTGCCCACTCCTCATCACCCACAACTGAGGAGCAAACCCAAGATGTCCCTAAGTCACCTACACCACAACCTAGATCACCTACACCACAACCACCATCACCTACATCTCCACCACCTTCACCTGAGCAGCAAACCCAAGTTCCAACTCCAACTCATGAGGAGGAATCAGCTCCAATGACTGTGGAAGCTATCTTACAGCTGGTTCCTACATTAGTTCAAAGGATATCTGTTTTGGAGAAGGAAAATACAACCATGGGTAAAGCTATTGTGACGTTGGTCAGAAAGGTCAAGAAGATGGAAAGGGTTATGAAGGACAAAGGGGTTTCTTTCAGTGATTTTATGTGTTTGGTATGCAGGTTTCGGTTGTTGTGAATGTGGCTTCCAAGGATAAAACGCAGGTGTGTCTCGATTATTATATATTTTGAATATTAATGGACATTTGCTTACTTATATGAACGGTTCTTAGCTTAATTTAGGGTACGTACAGGATCAGATTTGGATCAGCTACTGATGTCATCTGATTGATTATAATTAAGTAATTCATGATCCAATTAGTATTTCGTAAGACCGTAAAGTTCAAGTCTAAAACATAACTTGTATTCTGCCAACTGCACTTTTTATATGCATGGTTTGTGAAAACTGAAAGAAAGATAAAAAAAGACTCGTATTCGTAACGTATAAAGACGTAAAGCATAAAAATTGAATAGCCAAAGAAAGACTAATTGACATTTAGTTTTACAATAGACAAGTACGTGCATAAAATGTTCATTTTTTGTATGTGGGGTAGTGCTAAAAGGGTGTTTCGAATTAGTTTTTTTTTTTTTTTTTTTTTTTTGGTTAAGTGATAAATGGCTGTTCTGTTTATTTATCACTATAAAAAAAATTTCCTTTTTCTAGTTTTCATACTTAATTTGAGCGAATGTGTTCAAATTGTTCTTTGGTGGATACAAGTACTGATCCGTCTAAATGGGTCATATTATTGGATACGTGGATCAATTTCCTTCCTCATAAGCAGATAATTCAATGAACTCATCTTGTTAAGCTTAAGGAGATACTTGCAATTTTTTTAGGATAAGAAATGGAAATTCTTATATCTAGTAACTTTGTTGTGAATAAGCTCCAGTGTGTGTGACACATTAAGGCATCCCAAGTGTATGAGTAATGCATCACGTTACATGTTAGGGCATTTTTTATTTTTTTTTATTATTACATATGAAATAAGCGTTAGCGCATCTGTTAGTATGATTAGTGCATAAATGGAAAATACTTGGGCAACTATTTGTATGTTTAGTGCATCAATGGACATATTAGGGCATTAGTGAGTATTAATTAGTGCATCGTGAGACATATTAAGGCATCAATGTATACGTTTAGTGTATCCGCTTGTATGTTTAATTGTACTCATTCCAATTAATGCATGACAGTGTTTGGAGGTTTGCTTGTTTGTGTGATCTTCACTTAAAGGACAACACAACTTTCTTGACAGGGTTTGGAAGTAATTGCTAAAAGTGATACGTCTGTCATGCTCAATTCAGGTACTAAACTGAAATATTTCAATGAAAAACGTGCTGCTACTGTAAGTTTTTTATGATTCAATACTAAAATATGGCCAATGTCATTACTACATGCTTGCTAAATTTCAGAGTGAACAAGTGTTGTTATTGATGTAATGTTGTAGGTTAGTTGGTTTTGTTATCATTCAGAGTGAACAAGTGTTGTTATTGTACACTGCTAAACTATAAGAATCAAACAAGTAATTGCATATGTGTGTAGTTGTCTTGATCATCTAGAGTGTTGGATTGAACAAAGTTTTTGTATTCATTATGTGGATATCCCGTGAATGCTTTTGGTTTTACTCGAAGCCAAGTTTGAGTTTGTTACATATCTTCGTGTTTCTTTCCTTTTTGCAGCCGCGAAATAGGTGCTTTAAATCGAATTATTGATCGTGGTAGTCGGGCTATTAACTTCATCCTCTCAGCCATGGTATTTAATGTTGCAACAACTATGTTAGAGGTGAGACAGGTTCTCTTGCTTGATCGAGGCCATTTTACAGTTTCGCTAGTTGCTATTTTTTGTGTTCACCAAATCTGACAACTCACAACTTTGTTAACCCCTTTGAGCCTGTAGTTGTGTATCTGTGTGCATTTTGCCAAGACTGTTATTGTTACTTATAATTGAATGAGTCAAGAATGAGTCTAAAATAAGCGTTATCACATCTATTTGCATGTTTGGTGCATCCATTTACATGTTTAGTGCATCTATTTGGACATATTAGTGCATCCATTTGCATATTTAGTGCATCCATTTACATTTAATTTGATGCACAGAAGGCAGTTGCTAGTTATGAAGGAATTTGGTGGTATTTGTTAGATAAGGCCCTTTTTAGCGTTGAAGTAGCTGCACTTGTTCCTTTTCACATAGCTGCACATGTGAAAAAAAATAACGGAGTAAATGTAACTGGAAATGAAAAGCAACACCTTCCTGATTTGTAATTGTTTAATATGTAGTTTGTTGATTGAAGTTGTTTGATAGTTATAGGTTTAATTGATGAAATGATGCTTAAAAGTTAGGGCATAGTTGATGATTAGTGGTGATAGTGATAGTTTTATTGAGTGGGTTATTTTGTACCTTCAATTATGCTGTTAAATAGTGGATAAGAGTTTGTTCGAGTTGTTAGGTGTACAGAAATTATGGATTTATGTCTGCGAGGTTCTGTTACTCTTTTTTTTTTTTTTTTTTTTTAATGTTTGTGTTGAATATGTAATTTTGGTCATTGATGTTCTTTTGATAGTTATAGGCGTATTTGATGAAATGAGGCTTAAATATTGGTGGAATTTGGTGGTATTTGGATTGGTGCTAATATTGTCCCATTGGTTGACACAGGTTACAAATTCTTGAGGTGGATAGAACAACTGTATTGGCTGATTCAAGAAGTGCATAATCAACAACGTCAATGAGGCATCTGACTGCAGTTGCCCAGGCAAAAAGAAAACAAGCTCAATCACAAAACCATGCGCATGATAGTTTTACTTTATCACATATGACGACCACTGAAGCAATGGGGAAAAAGTCTTGTCTCTATTTCAGCTGTTCAGCCAGTGGGTTCTGGAATCAAGGTTCAAACACATGGAGAGTTTAATGATCAATCTGATCCTGCAGATTTCGAGGAGAGGGGGACCAGTTCAGGACATCGCCCTGCAAGAGGCTCTCTTAGCGGAGGGCTGTTTGCCTGTTTCCCACAAAAACATTGGTTCAAAGAAGCTGAAAAAATTAGTCATCCTTCCATAAGTTTCTCATTTTGTGTTCCCAACATATCATGTCCAGTATCACAACTACGAAACTGAAACCGATTACTACAAGTATGGGCTGAACTGTATGAAGAGCATTCCGTGTAAACTGGTTTATGGAACAAAGTTGGTGAGATATTGAGAGATAGTAAATTGAATATTGAGAGATAATAAAATTTGTTTGTGTAGTTGTTTGTAAGAATGTCAACTCGTTTGTTCTTAATTTATACTATGATACGTGATAAATGATTAAACAAAAAAAATAAAAAAAAATAAAAGAAAGTAACAAGTCGAATGGGGTGAAACCGTGAAAAGCTTCAAAAAAATGTATAACATCTTAGTCAAATAACCGTATGAAGAAACTCATACAAAATTAAATGAAATACAAAAACAGCCCTTGGAAAATAAAGAGAGTGACAAAGAGGCCCCTCTAGTTGGAAAAAAAAAAAGGAGGGGAAAAGGGAGAGGGTGATTTGTACACTTTTCTCACTTTTCTACCAAAATGGACTTTTCTCATGAACCAATATATATATATATATATATATATATATATATATATATATATATAATATATATATATATATATATATATAAATATTGGCTTTACCTTTTTTTAAAAGTATGTATGTACGTAGTTCAAGTTTTCGCTCGATTCACCAAGGAATATTTTGGTTGCTTTTGGCGGATCGCTTACTACTAGGTTGGATCGGATGTCAACCTGTGGAGGCACCATTTGTGACTATTGGACAAATTTCCCCTTTAGTTTTCTTCTTGTTCTTTGCCATAACGTCCATTCTGGGACGAGTTGGAAGAGGAATTCCTAATTCTTACACGGATGAGACTGCCTGAAAAGTGAGAAATTCTGACACCCATCATTTTCGAGTGAGTATTACACCAAGAATTGACAAGCCTTTAATTGTACGAGTTGTACGTTTTCTATTTCTTATATATATATATATATAGTGAGACTTTCTTGCGAGAACCATCTTATCTGCGAGAACTGACAGAACTACCAAAAACATACATGCACGCCTTCAATAATTGTATTTTTGCACATATGTTCTAAAAACAACATACTCCGTATATGTTTTATAAAAAAAAAACATGGTTGTTCTAAAGAATTTGATAAGAAATTGGAAATACAAAATTTTTCTTTGAAGGTGTGCATGTATGTTCTTATAAGGCGTGCAATGACAATATTGCGGCCGTGTGTAAGGTTTTTGTGAAAAAAGATGATGAGTTCATGATGATATTTAAGAACATAGGTGGATACTTACGATTATTGATGATTTGCATGTATTTTTATTTTATTTTAAAAGGCGTGCATGTATGTTTTTGGTGGTTCTGTCAATTCTCGCAGATAAGATGGTTCTCGCAAGAAAGTCTCCCTATATATATATATATATATATATATATATATATATATATATATATATATATATATATATATATATATATATATATATATATATATAATTTTGTGAAGGATA